>CM069150.1:40620288-40980288 GCA_035221665.1 Okamejei kenojei
TCACATTATTCATTCATGACCTCCCTTTAACAAAGCTATGCTGGCTTAGTTTTAGTTTAGTAAAGTTTAGAGCTACAGCGTGAAAACAGTCCATTCGGCCCACCGAGTCCACACCGACCAGCGATCCCCGCACACTAACACTATCCTACACACACTGGGGACAATTTACACTTGTACCAAGCCAATTAACCTACATCAATGTACGTCTTTGGAGTGTGGAAGGAAACCGAAGGTCTCAGAGAAAACCCACGCGGTCACGGAGAGAACGTACAAATTCCGTACAGACAGCGCCCTTAGTTGGGATCGAACCTGGGTTTCCGGCGCTGTGAGGCAGTAACTTCACCGCTGCACCACCATGCTGCCCTTCATCCTTCCCTGGTGGTTTATCTAATTTCAAAAGCATTAAATCCCTTAATATTTCTCCTTCACTTTATTTTTTTCCCCATTCAATGTTCCATGCTGCTTATCCTTAACTACAATTTTCATTGGGGTATATACTTCTTACCAAACAAATGCATTGATTTTTAAAAAGTAATTCCCCCGAAATGAATTTATTTTCTTTTCGCAACAATTTGAACAAAATTACAAAATAAGCCCTATGACATCTTTGCAAAAATAATTTGAGCTGAGGGATAAAATGAAGCTTTGCCGTTTTATTTACTGTTTACCAGAGGGTTTATCACTGCTCTTCCCACCAGACCTATTGGCTTCCAAATGTAATTTAACTTCAAAGCTCTATCAGTTCTCTCTCCAAAAGTCACATTTATCATTCTTTAAGCTGACTGAAATGAAGCTCTTTTTAACAGCGCACTATGTTCACAAATTCGGTTGTGTTGCTGTTGGAAGTAAGAGTTTCATTGTTCTATCTGGGACATATGACAATAAAACACTCTTGACTTGAATGCATTCCAAAATCTTGGCAGATCTTTAGTTTAGCAAATTATTCTCACGTGCACTGACGTACAGTGAAAAGCATTTAGTTACTTGTTATCCAGTCAATGAAAGGTCTATATGTGATTACATTTAAACCGTCCACAGTGTGCAGATCCAGGATAAAGGGAATCACAAGGAGAGCCTAGGACCAGAACCTCAGAATAAGCACACAAACCTTAAGAAAGGAGATGAGGAGGAATTTCTTTAGTAGAGAGCGGTGAATCTGTGGATTTCATTGCCACAGAAAGCTGTGGAGGCCAAGTCAACGGATATTTTTAAGGTGGAGTTTGGCAGATTCTTTATTAGTATGGGTGTCAGGGGTTATTGGGGAGAAGGCAGAAGTAACATGGAAACATAGAAAATAGGTGCAGGAGGAGGCCATTCGAGCCAGCACCGCCATTCATTGTGATCATGGCTGATCGTCCCAAATCAATAACCCGTGCCTGCCTTCTCCACATATCCCTTGACTCCACTAGCCCCTAGAGCTCTATCTAACTCTCTCTTAAATCCATCCAGTGACTTTGCCTCCACTGCCATCCGTGACAGGGAATTCCTTAAATTCACAACTCTCTGGGTGAAAACGTTTTTTTCTCACCTCAGTCTTAAATGACCTCCCCTTTATTCTAAGAATGGGGTTGCGGGGGAAAGACAGATTAGCCATGATTGAATAGCAGAGTAGACTTCATGGGCCGAATTGCCTAATTCTGCTCCTGTAACTTATGGACAAGGATGAAGGGAGTTCTTTGTTGCTCCGATTCTGGATTCTTGGACAGCCTTGCATTCAAAGTGAATATGTTGTGAGTGAGGCGGTAAGTGGAGTGATCCAACGCTTGGAGTTGATGGATACAAATGCAGCCAGAGGAAAACGTGCTCACAATGCATGAGGGAGACCAATGTTAATCTGGTAAAATATTTCACGTCTTCAATAATTCATTTCAAATTCCATTAGTTCCTGAAAATGTATTAAAGTAGGTGCCTGAAAGTTGATAAATTATCTTGCATATCCTCTTTAATGGAAAATATTTTGAACTTATTTATATTCAGCTTGAAAATTAATAAAAAAAGTAAACTAAAGCACTCAACAAATATTTTATGCTTCTAATTTTCTTCACTTTTCTATCCCTCTCAATCTTGTATAAATATGAATGTGAGTTGTCAATGCCATATGGTATACATGCAAGATTCATTCTGTTTTCAAGTTATACCATATTTTATTTTTCTCTGGCCCTGTAAGGAGAGATGCATGCAATTTGCTTATACTGAATCTATGAGATTACATAGAAATTAGGTGCAGGAGCAGGCCATTCGGCCCTTCGAGCCTGCACCGCCATTCTATATGATCATGGCAATATATCCAACTCAATATCCTGTACCTGCCTTCTCTCCATACCCTCTGATCCCTTCAGCCACAAGGGCCACATCCAACTCCCTCTTAAATATGGCCAACGAACTGGCCTCAACTACCTTCTGTGGCAGAGAATTTCCACAGATTCACCACTCTCTGTGTGAAAAACGATTTTCTCATCTCGGTCCTAAAAGACTTCCCCCTTATCCTTAAACTGTGACCCCTTGTCCTGGACTTCCCCAACATCGGGAACAATCTTCCTGCATCTAGCCTGTCCAACCCCTTAAGAATTGAGATATTTTGGGGGCCATAAAATGCATAATTACATCTTCACAGCTTGTTGTCATTTCCAACTGGTAGTCCGTTGAATAAGGCCAACATAAACAGATTGACAGCCTCTCCGTTTACAGATAGTAACTGCAGATGCTGATTTACACCGAAGATAGACACAAAATGCTGGAGCAACTCAGCGGGACAGGCAGCATCTCTGGAGAGAAGGAATGGGTGATATTTAGGGTCGAGACCCTTCTTCAGACTGAGTAAGGTGTGAAAATGAGAGATTCATGCCCTCTCTCTCCATCCTCCCCCTTGTATAAATATGAATGTGAGTTCTCCAACCAGTCGGATTGTCCTCCTGATTAAACTTTATATTTGTTTGTCAACTTCCCCCCCCCCCCCCAACCCCCGTCTATTTTACATTTTCATTAAACTTCATCCCCTTTGATCTCTTGCTTTCACACCCTACCCTTCCATATCTCCCTCTCCCATGACTCTGTCTGAAGAATGGTCTTGACCCGAAACATCCCCCATTCCTTCTCTCCAGAGATGCTGCCTGTCCCGCTGAGTTACTCCAGCATTTTGTGTCTATCTTCAGTTTAAACATATTGCTAGCTTTTGAACTCTGTTTGTTTAAGCTGAAATTTTCAAGGTACCCTGTTATTTTATGATTAGTGTCACACAATAAATAATAAGAAGGGGGTGGGGGTGGGGGGGGGGGGGTGGGTCATAGCATTTATATTCCTAATAAGCATTTGAACAGGTGTGTACACTCTTCGGTACAAATGAGTTAGAAAAGGTCTGTCAGTTCAAAAGTAATCCTATAATTAAATGAGGCGTTTGTATTGCGATGCAAAGCATGTCGAATATTGAGCACTTTTGATATTAATGATATATGCTGCTGTAGTTTCACCTTGATGTAAATCCCTCTACATTTGATTCCAGCATAAAATGAGATCGAGATATAATATTTTAACTCTGGTTCGGCAAATGTCCTAAATGGATTGGACACAACTAATAGTAGGAAATGTCCTGCATTAGAAAAGGTTGTGTAAAGTAAATATACTTCGGCTGCCAAACTCTGTTTACTGTGAAGTGTAAGAGGCTGAGGGAGGACCTGGCAGTGGCAGCAGTATATAGAACTCTGAGGCATAGATAGGGTAGACAGTCAGAACCTGTACCCCAGGGTGTTTAGTTTGGTTTAGTTCAGTTCAGTTTAGTTTAGAGATACAGTGCGGAAACAGACCTTTCGGCCCACCTGACCAGCGATCCCCGCATATTAACACTATGCTACAGACACTAGGGGCAATCTTTACATTTACCAAGCCAATTTACCTACAAACCTGTACGTCTTTGGAGTGTGGGAGGAAACCGAAGATCTCCGAGAAAACCCACGCATTCACGGGGAGAACGTACGAAACTCCTTACGGACAGCACCCGTAGTCGGGATCGAACCCAGGTCTCCGGCGCTGCAACTGCTGTAAGGCAGCAACTCTACCGCTGCACCACTGTGCTGGCCCTGGAAATATCACAGACTAGGGTGCATAGCTTTAAGGTGAGAGTTTAAAGGTGATGTGCATGGTAAGTTACACAGAGATGATGGATGCCTGGAAGTTGTTGCCAGGGGTGGTGATGGAGGCAGATACAATAGTGGCATTCAAGTGGCTTTTACATATACACATGGAAACGCAGGAAGTGGGGGGATATGGATCATGTGCATGCCGATGAGATTAGTGTTGCTTGGCATCATGTTTGGCACAAAGATAGTGAGGCAAAGGGTCGGTTCCTGCGCTGTCCATTTCCATGTTCTTTTGAGAATATGTAGAATTGGGGGTACTTTAGGACTAAGGTTTAAGTATTCTGAGTTAAGTTGGTTCAAGTATTCTGAGCTAAGTTTCAATTTCTTTATTTTGAAATAATTTAGTTAAGTTTCATTATCCTTGCTGTGACATTGTCTTCCTGCAAAAACATGTGATGTTTATGTGATGTTTAATGCTATTGTAATTGGCTAAGATGTATTATGCTGTGTATGATTGTAATTGGGTGGAAAGATTGTCCCCACCTATATAAGCATGTGATACTGTAGATACTGGTCTAGAATTGTGGCCCATTGTAAGGTACCTCCCGCTGTATCAACCATATATATATATACTAATTCCTTTGCTTGAGCACATGTGTTTCTCCGTGATCCACTGGGAGAGCTTCCCAGGGTGGTACAGAGAAATCTGGTCACCATGGTGAAATAAAGGATGATTTAAAGCATTCTAGTCAGTGTTTTCACTGAATGGACTAAGGGATATAAATACCGGAATTATCATTTGGGGGCTGTCGTCCGGGATCTCAGAGGAGGCCTTCGCAGGTTTGCGGTAAAAGGGTTGAGTGTTGGGTGAGGGAATCTAGGGATTGCGCTCCCGATGAGTGATTTTACGCCATCGGTTTTCCTCTGATTCGCTGATCCAGCTGCTCGGCAATTAGCTGGCCTTCGAGAAGCTTCCCGAAGAGATTGAAGTTAGTAGTCCGAAGAATACTGATATTGGGTCGGGTATATTGATAAAGGGTTCAGCTGAGGGAACATTTCAGTATTGAGGTAATTGGAAATACGTTTAGGGCTGAAGTAATAAATTGACAAATTACTTTAAAATCAGCTTTGAGGTAGAAAGTCAGGATAAGTTGATAAATTACTTTGATTTCCTTTCAAGACATAGATTGAGATGGAGGGGGTCAATGGTAGACTTGCTGCCTTGCAGAATTTACAGTGCCAGGGAGCCAGGTTCGATCCTGACTGCGGGTGTCAATAAACCAAACTAAATCAAAGTGGTGCCTTAATTTCTGTTAACGATTTAGCATGTATAAAAACGTCTTTGTTCATCTTTCATGCCACTGCATGCAGAAAAGCATTATTAAATACATATAATGAAATAGAAATTTAAGAATGAGTCCATCCCAGTACTTCTTTAATTTCCAGTATTTTCCTTTGACATCTCCTTCATCAATACTGCCCACACAGGGCTTGTGATTAAAAATAAAATAGAACTATGGCTGGTTTGTTCAACCCTGACGAAGCACAACTAACAAGAGATACTGAATACGGCTGAATACCTTAGAATTGCTCATCAATAATGTAAATTTCCCACATGCAACTTTAAAGAAAATCATCCACTCTCCAATAGGTTTGAATTAAGGTATAAGTGGCTTCCAATTACCCATCTTAATCACTCCAAGCAAATGAAAATGACCAACGTGAAACGGGGATATTACAGGTTATTATAATAATACAATTATTTTGCAGTTTAAGCAAAAGTAAATTATGCTTTGAATGATTGCCCAAAATCACTGACCTGGTTACGCTTCTCCTAGCTCCACAAACTTACCGCGAGTCTTTATTCTTTGGACCTGGAAATTCCTTGGTGGCATGGATGAAGTGGACTGAACTTTGCTGCCTTCCCTCAAAGTGGGAAACGTTGATCCGCTAATGGGGGGATATTTTTTTTGTTTAATGTGAAATTCTATAATGTTGCGTTTTTTTATTGCTGTGCTGCAATGGCAACTCAAATTTCACTGCACCAATTGGTGTACGTGACAATAAATGTCCTTTGTCCTTTGTCCTACTTGGAACTGTAGAGCCATGTTCTTTCCATCTTGACCAATATGTTGTAACAAGGAACTGCATGCTAGTTTATGTAAACTGCATATTTTACCAGCACAGATGCTGGTTTATGTAAAATGCTGGAGTAATCAATAGGTCAGGCCTGGAGAATATGGAGAGGCGACGTTTTGGGTCTTATCTGAAGAAGGATATCAACCCGAAACATCACCTATCCGTGTTCTGACCAGCTGAGTTAATCCAGCATTTTGTGTCTTTCTTTGATCAATAGGTTGGTCAGTTTGGCAAAGCAGCATGAATTGCAACGATCCCTAAATTATTAAACTGTAGTAAATCCCCTGGCTAAGTTGTATATCCATCTAGGGCAAAAATAATGCACTTGCGCACTTCAAATCACATTTATGTAACTATGTCATTCGGACTTATCCACTGTATGATATTATATTGATTGATTGAGAGGTAAAGCATGGAAACAACCCCATGACCCACCGGGTCCATGCCGACCATTGATCGCCTGTTCATATTAGTTCTATGTTATCCCACTTTTGCATCCATTCTCTACACACTAGAGGCAATTTACAACCTACAACCTACAAACTCCCACATCTTTGGGATGTGGGAGTAAAATGGAGCACCCGGAGGAAACCTATTTGATCACATGGAGAACATGCAAACTCCAGGCAGGCAGCACCCAAGGTCAAGATCATGTATTGTCTCTCTGCTGACTGGTTCGCACACAATAAAAGCTTTTTACTGTACCCTTGTACACGTGACAATAAACTAAACTAAGCTAAAAACGAAACTAACTAAACTAAACTAAACTAAAAGATCTCCCATCTGGTTAGCTGACATAATCATAGATGCAATGGAATTTAGAGATCGTATTAGTTTTAACCATCACTCAAGTATTTAGTAGCAATTTCAAGAAGGATGCATCTAGGACCAGAAATCTATTTAGCAAAATTATGCTTCAGATGCCTATTTATAATGTAGGTACAAGATGCTAGATATATTTCTAATTACTTATTTATTTCTTAATTCTGATTTGAATTCTGAGATATTAACAAATAGCCTGAAGCTGCACAACTGTAATCACCTCGACAAGCAATCTACAAATGCTTTTCCTAAGCATGACACCGCGGCAAGAAATTGTGACTATTCGAGCCAGTTTATCAGGTGTACAACTAAACATCTTTGCAATGACATTCACTGAATGCACATGTACCTGAGGGTGAAGACTACCTGTGATTATGGGCGTGCCTCTGGGATTGGTGCTGGGCCCATTGCTTCTTGTCACTAACTTGATCAGTTAGTTTGCAAATGACAATAAAATAGGTAGACAAAAATGCTGGAGAAACTCAGCGGGTGAGGCAGCATCTATGGAGAGAAGGAAATAGGCGACGTTTTGGGTCGAGATCCTTCTTCAGACTTCTCGACCCGAATCGTCGCCTATTCCTTCTCTCCATAGATGCTGCCACACCCGCTGAGATTCTCGGGCTTTTTTATCCACCTTCAATTTTCCCAGCATCTGCAGTTCTTTCTTAAACAATAAAATAGGTGGTATCTACCGTTAGTGAAGACGCTTCTGGAGAATTACAGCAGGTACTTGATCAATGGGCGGAACGGTGGCGCAGTGGTAGAGTCGCTGCCTCACAGCGCTGGATACCCGGGTCTATCGGGTGCTTGTCTGTATGAAGTTTGTACGTTCTCCCCGTGTCCTACATGTGTTTTCTCCGAGATCTTCGGTTTCCTTCGCACTCCGAGGACGTACATGTTTGTAGGCTAATTGGCTTGCATTCAATGCAGTGCAGACTCGGTGGGCTGAAGGGCCTGTTTCTGCGCTGAATCTCTAAACTAAAGTAAACTGGACAAATGGTCAGAGGATTGACTAATGGAGTTTAATTCAGAAGTCATACCAGGACACGACCTTCACAGTGAACATTGTAGAGCAGAGGGATTTAGCAGTACAAGTGTTCCCTAAAAGTGGCATCACGGGTAGATGTGATGTTTTGCGTTTGACCATTTTCACCAAACCCTCCAATCTGAAACCTTTTGTAACAAATGGCTTCTCGGGACTTTTCTGGGCAGCTACGAATTTGTTTGTAATCTTGCTACTAACTCAAAGTCCTTCATGTTTCATCTTATCAGTTGAAAGTCATAGTATTGAAGTCATAGTAGACGTAAAAATCATATGTATGTGTGTATGTATGTGTGTAGGAAGGAACTGCAGATGCTGGTTTAAACCGAAGATAGACACAAAAAGCTGGAGTAACTCAATGGGACAGGCAGCATCTCTTCAGAGAAGGAATGGGTGATATTTTGGGGGTCTCGCTGAGTTACTCCAGCTTTTAGTGTCTATCTATATGTGTGTGTGTGCGTGTGTGTATGTACGTACATATACGTACAGGCAGACATGCACACACACTCATGCTGTGTGTGTATATATAGGGCAGTACAGTAGGCCCCCTTCGGTCATGACTGACCATCCTAGTTTGCAGGTGCTGTGTGGTCGGATGCAAGCCTGGGCGATGTCATATGGAGGACAGGCTGTTGCCCATGCAGCACGTCCCCCCTCTCCACGTCGCTGATCGATCCAAAGGAACCGCAGGGCCGTTACAGTTTGGCACCAGCGCCAATGCAGGAGCTTCCAGAGCGAGGTTGTAGACAACGACGAACTGCCTTGGGGGCTCTGACTCCGGATTTTCTTGAGGTTTACTCCAGGAGCCTTTTCCATGGCTGGATATGGCCACAAGGCTGTGGAGGTTTTAAATCAGAGTTTTCCCTCTCCTAGATGGACTGCCTTCCCAGGCTGTCGAGCCCCATCTGCCAGAGACTCGTGGGGGCGAGAGCGTCCACCTTCCCGTGCAGGTCTATAGCACCTGCCCACTATATATTTTATTTATATATACTGTGTGTATATATATATATATATATATATATATATATGTGTGTGTGTGTGTGTGTGTGTAGTGTGTGTGTGTGTGTGTGTGACACCGCTGAGTGCCACACTGTGTGTGTGTGTGTGTGTGTATGTGTGTGTGTGTTATATAGATATATATATATATATATATATATATATATATATATATATATATATGTGTTTGCAAATCCTCATCCAATTCTGATTTAGTCTGTGACACCACATATTCATGTGATGGAAAGTTGGTGAAGTTAGCTACTGTTTTGGGAATCACATGGTGTGAATAGTGGGAAAGAAGCAATTACTCTGAACCTGCTTGGGGCTTAATGTACAGCACATCTCAATTCACGCAGTCATGAAAGGAATCCCTAATGGAAGATAGACTGCTGCAGAATGCGATATGAGCATACATCCTTGTAGAATTGATGTTGCCAGCAACGGTGCCCTGGTAATGTAAGCCTGAGTTTCATTGCAACACAAATCTGGCAACATAAATGCCAAGGAAGCATGGATACAGTTGAGAAGAGAGAATTGAAAAACGATGATAATATTCAGCAAGGCAGAGAATATTAAGACACGGAACCTGTGGAGCTGGTATATTTTATTTGTCCCATTAGTGGTTTGTTTCTCTTACCGTTCCATTCCAGCGTTTTGCTTTGTGAATTGGTTGAAACTTAAGTTGGAAGTGGACGAGATGATAACCAGGGGATCTGGGGCCTTGGTTTTCGATTGAAGAGCGGTTCAGATCAATCAATGAGATTGATAAATATGGAGAATGGAGTGCTCGACTACAATTATATCACATACAGAAAAATAAATAAAGAGAGTCAACGAAAGATTGAATTAAGCATTGGAACCAGATATAAAAGTGAGAAAAGAGCCAAAAGAATATTTAGGTTTATGTTACATTTTCTCTGGAACCGTTATGCCATGATGCTGGCAACGATAGTCTGCATTCTGTATCTTTCTCTTCGCTCAGCCAGTTGTATTTGGTTTGGGCTTGCTTGTATTCATGTGTGGTACCATCTTCTTCTTCTTGCGTATGGCATACACAGCCTAACATTGTAGGACAACTTGTTCTATTTGATCGTATTTGATTGTGCACGCCGGGTTGATTGCAGTAGTCGAAACACGGCGGACCAGGTGAAGGTTGCAATCTTCCACCCCTGGTAGCATCTGATTCGATTGGACAGCACACAAACAAAAGCCTTTCACTACACCTCAGTCCAAGTAACAATAATAAACCTAGGCCTAACCTAAACCTGGGCGTAGCGGTAGAGTTGCTGCCTCACAGCGCCAGATGCCCAGGTTCGATCCCGACTACGGGTGCTGTCTGTACCGAGTTGGTACATTCTCCTCGTGACCGCGTGGGCTTTCTCTGGGTGCTCTAGTTTCCTCCCACATTCCAAAGTTTATAGGTTAACTGGCCTCAAAATTGTCTCAAAATAGTATGGGATAGAACTAGTTTACGGGGTGATTGTTAGTCAGTGCTGTAGTGTATATACTGTAAGCAAAATAGTGTAGTGTATATAATGGTAACTGGAACTTTAAGAACTGAGTACCAGAATGTTATTATTTGTATCATGTGATATATTCATTATCTTATCAGTCTCGTGGGTACGCGCAGTGTACTTTTGTACAATTTTTGCTTAACTCACTGGGCCAAAGGTTAGCCTGTTTCTCTAAAACTAAAAGTAAACCTATTTAGGATGGAGATGAGGTGGTAATTTTTTGTCTCTGGGGGTAATGCAGCAAAAACAGAGTTAGATCAATACTTGATCAATAACTTGGTTAAAGGTTAGTCTGGGTTAGATGAGAGTGCAGGGTTAAGTTGTAATCACATCAGCCATACCCTTATTAACCTGTTCAGTGCCACCACCAAGTACACTAGGGTCATGGCCAACAGTGGTAAAAAAAAATCTGGCAGTGAACTGGTTAAATGATTGAGAAGGTCTGAAGGACCTCTTTTCAGTCTTAATCCATGTGTTTGTATATGGATCAATGATGCATAATTTTGGAGTTATACTCATCTCAAGCCATCTCAATTCCTTGCTGTGGACTAGTTAGACACATGCACTTGTTAAACTTCTTGTTAGTTAATCAGCAAATTATTTTCCAAAATTTTAGAAAGGCTTGCTGTGATGGAATTTTTTTGCCACTGGTCAATTTAGTTTTAATTTGGTTTCAAGATATAGCGTGGAAACAAGCCTTTCGGCCCACCGAGTCTGTGCCAACAACGATCCCCGCACATTAACACTATCCTACACCCACCAGGGACAATTTTACTTTTATAACCCAGCCAATCAAACTACAAACCTGTAAGTCTTTGGAGTGTGGGAGGAAACCCGAAGATCTCGGAGAAAAGTCACGGGGAGAATGTCCAAACTCCATAAAGACAGCATCCGTAGTCATGATCAAACCCGGGTCTCTGGCGCTGTAAGGCAGTAGCTCTACCGCTGCGCCACCGTGCAGAAAATTCTATTCCAAAATGTTGTAAAGGCTTGCTATGATGGAATGTTAATAACACTGGTCAATTCAGAAACATGAAGAGGTGTTAATATTAAAATCAAACAGAAAGGCATTAAGAAAATTACGTGAAGAATTATTAAATATAGAAAGCTGCAAATGACTTGAACCAATCATCACAATTTCATAGTGGATTAACCATAATCTCAAAATAAAAGGACATGCCTTTAGAAAGGAGATGAGGAGGAATTTCTTTAGTCAAAGGGTGGTTAATCTGTGGCCATAGACGACTGTGGAGGCCAAATCCATGGATATTTTTAAGGTGGAGATTGATAGATTTGTGATTAGTTTGGGTGACAGGAATTATGGGGAGAAAGCAGGAGAATGGGGTTGAGAAGGAAAGGTAGATCATAAGTGATAGTAGAAGAATTAGGCCATTCAGCCCATCAATGCCATTATCATGGCTGATCCATCTCTCCCTCATAATCCCATTCTCCTGTCTTCTCCACATGACCCCTAACACCCGTATTAATCAAGAATAGTAAGATTAAATGAGAACTTACCAGTTTGAATTTTGATCTTTATTTTATGAGGAGTTACGATGAGGGATTACGTGAAGAAGCCTCGCCAGGCGCATGCATGTCATACGTCAAAGCAGCGGCATGAAAACACAGTAACTTTGGTCGAAGTGATATAGTAAGACTCAGAAGACTAGAACTGCCAGATGAGCTTTGCGATTATGAGGGTCGGGAGCAGAGGGCACGTAATCCCTCATCGTAACTCCTCATAAAATAAAGATCAAACTTCAAACTGGTAAGTTCTCATTTAATCTTACTATTTTACTTCGGAGTCACATGAGTGACTACGTGAACATTTCAAAGCTATGTGAGTTCATGCCGTAGATCCATTCCATACATGTAAATCATTCATTGCTGAACAATATGCTTTTAATCCATAGAATGCACCCAGCAATTCTAAGTAATTTATACCATGCCTTTGCAGGATTAATTCCTCCTGCACACTCCATCTACCACCACAGCTGGACTCACTGTCCATGGCTCCCCATCCCAAAGCACTGACATCTGTTTGTAAAACCACTGAAGGTTGTTGAGTCAAATTTTTTGGTATTTTGTGCGCTATTGATTATCCACCATTGCAATTCGGTGATGCCTTTGGCTGGCAACTGCATTGGTCTGTCGAAATGACCTGCATGTTCTTTAAGTGCTTGTTCTCTAGCTCGTTGCAAACTTTGATAGTGCAGAGGTCCAAACTGCACTGCAGGGAAAGCCGCCAGTAATTTACCAATAACACTGGCTCCTTGCCGGATGGAGGGTTGTTGCTCTTCTACGAGATTGCTACAGACCTCCATGATTTCAACGGCCTTGGCCATAGGCAAAGTCACTGACATATCAACTGAATCAATGACAAACCCCAAATAGTTAATTTTTTGGGATGGTACTAGCTTGGATTCTGAAATAGGTGTTTGGTTGCTGAAACGACTCCTCAGCTGCTTCCTGAGTGTTGCTTACAATTAAGATATCATCTAAATAAGCCATCACAATGTGATTCTGGGCACGAAGTAGCGCCAGAACTGGTTTCAACAATTTTGTAAACAACCTAGGAGCTGAGGTTAACCCATTGGGCAATGCTTTAAATTGCCACAGCTGTCCCATCCAACTAAATTTCAAGTATCTACGGTACTGATGATGAATTGGTACTGAATAATATGCATCTTTCAGATCTATGGTTGCCATATAACAACCTTTTGATAACAGCTGTTTAGCAGTACTGAAAGTATCATTTTAAAATGCCTATACTGGACATAGGAATTTAACTGGGTTAGGTCCAGAATGACTCGACACCCACCATTTTTTTTCTGCCTGGGGAATATATTGGACACAAATTGTTGAGGATGATATACCGTCTTCTCAATTACCCCTTTTTGGAATAAAACCCCAATTTCATCATTCACCTGCAGCGTTTCTGGTCCAGAAAAAAACAATACCCGGCTAGGCATATTTTGTGCAGGTGGATGTATTCTTGACATAAACTCAATTTGAGACCCTGAGACACTGTCCAGTATAAACAGATCCGATGTTATGCAGCACCATTCATCATAAAACAATTGCAACCTACCCCCAACCGGAGGTTGTTCCCCAGAGGATTTATCCTTGACTGAATCAGTTACCCGTACCTCCATATCCGACCTTGAATTTCTCACTCTTCTGGCCATGTTGGGGTTGTAGTTGGGGTACGCAGGTGCATAAGAACGGCGTACAACTCCTCTACTTGGGCCTGCTCCAGCATCTGAAACCTGTCTGGTTGAATAAGACCTGCGAGGTGGTATCCTGGCCGAGGGTGTGTAGGTTTTCATGAGGCCAATGGTTTTGGTCTCTTCCTCTAGGTCTTTAACCTGTTTCATCAGGTCTTCGCCGAATAAGAAATTTGGCGCCTGAATGTTAGAGGACCTACAAAGAGCTGCGAAGCGTGGGTTTAATGTCGGTTTGTGCAATCTTCCGGACACAATTCATCTCGAAATGAGCATTGCAGAGCAGGGCCAACATATCCTGCTGTGTTCCCAACATTGGCGCTCCTTGGACCATTTGCCCAAATGCCGTGATACCTGCCCCCACCAATTTGAGGACTCTCTAGAAACGGAGCTCCTGCCCCTTCATCGATGCGCTCATTTTATTTATTTATTAAAAAAAATATATTAGAAGTAAATACATAATAAAAAGCATTTTGTTTGTTATAGTCATACATTATTAATATTATTTATATTAACAATGTGTAGTAATTGTACTTCTCTATATTTTTTTTATTTTTATATAGATAGAAAATAGTAGAGAGGGAGGGGGGGAACCAAAAGAAGAATGGAGTATTCAATTGATTATGCATCATTGGAGATATATCCGCGGGTTTTTATAAAATGTAATTCTTCACCTATTCCTTAATTCAGGTTTCAGTCAGGTTCTCGTGCCGAACCAATTTGCCCCTTCAAATATTCAATGAATGGGGACCATATTCTTGTGAATAGTTCTTGTTTGTCCATTAAGACAAATCGTAATCTTTCCAAATGTAGGGTCTCCGACATTTCCATAGTCCACATTTGAATTGTGGGGGTTATAGTGTCTTTCCAAAATTTTAATATTGATTTTTTTTCCCAATTATTAAACTATAATCGATAAAATTTCTTTGGTTCATTGTGAATAATTGATTTGGTTCTAGTATTCCTAATATTATTAATTTTGAATCAGGGACCAATTTAGTATTGACAACGTCCGAAATTATCTTAAAAATTTCCGTCCAAAAATTATTAATTTTTATACAGCTTACAAATGTGTGTGTTAGATTAGCCTCTAAGTGCTGACATTTATCACAAATAGGGGATACACATGGGAAAATTCTGTTTAATTTGGTTTTCGAATAGTGCAATCTATGTAATACTTTAAATTGTATTAAAGAATGTCTAGCATTTAACGAACAGTGATGTATATGTTGTAAGCTTTCATCCCATATTTCTGGCATTATTTTACCTAGTTCATTTTCCCATGATTGCCTATATGCGCTCATTTGTGCCAGATAGCCGAGTTCACGGTGGGCAGCCTTGAGCGACGCACAGTTAACAAGTGTCTGGTAACGCGTTGTTGTCTGCTGCCATATAGTTTATATTACAAGCCAGATTTTCCTCCATGGCTTCACCAGTTCCCTCCAGAATGGCGAAATTTCTATCCACATCCGGGATGCCTTGGTGTATGCACAAAAGCAGTGACACCAACTTCAGGGTCAGAATCCTCCTGCCCTGGCTCTCCCGAGTCTTGCTCTAGGGAGGTCTCGACCAGCCCTAAATAAGGTGCTGGTGAGGGTGATTCCTCCTCGCCATATGGGCCTCTGACTGAGGCTGTTCCAGGAAGTTGTTGGGGATTCCTGGGGGTATGCGACCCCGACTGGAACACTTCATGGTTCATCATAGTTTGAATCATCTGTTCCATTTTGTCTAGACGTCCCCAGACCTTCTTGTTGGAAGGAGGGGAGACTTCTTCGTCAGACCCATCAGAATAAACAGGCCTGACTGATTTTTGTTTAGCCTTTCTCCCTACTGGAGTGGCCACAGCGCCCTGTGGCACCGGAGTAAATGGAGGCAGTTGAGCTGCCGGCGGTTCTGCAGTCGGCGTCGGAACCGGCGTTACCACAGCCGGTATTTCCCTACCCGACCTACGAGTACTAACCGCGGTCCCGCGAGTAAAGCTCTTACTACAAATGGCAGCCTTTTTTACAACTTTCTCCATCTTGAAAGTACTCCCGCTGGCTCCTGAACCAGCCTTATGGAGTTTAAATACCCGCAGAAAGTTTAAAATCACTTACCTGCCGGTTTATTACTTACCGCTGGTGGTGCTGCGCTCTCCAGCCCGTCGGTGCGCCATGCGTCGGACGTAATGACGCACATGCGCCTGGCGGGGCTTCTTCACGTAGTCACTCACGTCACTCCGAAGTAAAATCAAGATCAACCACGATTGAATGGTGGAATAGACTTGATGGGACAAATTGCCTAATTCTGCTCCTACAACTTATGAACTTATAAAAACACGAATAAGACAAATATTAAAGAATATATTAGAGCAGAGAGATGGGAACAAGTCAAAAGTTCCTCAGAGCTGGCATTTAGGTGGTGAAGTAACAACTTTTATACTGCAATTTCTGCTCTATTAATGGGATCTGCGCTCATAACATTGCGAAGTCTCGAGTTTAAAACAATCAGAAGATCTTTAAGTTAATGGTTCCTTTCTGTCAAGAAAGACAGCAAAAATACCGAGAACGCACAGCAGATTGTCAACAGTGGGAAATAGAAAAGATACTGTAGATGAAGATTTAATGTGAAATCCCTTCATCAAAACTGCAATATTGGAATTTGGATTGGTTTCATAGCAGCATTATTTTGAGCAAATACTTTATAACTTGCCAGTGGGTTAAAGATTAAATTCCTCCATATAATTCCCTATAGATTACACCTCGACTAGGCATCAGGCATTGACACGGTTGATAAATTGTATGAAAAAAATACTTCTAGAGGAATTCAGTGGGTCAGGCAGCATCTGCGGAGGGAATGGACAATAGATGTTTTAGTTCTAGTCTCTTGTACCTTCTTGGTAGACTATTTTTGTTCTCAAATAATGCACTATGAAACCAATCCAATGCATTACTGTTGTAAAGCCTGTGGACTAGAAAAGATAGATTCACAAATATAGCTATCCATATTCTTGCCCAATTCCCCTTGCGCTGAGATGGGATGGGTGAGTTTTTGGATCGTTTATCCTAAAACGGTCACCCATCATTTTTCTCTAAAGATGCTGCCTGACCTGCTTAGTTACTCCATCTTTGGTATAAACCAGCATCTGCAGTTCTTTGTTTCTACATTTTTCACTGCTACACTGTGGAATCTCCCTAAGGGATGCCTACTTTACCTCCGCACAGTTCGCATTAATCATTAACCAACCTGATCTACCGGTGGCTCAGCACTTCAACTCCTCCTCCCATTCCATTTCCGACCCTTTCTGTCCTGGGCCTTCTCCATGGCCAGAGTGAGTCCCACTGCAAATTGGAGGAACAGCACCTCATATTTCGCTTGGGTAGTTTACACCCCAGCAGTATGAACATTGACTTCTCCAATTTCAGGTAGTCCTTGCATTCTCCCTCCTTCCCCTCCCCTTCCCAGCTCTCCCACAGCCCACTGTCTCCGCCTCTTCCTTTCTTCTTCCCACCTCCCCCCAACTTCCACATCAGTCTGAAGAAGGGTCTCGACCCGAAATGTCATCTATCCCTTTGCTCCATAGATGCTGCCTCACCCGCTGAGTTTCTCCAGCATTTTTGTCTACCTCCTACTTTGAAGAAGTTCTCTTCCACTCTCAGACGGGAGTTCTGCAACACCCTCTCTCACTGCTCACTATTAACCTGGCAATCTGAAGAAGGGTCCCGACCTGAAGCTTCACCCACCCTTTTTCTCCGGAGATGTGACCTGACTTGCGGAATTACTCCAACACTCTGTGTCTGTTAGACAGGCAGCATCTCTGGATGGAAGGAATGGGTGACGTTTCCCATTCCTTCTCTCCAGGGATGCTGCCTGTCCCGCTGAGTTACTCCAACATTTTGTGTCTATCTTCAGTGTAAACCAGCATCTGCAGTTCTTTGTTTCTACCTCTTATGCTGATGTAAGGCTAGAGGGGGGGGGGGGGGGGGGGGGGGGGGGGGGGGGGGGGGGGGGGGGGGGGGGGGGTAAATCAGGTGGGGTGTCGCTTCAGATTCCTGTAGATACTTAACTGTGGATAAACCTATACATTCAATGGCTACAGTTAAATGTACCATCATGGGTAATAAGAAAGCATAATACCTTGCAATAGAAATTAAAACTAATTCGGAAGTTGTGAATGAATTAATCAATTTCAGTATGATTTACGTGTTACATTTTAAAATTACTACTTGGGCAAGAAGTCAAGAGTTTGATGTTTGCCTGGATATTTTTGCTAGCACTTGCTACAATACTGATCTCATGTCATATGAATAAACTTAGAGCAGCCAATGAAATTTTAATACATTCAAAATATATTGTATTATTAATTTGCATTAATCTTTAACAAAATATTTGAAATCTCTAAATGACTGGATATTGGTACAAGTGTACATTTGGATTTTTTAATTATATTTTTAATGCACTTTAACATATTTGTTCGGTAAAACTGATCTGATATGGGTTTTTCTGATTATAGCATCTTCAGTTTATTAGTCAATGAGATTAATCATGCCATAATTGAATCTTTTATTTGCTGTAAGTTATTATTATTAATATGGCAATAGCAGACAATTAATGCCTAGCCTCTTTCAGCATTGGATATATCTGTGAAAGTCTAAACAACATCAACACAAAGTGCGGGAGTAATTCAACGGCTCAGGCAGCATCTCTGGAGAAAAAGGATGGTGACATTATGGGTCAGAAGCCTTCTTCAGACTCTCCAGAGATGCTACCTGGCCCGCTGAGTTTCTCCAGCACTTTGTGACTATATTGTAACCAGCAGTTCCTTTCTACACCTAAACAAAGTATTTACAGTGGCTTGCAAAAGTATTCATACCCCTTGAACCTTTCCACATTTTGTCACGTTACAACCACAAACGTAAATGTATTTTATTGGGATTTTATGTGATAGACCAACACAGAGTGGTGTATAATTGTGAAGTGGAAGGAAAATTATACATGGTTTCCAAATTTTATTACAAATAAAAACTGAAAAGTGTGGCGTGCAAAAGTATTCAGCCGCCTTGAGTCAATACTTTGTAGAACCACCTTTCGCTGCAATTACAGCTGCAAGACTTTTGGGGTATGTCTCTAGCAGCTTTGCACATCTAAAGACTGAAATTTTTGCCCATTCTTCTTTGCAAAATAGCTTAAGCTCAGTCAGATTGGATGGAGAGCGTCTGTGAACAGCAATTTCCAAGTCTTGCCAGAGATTCTCAATTGGATTTAGGTCTGGACTTTGACTGGGCCATTCTAACGCATGAATATGCTTTGATCTAAAAACCATTCCATTGTAAGCTCTGGCTGTATGTTTAGGGTCGTTGTCCTGCTGGAAGGTGAACCTCCGCCCCAGTCTCAAGTCTTTTGCAGAACTCTAACAGGTTTTCTTCCCAAAATTGCCCTGTATTTGGCTCCATCCATCTTCCCATCAACTCTGACCAGCTTCCCTGTCCCTGCTGAAGAAAAGCATCCCCACAGCATGATGCTGCCACCACCATGTTTCACAGTGGGGATGGTGTGTTCAGGGTGATGTGCAGTGTTAGTTTTCCGCCACAAATAGCGTTTTGCATTTAGGCCAAAAACTTCAATTTTGGTCTCATCAGACCAGAGCACCTTCCTCCACATGTTTGCTGTGTCCCCCACATGGCTTGTGGAAAACTGCAAACGGGACTTCTTATGG
Organism: Okamejei kenojei; assembly: GCA_035221665.1. Classification (NCBI taxonomy): domain Eukaryota; kingdom Metazoa; phylum Chordata; class Chondrichthyes; order Rajiformes; family Rajidae; genus Okamejei; species Okamejei kenojei. The sequence goes on from CM069150.1 coordinate 40,639,797, forward strand.
CTTTCTTTCAACAATAGCATTCTTCTTGCCACTCTTCCATAAAGGCCCGATTTGTGGAGTGCACAACTAATGGTTGGCCTGTGGACAGATTCTCCCACCTGAGCTGTGGATCTCTGCAGCTCCTCCAGAGTTACCATGGGTCTCTTGGCTGCTTCTCTGATCAATGCTCTCCTTGCCCGGCCTGTCAGTTTAGGTGGACGGCCATGTCTTGGTAGGTTTGCAGTTATTCCATACTCTTTCCATTTTCAGATGATGGATTGAACAGTGCTCCGTGAGATGTTTAAAGCTTGGGATACTTTTTATAACCTAACCCTGCTTTAAACTTCTCCACAACTTTATCCCTGACCTGTCTGGTGTGTTCCTTGGGCTTCATGATGCCGAAGGAACATTGTTTGTTCACTAATGTTCTCTAACAAATCTCTGAGGCCTTCACAGAACAGCTGTATTTATATTGAAATTAGATTACACACAATTGGACTCTATTTATTAATTAGGTGACTTCTGAAGGCAATTGGTATCACTGGATTTTATTTAGGGGTATCAGAGTAAAGGGGGCTGAATACTTTTGCACGCCACACTTTTCAGTTTTTAATTTGTAAAAAAAATTGAAAACCATGTATCATTTTCCTTCCACTTCCCAATTATGCACCACTTTGTGTTGGTCTATCACATAAAATCCCAATAAAATGCATTTACGTTTGTGGTTGTAACGTGACAAAATGTGGAAAAGTTCAAGGGGTATGAATACTTTTGCAAGCCACTGTATGCCGGTCCTGAGAAAGATCACACATTAAATAATTCTTAACCTGCCTGGGCAGCATGGTGGCGCAGCGGTAGAGTTCCTGCCTTGCAGCACCAGGGTTCGATCCTGACTATGGGTTCTGTAGTTATGGAGTTTGTGCTTTGTCCCTATGACCCCTTGGGTTTCTTCCAATCTCCTTTCACATTCCAAAGACTTTCCAAAAGAACTTTGTGCGTTAATTGGCTTCTGTATTCTGTAGTGTACTCGTGTATAGGTGAGCACTGGTCAGCGCAGAATCGGTGGGCTGAAGAGCCTGTTTCTGCACTTGATCTCTAAACTAAACTAAATTGTAATCTTTGCAGATGATGATAATTTTGTTGTGTAATTACAACATTTTCCTGAATCATTATCACAATTTTAGCTTTCCCATTTCATCCTGCAGTTTGGTTCCTTTATGACCAATACGATCAAACATTTAACAAAGTGCAATAAAAAGTTGGAACTGCTTTTGAATTGGATTCATTAGGTAGTCCAACTAATCCTTAAATATGATTCCATTCTAACCTAATTCATTACAAGAAACTGCTTTGTCTACCACTCTCAAATTATCAATATTAGAAACTGTTGGAGGTTATGAATATGGTGTGAAAGAAAGTAATAATAGTATTCGAATAAAAATGAACTGCAGATGCTGGTTTATACCAAAGATAGACACAAAATGCTGGAGTAACCCAGCGGGTCAGGCAGCACCTCTGGAGAAAATCAATAGGTGACGTTTCGTGAATTGTGAATCTGTGGAATCCTCTGGCACAGAAGGCAGTGGAGGCCAATTCACTGGATGTTTTCAAGAGATAGTTAGATTTAGCTCTTAGGGCTAACATAATCAAGGGATATGGTAGAAAGCAGGAACAGGGAACTGATTTTGGATGATCAGCCATGATCATATTGACTGGCGGTGCTGGCTCGAAGGACCAAATGGCCGAATGGCCTCTGCATCTATTTTCTATGTTTCTACGAGTCTTTAATTTGTTGGTGCAAAATGAATCATCTATTTTGTTTCCACTGCAGTACACCGTTTGTACAATATAACATTATTGCCGAGCAGGCATACAACATGACTGTCACGTCCGATAGAATCACAGTTTGAAAACGCGTGTGGAGGCAGAGATAACAGCATGTTCCGTGGTTAAAGATAAACTGCAGCTCCCACTCGGTAGGTGGCTTTTGTGAAGGAAGAATTCCTAACTGCTTATGTCTTCTGCTTGAACTTCATGCGGCACATAATGGTTTGTTCAATTCCCAAATTGGTATGCAGTGTCATTTCAGATTGTAAGTCACAAACACAAATTCTTCCCCTATTTCGTAGCTTATTTAATAATAACATCTGTGGCATAATTTCCCAAGTAGGTCAGACTTGATTTCTTTCTGCATCCTCTCCTGTCACCATTGCAACAACACTGGCCTCTCCTGGTGGGAAGTGGAGCTAAACAAGATAGCTAAATAACTAACTCAAAGTTCTGAGGTGAGTAAACAGAAATATTTTTCACGCTAGTCCATGGTGCTTCCATGCTCATTTCCATAAGGGTACACAAAAAGCTGGAGAAACTCAGCGGGTGCAGCAGCATCGAAGGAGCGAAGGAGATAGGCGACGTTTCGGGTCGAGACCCTTCTTCAGACTGGTCAGGGATCAGGGAAACGAGAGATATAGACGGTGATGTGGAGAGATAAGGAACAGTGAATGAAAGATATGCAAAAAAGTATCGATGATAAAGGGAACAAGCCATTGTAAGCTGTTTGTGGTGTGAAAATGAGAAGCTGGTGCGACTGGGGTGGGGGAGGGAGATAGAGATAGAGGGAATGCCAGGGCCCGAGGGCTGAGGGAGAGGTGGGAAGGGGAGGAGACAGCAAGGGTTAACAGAATTGAGAAAATTCAATATTCAAGCCCAAAGGATGCAGACTTCCCAAGCGGAATATGAGGTGCTGTTCCTCCAGCTTGCGGTGTTGCTCACTCTGGCCGTGGAGGAGGCCAGGACCGAGAGGTCGGATGTGGAATGGGAGGGGGAGTTGAAGTGCTGAGCCACGGGAGATCGGGTTGGTTATTGCGGACCGAGCGGAGGTGTTTCGGCGAAGCGATCGCCAAGCCTCCGCTTGGTCTCACCGATATAGATCATCTGGCATCTGGAGCAGCGGATGCAGTAGATGAGGTTGGAGGAGGTGCAGGTGAACCTCTGTCGGACCTGGAAGGACTGCTTGGGTCCCTGAAAGGAGTGGAGGGGGGAGGTGAAGGGACAAGTGTTGCATTTCTTGCGGTTTACAAGGGAAAGTGCCCGGGGAAGGGGTAGAGTGGGAGGGGAGGGAAGAATTGACAAGGGAGTTGTGGAGGGAGCGGTCTTTGCGGAAGGCAGACAGGGGGGGAGATGGGAAGATGTGGCGGGTGGAGGGTCACGTTGGAGGTGGCGAAACTGGCGGAGGACTATATGTTGTATTTGCCGGCTGGTGGGGTGAAAGGTGAGGACCAGGGAGACTCTGCCCTGTTTGCGAGTGGGGGAATGGGGAGCGAGGGCAGTGTTGCGGGGTATGGAGGAGACCCTGGTGCGAGCCTCATCAATAGTGGGGGAGGGGAATCCCCGTTCTCTGAAGAATGAGGCCATTTGTGATGACCTGGTGTGGAACACCTCATCCTGGGAGCAGATGCGGCGTAGACGGAGGAGGCTCGCACCAGGGTCTCCTCCATACCCCAACATCCTTTGGGCTTGAACATTGAATTTTCTCAATTCTGTTAACCCTTGCTGTCTCCTCCCCTTCCACCTCTCCCTCAGCCCTCGGGCCCTGGCATTCCCTCTATCTCTATCTCCCTCCCCCACCCCAGTCGCACCAGCTTCTCATTTTCACACCACAAACAGCTTACAATGGCTTGTTCCCTTTATCATCGATATTTTTTTGCATATCTTTCATTCATTGTTCCTTATCTCTCCACATCACCGTCTATATCTCTCGTTTCCCTGATCCCTGACCAGTCTGAAGAAGGGTCTCGACCCGAAACGTCGCCTATCTCCTTCGCTCCTTAGATGCTGCTGCACCCGCTGAGTTTCTCCAGCTTTTTGTGTACCCTCGATTCTCCAGCATCTGCAGTTCCTTCTTTAAAAAAATCATTTCCATAAGGTATTCATTTACACCTTCACTAACTTCACAAGGCTTTCTGTGTCGTCTTGCATGAATTAGACACTATTTAAGATAGACACAAAATGCTGGAGTTACTCATCAGGACAGCCAACATCTCTGAAGAGAAGGAATGGCTGACGTGTCGGGTCACCTCAGTCTGAAGAAGGGCCTCGACCCGAAACGTCACCTTCTCTCCATAGAAGCTGCCTGACGCTGAGTTACTCCAGCATTTTTGTGTCTATCTTCGGTGTAAACCAGCATCTGCAGTCCCTTCCTACACAATATTTATTGAATTTCTTTGCCATTTCATTATTCTCCACTACAATTTCTTCTGCTCAGAGATGTAATTCACTCTATTGCTGCACTTCCCAAGGAATCCACTGATGAGTCTTGCTGAGGTCAATCCACTTCCACAACTCTATTCCACTCAAGCCTAGCGTAACTTTGGAAACACAATCTAGTTCAATGGGGATTTTCAGCTGCAATAGAGTCATTTTTAAAATGACTTTACATCAAGCTAGAAAGGGTGCAGAGAAGATGTACGAGGATGTTGCCAGGACTCGAGGGCCTGAGCTATAGTTCAGTGTAGTTTATTGTCACGTGTACCGAGGTACAGTGAAAAGCTTTTGTTCCAAGCTAACCAGACAAGACAATACATGATTACAATCAAGCCATTTACAGTGTATAGATACATGATAAGGGAATAATGTTTAGTGCAAGGTTGGGAGATAAGAGCAGGCTCGGACTTTATTCCTTGAAACTCAGGAGGATGAGGGGTGATCTTATAGAGATGTACAAAATCACCAGAAGAATATATTGGGTAACTGCCCGGTGTAGGGGAATTGAAAAACAGAGGACATAGGTTTAAGGTGAGGGGGAGAAAGATTTAATAGGAACCTGAGGGGTAACTTTTTTACACAAAGAGTGGTGGGTGTACGGAATGAGCTGCCAGAGTAAGTAGTTGGGGCAGGTACTATTGCTTAAGAATTGTTTAAGAAACATTTAAACAGGTACATGGAATGGATAGATTCAGTCTGAAGAAGGGTCTCGACCCGAAACGTCACCCATTCCTTGTCTCCAGAGATGCTGCCTGTCCCGCTGAGTTACTCTAGCTTTTTGTGTCTATCGTCGGTTTAAATCAGCATCTGCAGCTCCTTCCGACACATACCTGGACCAACTATTTTAAGAGTCTCACTAAAATAAGTAAGTGTAGGGGCAGCAATCACAGCACTGGAATGTCAGCCTAGATTTTCCCTTCAAGTGTCTGCCATAGAGGGAGTACAGAGAAGGTTCACCAGACTGATTCCTGGGATGTCAGGACTTTCATATGAAGATAGACTGGATAGACTCGGCTTGTACTCGCTAGAATTTAGAAGATTGAGGGAGGATTTTATAGAAACCTACAAAATTCTTAAAGGGTTGGACAGGCTAGATTGTTCCCGGTGTTGCGGAAGTCCAGAACAAGGGGTCACAGTTTAAGGATAAGGGAGATTTCAGGACCGAGATGAGAAAAACATTTTTCACACAGAGAGTGGTGAATCTGTGGAATTCTCTGCCACAGAAGGTAGTTGAGGCCAGTTCATTGGCTATATTTAAGAGCGAGTTAGATGTGGCCCTTATGGCTAAAGGGATCGGGGGTATGGAGAGAAGGCAGGTACGGAATACTGAGGTGGATGATCAGCCATGATCATATTGAATGGCGGTGCAGGCTCGAAGGGCCGAATGGCCTACTCCTGCACCTATTTTCTATGTTTCTATGTCTATGTTTAAGAGTCTGCAATAGGATTTGAAACCACTATCTCCAGAATTGGATCTGAGAGTGGGAACAGTGTTTAAATCACAGCTCACACCATTGTTCGCAATGCTGATGTGCCAGATTACCTACATATTTGGAGATGAATTTTGATCATTCTGACACTTTTGATCACTATCCTCTATATAGAATACGAATAGGCAATGCCTTGGGTGGAGAGACACTGCACTGTAAATACATTTTTTTAAATCTTGATCGTTGTAATGTTAATATGGTTTTATTGTTTGATAAAAGCTTAATAAAACCTAATGTATAAGGTACTGGCCTCCTAAGCCAGGGATTGTGGGTTTGAGTTCCATCTGGGGTGAGGTTTCATTTGAAATTCACTGGATGTTTCAAGAGGGAGTTAGATCCAGCTCTTGGGGCTAACGGTATCATGGGATATAGGCAAAAAAGCAGGAACGGGGTACTAATTTTGCATGATCAGCCATGATCATATTGAAGGGCGGTGCTGGCTCGAAGGGCCGCATGGCCTACTCCTACACCTATTTTCTTTGTTTCTATGTTATTACTATTTGTTATTACTATTCTAATTTAATATCTGCCATTTCAACCCACTGTAGTTTCTCATCGAGGTATTGGTGCCATCTATTGATACACAGTAAATAATGAAGAAAGGTTTGGAGTCAGAAGAACGGTTCCGACCCGAAACGTCACCCATCCTTTTTCTCCAGAGATGATGCCTGACCCGCTAAGTTACTTCAGCACTTTGAGTCTTTCTTCATTATAAACTAGCATCTGCAGTTCTTTTAAATAATAATAGTAAGATTAAATGAGAACTTACCAGTTCGAAGTTTGATCTGTATTTTATGAGGAGTTACGATGAGGGATTATGTGAAGACCCCGTCCAGCACGCATGCGCGACATTTCTTCAAAGCAGCGGTGTGGATTCACAGAAAAACACAACAATTGAAATAAATATAGTAAAGAAAAAATAAGAACTTAATTACCAGTTGATCTGTATAATAGAGGGTGGGAGCGGAGGACACGTAATCCCTCATCGTAACTCCTCATAAAATACAGATCAAACTTCGAACTGGTAAGTTCTCATTTAATCTTACTATTTTACTTCGGAGTCACGTGAGTGACTACGTGAAGACTTCAAAGCTCTGTGAATCCGAACCGTGTACCAGCTCATGCTTCACTCACTGTCTGAAGACCTTAGAGGGAGGAAGTATGTTATTACAATCAACAATAACCTGTTTGTGAACAATAAAGGTTTAATTAATGACAACAAAAAACAGAGAGCTCCCCCGGCTTAAATTAAATATTAGCTGCAGACTCTAAAATTCTGTCTGCAAATGTAGCAGTTCCGCCAGCGGCTTATTATAAAACCTTTGGAAAGTTCTTTCCTAGGACCATCCTGCTCTGGCCAGAATATGGTCCATAGGCACGTCCATTCGCCTAGCCGCCGACGTAGATGCAGCCCTGGTGGAGTGAGATTTGTAAACATTAGTATTGACTCCCGCGGACTTAAGCACCTGCTTGAGCCACCTTGAAATGGTTTGGCTCGTCACCTGACCATGAGGCTTCTTGTGGCTTATCCATAAGGCTTTTTCTCTCCCTCTTAAGTTGTATGTTGTGTCTATGTAATTGGCGAGATGGGTCTTGGCACACAGCCGTGGGTCAGATGAATATGCCCAGAACTCCATGACTGGAGGCGTGGTACCTGTTCTAGTTTGTTTGACCAGTCCCTGAATATGAAATGTAAAACAGTCCAATGACTTTGTCATGCTGTCCCAGCCTCAGAAGGTGGAGGGACTGTACCCTTTGAGCTGACACTAGTGCCGTGAGCATGACTGATTTCAGAGTAAGTTGTTCCAGCGTGAGTGACCTGGGTGGTGGCCATCCCCTAAGGTACGTCAGTACAATGCTGACATCCCAGATCTGAGTGTACCTTGGTCTGGGGGAATTGGTGTTAAAAATGCCCCTCATGATTTTGACCACTAGTGGATGGGACCCCAAAGCCAGTTTCCTGCTGCTGGAACCAAATAAGCTGACAACGCACTCCTGGCTGTATTAATGGCGCTGTAGCTGAGTCCTTCCCAATGTAATCCAACCAGAAACTCCACAACACTGGTGGCTGTAGCTGTAGCTATAGTGTAGGTAGTTCCTGTTTTTGGAGCAATACCGTTCCCATTTTCTTATGTTGGTTAGGTATTGTCTCCTGGTGGACTCCCGGTGGGATGCGGTCATCATGTTGATGGCGTCCTCAGACAGTCCCAGGTCCAGTAGAGGTCTTTTTAGAATCTGCAAGCCAGGAGATTGACTCTGTCATGGCACGGGTGACTAATGCCTGACACTGGGTGGATTAATAATTCTCGACTGCTGGGGAATTCCAACGGTGTTTCAACAGCCATGTCGAGGGCCACTGGGAACCATGGCTGTGTAGGCCAGTCGGGTATTATCGAGATTCCTGAAGTGAATTCAATTGAATCTTGCGTAATACCCGACTGATGAGGCAGAAGGGGAGGAAAAGCATAAAAGAACATTTTCCCCCAATGCAGCGAGAATGCATCAACTGCTGCTGCCTCAAGGTCTGGTTCCCAAGCGACATACGTTGGTACCTGGTGATTCAGCCTGGATGCAAATAGATCGATATCTGGTGTGCCATATTGCTTTGTAATTTCAGCAAATATTTTGGGATTTAACATCCATTCGATGTTATCATTGAATTTGCGTGACCTGGTGTCTGCTACTGTATTTTGCTTACCTGGTAGGTAAGTTGCTGATAACCAAATATGTCTTTCGACACACCATTGCCAGATTAGGTTGACCAAATTGTCACACGATATCGACTTTACACCACCCATGTGGTTGATATAAGCCACCACCGTGGTATTATCTAATTGCAACCGGACATGTGCATGATGCGTATTAGATGAATATGCTTTTAAACCATAAAACGCACCCAACATTTCTAAGTAGTTGATACCCCGTGTCTGTAGGCAAGATGATTCAAAATTAGTCCATCTGCCCTCTGTGCTGGATTGCATGTTAGTTGCTCCCCAGCCCAAAGCACTGGCATCCGTTTGAATGGTTAATACTGGGTTGGTGTAAAATTGGATTTATCTGGATGTATGACAAACCCCAAAGTTTCAAACAAATGTTTGGTGGCTGCTACTGCCGAAATGGCTTTCTCCAAGGTTTTCCCTACTATTAAAATGTCGTCTAAATATGCCATGACTATATGCTTTTGTTTCCTCAATAATGCCAAGGCGGGTTTTAAGATTTTAGTGAACAACCTTGGAGCGGAGGTTAGCCCATTTGGTAAGGCTTTAAATTGCCATAGCTGTTTCATCCAGATAAACTTTAAGTATTTACGATGCTCCTTGTGTGTGGGTACTGAGTAGTAGGCATCTTTTAAATCAATGCTTGCTAGAAAGTACCCTCTAGAAACCAATAGTCTGGCTGTTTCAAAAGTTTCCATCTTGAAATGTATATACCTAACAGACTTGTTTAAAGTAGTTAAGTCAATGATGATGCGACATCCACCATCTTTTTTGATTTTAGTGAAAATATTAGACACAAATTCCAAAGGTTCATGTTTTGTTCTTTCAATGACACCTTTTGCTAGTAGCCTCATCAGTTCAGCTTGACCCTCTTGTTTCTCTTTGACTGAGAGGGTGAATACCCTTTGGGGTATATGCTGAACTGGCGGAATGTTTTCATGAACAAATTCAATTTTATAGCCATGAATGCTGCTGAGTATATACTTGTCATTAGTGATGGATTCCCATGTATCCAAAAACAAGTGCAATCTCCCCCCTGTTAGTATAGAGCCCCTACTGCTCATATGCTGAGAGGAACCAGACCCACCTACCTCCATGGTTACTGGTGCTTCTTCTGCCTCTTCGCTGGACGATGAGGCGTCTGCTGGGCTGTAGAGGGCTGCTGTTGATGTTGATGTTGATGTTGTTGGGGGTGGCGCATTTTCCATGGGGTCCGCTCTGGGCCCTGGCCTAAAAAAGGCTTACGGGGAATGGTTGCGGACCCCGAGCTTTCACCAGTTCCCATATGGTGGTCGACGACTGGTGGACGCCGTGGGGGTACTGCCGCCTGGGTTTGTTAGGTCTGCTCGGTCCCAAACCTGCCCTCACGAGACCAAAGGTCTTGGATTCAGCCTCTAGGTCTTTCACCTTTTTCGGAAGGTCCTTCCCAAAGAGCAGAATTGGAGGTTCTGAACCCGTGTGTTTTGCAAAGTCCCGCAAATTTAGGGTTGAGGGCAGGCTTGATGATTTCCTTCCGTAAATTGTTTATTTCATATTGAGTGGTGCACAGCAGAGCTAATGTGTCTTGCTGATTTGTGGAGATGTCCACACCATCAATGGACCGAGCATATGATGTTATTCCTGCAGTCAGGAGTTTAAGGATTTTCTGGAGCTTCAACTCCAGGTTCCTGATGTTCTGCCCCAAATGTCCCCAAATTTGGCTGTTTACAGCGGGTACATTCAATGATGTACAATTTTCTGGGGCTGTATATTGTTCAAGAGCCTCATTGATCACCTGTTCTTGTAGGGGTTTTGAGGACAGGTGGTTAATGCTGGCTGCAAGTTTCGGCTCTAACAGCCGACCCGCTTGTGGAATGGCCACGTAGCGGTTGACCACACCCAGCAGCTCTTCCTGATCCTGTACACCCTGCATACTCCCGACATCTTCAGCCAGCGACCCCTCTTCTTGACCAGCCCAGACCTGGTCGCCAATGCTGCCTTCAAAAGAAGGTGAAGCAATGGCCAGTGCCGTAAAGGGCACTGCGGGAGTGCCTGAGCTCCCTTGGCGAGTCTGCTGCTGCTCTCTCAGCAGATCTCGCTGGAGCAATTGCTCCATAAGCCGTTCCATGCGGCTTAGGCGGCTGCCTGTGCCGCTCTCGAGCGGTGTGGCATCTTCATCCGAATCGTCGGATACTACCGCCCGGTTCTGGCTGCAGGTACCTCCAGCCCGCTGCTCAGGCTGCACTAGCGGTGCTGGGCTCGGCTCGGTAGTTATTCCCACCGCCTCTTGCCCCCCCCCCCCCCCCAAAGAACATTCCTCAACGGAGGACGAACGGGGGCGAGCTGCAGATTTCTTCCCTCTGGTCTTGCTCATTCTTTCTGAAAACAAGCAGACCACAGAGAAAAAGACACACGGCCACGGTAAAACTTACCTCTCGGCCCGACTTTTCAATTTGTAGCGGGAGCGCCTTGAACTCCCGTTCGTCGCGGGTGCACTGCATGAACGCTAATGTCGCGCATGCGTGCTGAACGGGGTCTTCACGTAGTCACTCACGTGACTCCGAAGTAAAATCAATCAATAGTTTTTGAGCCCCGGGTAATTTGACAGATTTATTGCACACTGACTGTGAATCACATGGAAGAGCAAAATGAAGCCTTATCAGAACATTTTATTGTCACTGTGGAATAAGATGGGAACATTTGCGACATTATTTTTCCATTATGTCCACTGAATTCCCTGATGAACTAGAAGGTCTTTGTGTGTGTAAATGCTGTTTTTTTGCACTGGAGGATAAAGATACTGGTGTGAGTAATGCTAAATCAATCCCTGAATCACTGTGGACATTGGTTTGTGTAACACTCTGCCATGTCTTGGTGTTTAAAGGCACGCTCCAGTTTAGAACTGTGTTATAATCTTGAGGGCAAATACATTGGGCTGAAACAAACTCACTTTTGGCCACCAGTTCTCTTCATAGGCCGGCCTGTTTTTGTTTATTTGTTCAGAGATACAGCGTGGGAACAGGCCCTCCGGCCCACAAAGTCCATGCCGACCATTGATCACCCGTTCATACTAGTTTGACGTTTTCTCATCCACTCCCTACGCATTAAAGGGCGATTTACAGAGGCTAATTAACCTGCAACGGAGACGAGGGAACACTTTTTCACACCAGAGTTTTGAGTCTTTGGAATTCTCTGCCTCAAAGGGCGGTGGAGGCCGGTTCTCCGGATACTTTCAAGAGAGAGCAAGATAGGGCTCTTGAAGATAGCGGAGTCAGGAGATATGGGGAGAAGGCAGGAACAGGGTACTGATTGTGGATGATCAGCCATGATCACATTGAATGGCTGTGCTAGCTTGAAGGGCCGAATGGCCTACTCCTGCACCTATTGTCTATTATCTATTGTAAACCTGCATGTCTTTGGGATGTGGGAGGAAACCCAGGTGGTCACAGGGAGAACCTGAAAGCTCCACACGGACAGCACCTGCGGTCAGGATTCAACCCAGGTCTCTGGCACTGTGAGGCTGTGTTTGAAATGGGGCCTGTAAGACTCTATGACTCTAACTGTGACTTACATTTTACACGTCCCATCACCTGGCTGTGTGCCACGAACCTTTTGAAGGTTAGCCTGCAGTTACTCAGTATCAAGATGCTCCCACTTGTACAGTGTGAGAGTCATGTAGGAAAGATATGAGGGCTGTATGAGGGTTGACATCTCAGCAGCCCACACTGGCCATGAAGAGTAGCCATTGGAATGAGGTGTCAGTGGCTGGGTATTAGTCAGCAACAAGCCATCGTCAGCAGAGCAGGAAAAACCCCATTGCGTGTACTGTAACTGTCAGAGTAATCCAACTGAGGTACTGCAGTTCTAATGAAAGGTGCAGAGACCTCTTATCGCAGTTGCAGTCAGAATAATAGAGTGCAGTACCTGTGTGTAGGAAGAAACTGCAGATGCTCCTTTTCTCCACAGCATCTATGGAGAAAAGGACTAGGCGACGTTTCGGGTCGAGACCCATTTCATAGTAGGTGATGTTTCGGGTTGAGACCTTTCTTCAGACCTGAAGGCTCCTTTTCTCCAGAGATGCTGCCTGACCCGCTAAGTTACTCCAGCTTTTTGTGTCCATCTTCAGAGTACAGGACTTGCTAGTTTCTCAGAATTTCAAAATGATTTGGGGCTATTTTTATCGTGGAAATGGCCCGTGAAAGGGAAGTTAATTCTGCCAGACAATGATTTCTTCGGTTTCTCTAAAGATTTCTTTTCATGTGATAAAAAGATGATTGCGTGATCTTTGGTTTGCTGGAGAAAATGCCACAGTACTCTTGTAATTAACTGCAGGCACTGGAAAAAATAGATGTAACCAGGAATATATTTTGTCCTGAAAGGCACGAGAGACTGAAGATGTTGGAATCTTGAGCAACAAACAAAAAGCTGGAGGAACTCAATGGGTCAGGCAGCATCTGTGGAGGGAAATGGACAGGTGATATTTCAGTTTGTTTAAGAAGGAACTGTAGATGCTGGAATATCGAAGGTAGACAAAAATGCTGGAGCATCTATGGAGCGAAGGGAAAAATCTGAAGAAGGGTTTCGACCCGAAACGTTGACTATTTCCTTTGCTCCATAGATGCTGCCTCACCCGCTGAGTTTCGTCAGCATTTTTGTCTACTAGGTGATATTTCAGTGTGTAGAAAGGAACTGCAGATGCTGCTATATACTGAAGTTAGACACAAAATGCTGGTGCTGTAAGGCGGCAACTCTACCACTGCATCACAGTGCCACTCTTCTATTTGAATGAAAAATGCTCCCAGTCATATCTGCTGCATTATCTTCCCTTCATCTTACTCCATCATCCTTTTTGCCATTTAATATTTTCTGTCATCAGTGCTATCACAAAACTTCCCTTTTATCCATTACTCTGCCTTCCTCCTTTATCAATAACTTAGTCCTTGGCTAGGGACCGATTTCGGGAGCTCCAGGCCGCAGGGGCTTCGACTGCTCCGATCGCGGGAGCTGCGACCGCCCTGACGTGGGGGGCTTTGATCGGCGGCTGCAGGAGCTTCCATCGCCCCGACTGTGGATGGTTCGACTGCCCCGACCCCGGGAGAAAAAAAGAACGAAGAAGATTACACTTCATTGCCTTCCATCACAGTGAGGAATGCGGGGAATCCTCTGTGAGGAATGTTTATGTTGATTTTTTATGTAATTGTGTGTCTTGTTGCTTTTTCTAGTATGACTGTAAATCAAGTTTAACTAAGTTGGTACACATGACAATAAACTGACCTTTGAAACTTTGAAATATTTTTTCTCAAAATGGTTCCAGTTCTCATGAGAGGTCTTTGACCTCTAACACATTCCATTTCTTTCTCCATGGATACTCCCTGGTCCGGTAAGTGCTTACAACGTTTTATTTTAAACCCATCAGTGCCTATGGTCATACAGCTCAGAAGATTGCCATTTTATTGCATCGTATCTGGTCTTCTCATATCGAATAAATGCATTGCCCTATTTTCAGATCTAAGAAGTCTATCTTTCAAAACAAGTTTTCCAAAGCAGATTTAATGGAACAACAATTGAATATCTCTGTTTGCAATGTCCTGCTGAGATACAAAGGAAGTGTGTTGTCCCAGAAGCTGGAAAACTTGGAAACAACTTGAACTTTTTGTTTAGTCTAGAGCAGGGGTCGGCAACCTTGTTCTGCATAGGGGCCAGGACGAATGTCTGTGAGCGGATGGCAGGCCACATCTATCTCGTGTACACATGGATCCCGCCCCCATCCCACCCCGGATGGCAGGTAACAAATCACGTGTTCTCATAGACCCCTTCGAGGACCCCACCTGGTCCCTAGTTACTAGCGCTCACGAACATGGCGCACTTACAGACCATTTTCTTGGCTCTGTCCTGAAGGCGGTGGCTCAAATACTCACACTCACTTGAGCCCAGCCTATTGACAACCCCGATCCCGACAGTGAAGCCCACACACAGAAGGAGCGCGGCCGTGCCGGTGGCTTTGCGCAGGATGCGGTACAGCCAGAGCTCGGCGCTCGACCTCGCTTGGCGCTGCTCGGTGGCTCTGCCATTGCGGCTGCCAGCACAGGCCTCCTTGCGGCCTTGCGTCACCGTGCCTGGGCTCCACGGCCTCGTGCCCGGGAGGTTCCGGAGACGACGGACGTCTGCAGGCCGGATAATTACTGGGAAAATAATATACCTGCAAGTCGGATGATTTTGGGTTCTGGGCCGCATTCGGCCTGGGGGGCGTAAGTTGTCGACCCCTGGTCTAGAGGTACAGCATGGAAACAGGTCCCTTTGGCCCACCGAGTCCGTGCCAACCATTGATCACCCATTCATAGAAACATAGAAACATAGAAAATAGGTGCAGGAGTAGGCCATTCGGCCCTTCGAGCCTGAACCGCCATTCAATATGATCATGGCTGATCATCCAACTCAGTATCCTGTACCTGCCTTCTCTCCATACCCTCTGATCCCTTTAGCCACAAGGGCCACATCTAACTCGCTCTTAAATATAGCCAATGAACTGGCCTCAACTACCTTCTGTGGCAGAGAATTCCAGAGACTCACCACTCTCTGTGTGAAAAATGTTTTCCTCATCTCGGTCCTAAAGGAATTCCCCCTTATCCTTAGACTGTGACCCCTTGTTCTGGACCTCCCCAACATCGGGAACAATCTTCCTGCATCTAGCCTATCCAACCCCTTAAGAATTTTGGGTACACAAAAAGCTGGAGAAACTCAGCGGGTGCAGCAGCATCTAAGGAGCGAAGGAGATAGGCGACGTTTCGGGTCGAGACCCTTCTTCAGACTGGTCAGGGATCAGGGAAACGAGAGATATAGACGGTGATGTGGAGAGATAAGGAACAATGAATGAAAGAGATCGGTCCTGGGCCTCCTCCACAGCCAGAGTGAGCAACACCGCAAGCTGGAGGAACAGCACCTCATATTCCGCTTGGGGAGTCTGCATCCTTTGGGCTTGAACATTGAATTTTCTCAATTCTGTTAACCCTTGCTGTCTCCTCCCCTTCCCACCTCTCCCTCAGCCCTCGGGCCCTGGCATTCCCTCTATCTCTATCTCCCTCCCCCACCCGAGTCGCACCAGCTTCTCATTTTCACACCACAAACAGCACCTCCTCCCTTAAGAATTTTGTAAGTTTCTATAAGATCCCCCCTCAATCTTCTAAATTCTAGCAAGTGCAAGGCAAGTCTACCCAGTCTTTCCTCATATGAAAGTCCTGACATCCCAGGAATCAGTCTGGTGAACCTTCTCTGTACCCCCTCTATGGCAAGAATGTCTTTCCTCAGATTTGGAGACCAAAACTGTACGCAATACTCCAGTTGTGGTCTCACCAAAACCCTGTACAATTGCAGTAGAACCTCCCTGCTCCTATACTCAAATCCTTTCGCTATGAATGCTAACATACCATTTGCTTTCTTCACTGCCTGCTGCACCTGCATGCCTACTTTCAATGATTGGTGTACCATGACACCCAGGTCTCGTTGCATCTCCCCTTTTCCTAATTTGCCACCATTAAGATAATAGTCTACCGTCCTGTTTTTGCCACCAAAGTGGATAACCTCACATTTATCCACATTATACTGCATCTGCCATGCATTTTCCCCACTCACCCAGCCTATCCAAGTCACCTTGCAGCCTCCTAGCATCCTCCTCACACCTAACACTACCCCCCAACTTAGTGTCATCCGCAAACCTGGAGATGTTGCATTCAATTCCATCGTCCAAATCATTAATATACATTGTAAATAGCTGGGGTCCCAGCACTGAGCCTTGCGGTACCCCACTAGTCACTGCCTGCCATTCTGAAAATAACCCGTTTACTCCTACCCTTTGCTTCCTGTCTTCCAATTCTCTATCCACATCAATACTGAACCCCCAATACCGTGTGCTTTAAGTTTGTACACTAATCTCTTATGTGGGACCTTGTCGAAAGCCTTCTGAAAAACTAGATATAACACATCCACTGGTTCTCCCTTATCCACTCTACTAATTACATTAATTTCTATAAGATTCGTCAGACATGATTTACCTTTCGTAAATCCATGCTGACTTTGTCCAATGATTTCACCACTTTCCAAATGTGCTGCTATCCCATCTTTAATAACTGACTCTAGCAGTTTCCCCACTACCGATGTTAGACTAACGGGTCTGTAATTCCCTGTTTTCTCTCTCCCTCCTTTTTTAAAAAGTGGGGTTACACAGAAAGTGATCCCACTTTCTGATCCGTGCCTCACACACTAGAGGCCATTTTACAGAGACCGGTTAGCCTATCAACCTGCAGGTCTTGGGATGTGTGAGGAAACCAGAGCACTCAGAGGATCCCCGTGTGGTCACAGGGAGAACCTCGATAGGTCATAGGAGCATATTTAGGGCATTTGGCCAATTGAGTCTGCTGATCTACTTTTCCCTCACCCCATTCTCTTGCCTTCATTCCGTAACCTTTAACGCCCTTACTAATCAAGAACTTGTCAATCTCCGCTTAAAATGCCCAATTACATGACGTCCACATTACTGGTCTGTGGCAATGAATTTCATAGATGCATCATCCTCTGGCTAACAAAATTCCTCCTCATCTCCTTCCTAAAGGAATGTCCTTTTATTCTGAGACTATGACCTCTGGCCCTAGTCTCCCCCACTAGTGGAAACATCTTCTCCATATCCACTCAATCCAGGCCTTTCACTATTCAATAAGTTTCAATGAGGTCCCCGCCCTCAACCTTCTAAACTCTAGTGAGTACAGGCCCAGTACCGTCAAACGCTCATCATACTATACAATACTGAATTTGCCAACATTATAATTTTGTAATTGTCGTTTAACATTCCTAGTTTGCCAGCTATGTAACAAAGTTATGGAGCACTTGAGCAGTATTTGCTCTTGAGTTTACTTGCCTCTCACAGACCTGGAACAATGATTCAAGTTGACAAAGCTGTCAAGTGCAAGAAAACAGATGATTAAATTATACAATTGAGGACATCAAGGATCAGTAAAATATTCCATCCTTCTCTCAGTGATGCTGCACAATATCTATGAATTTTAATTTCCCCTTGTTCGCTATTTTATTTTAAATATATTTTAAAGTGAATGGATTAACAAAATTATACACAGAAGGCTTGCAGGCAAATGGGCTAATGCATATGCACACCACAATTTCAGCCCATTAGTGAGGTTGAAATGGTGTTCGTGCTAATGTACTGCATGTCAGTGGAAGCTCAGGAAGAAAGAAATATGAGAAACAAGACAGGAATTCCAGAAGGTGCATAATGTTCTATCCAAAAGAGTACTCTTATTTTTCTTATTATAGATTCATAGCTTCACAAAGCACAGAAACAGGCCCTTCGGATCAACTCGTCCATGATGAACAAGATGCCCCATCTACACTAGCCCCATTTGCCTCTGTTTGATCCATATCCCTCCCAATCTTTCCTAACCATGTACCTACCCAACCATAATTTACATGTTGTAACTGTACCTGCCTCCCCCACTCCCTCTGGCAGTTTATTCCATATATGTAGCACGCTGCAAGTGAAAAAGATTCCCATTAAATATTTCCTTGACCAACTCAAACCTATGACCTCTAGTTCTTGACTCCCCAATCTTATAGAAACCTATAAAATTCTTAAGGGATTGGACAGGCTATATGCAGGAAAAATGTTCCCGATTAACCCAGGGTTCACAGTTTAAGAATAAGGGGTAGGCCTTTTAGGACTGAGATGAGAAAACAAAAACCCAGAGAGTTGTGAATCTGTGGAATTCTCTGCCACAGAAGGCAGTGGAGGCCTATTCCCTGGATTTATTTCAAGAGAGATTTAGATAGAGCTCTTAGGGCTAAAGGAATCAAGGGATATGGGGAAGCAGCAACGGGGTACTGATTGTGGATGATCAGCCATGATCATATTAAATTGCGGTCCAGCCTACTCCTGCATCTATTTTCTATGCTTCTATGAGTTTAAAAAAAAATCACCCATTAATTATGAATGATCTGAAAGATATCACAATTTGATGAAGAAACCAGGACCTCGCTCTTAAAATTGTTGGGCTTACCGTAGTTGGCAACCTTACTGTGAAAAATATAAACAAGGATCTATTATTTGTTCCTCTTGGACGCTGTACATGTCAATGCGCTGACATTATTTGACATTTCCCAGAGCAAAGAGATTTGCAATTTGATAACCAGCACAGGGACTGCCTAATGGTCTCCACTATCTGACAACGAGCTCATCAGGAATCTCAAACAAGTTGATCACAGTCTATTTTAAATCTGTCTCCTGTGTTATTAAAATGGGATCAGCAGTCAACTGCAGAAGGGAGCATTGTTGTAATTCATGTCAGTAACCACTCCAAGTCTTCAATTCAATTGCTACTGACAGTAATAACCCAAGTAAGAAAAAATGTTGATGGGTGAAACATAGCCTCGTGTACCAATATTATACTTGTGTAGATTAGATCTGTGATGTCTTTGTCAGGTCAGTTCATCAGTGAAATGGAATGACGTGGTTGTTTACCGGATAAAAGTAAACCATTTACACATCTCTATGCCGCGTCACTGCTTGACATCTCTTACAGCTTTATAGTGTGTACAATCTTTAGAGACAGGCATTCACAGTAAAAGGATAAACCTTCAGTGCGGGCATTGTTAATATTGGTGCAAGAGATGGTTGTGTATTGCAATGTTGCGAGCCCAGGAATTCCATGGACTGCAGGAGGAATCATCCCAGCGGTTATATGGCAACTGAATCATCCTGCCACAACCAGAGAGCAGTCCTGAACTACTGTCTAACTCATTGGTGACCCTCAGGCTGGGGTAGATTACACCCCAGTTGTATGAACATTGACTTGGGTAGTTTACACCCCAGCGGTATGGACATTGGCTTCTCCGATTTCAGGTAGTCTTTGCTTTCTCCCTCCTTCCCCTCCCCTTCCCAGCTCACCCACAGCCCACTGTCTCCGCCTCGTCCTTTCTTCTTCCCGCCCCCACCCCCCCACACCCACATCACTGAAGAAGGGTCTGACCCGAAACATCACCTATTTCCTTCGCTCCATAGATGCTGCCTCACCTGCTGAGTTTCTGCAGCATTTCTGTCTACTTGTTCGGACTTGTTCGGACTTTGCTGACTTTACCTTGCACTAAATGTTATTCACGTTTCATGTATCTATACACTGTAAATTGATCCGTTGTAATTATGTACTGCCTCTCTGCTGACTGGACAAGCCCACAGCAAAAGCTCTTCACTGTACCTTAGTATGCATGACAATAAACTAAACTAAACTGATATTTCATTCTTGACTGTGCGGAGACCCAGGAGATCCGTGGAGTAGGGAGGAGGGTGGGGGAATAGCGGGGGTGGGGGGGGGGGGGGGGGGGCTGCTGGTAGAATCACAAGGCTAAGATTGGATGAAGGGAGTGGGAGAGGCATTTTTTAACATATTGAAAAATACGCCATGACCTAGCTGAGGCCTCGAGTACGCGGACACCACTCTCGAGCATGAAGGAGAGTTACAAAGACCTCCTACGCCCTCGTGTTGACCAAGCTGCGAGTATGAGTCGAGGGCAAATTTGCCAGAACTCGCGGATTAGGTCGCCCAAGTGGGATAGGCCCTTTAAGTTCATTATACCAATTGGCAGTTCACTCCCTGTAGACAATGATGTTTTATAGTCCCGTTTTTTTTCACAAGTTTGATCTAGATTTGAAAATGCCATCTGACAGCAGGCCAGGAGCAAGGGCACTTGTCTCGCAAGTATATTGTTACAAGTTTAAGCCCAGGGCTGACACTTCATAACTTCCTTGTGCCGTGATTTTAAGGAACCCTGTCATATCATGTCTCGACTGCTGAAAGGAAAGGATCTTCCACATTGCTGTACAGCGCGCATTTGCTGTCAGTTAAAGATGAAGCATAATATCAGCTGCATCTGCAGAGATGATAATGAATTATTGAGAGTCGCTGTGCTGAAGGAGGATGCAGGATACGTGGAGAGGGAATCTGCAGAAATATAGAATTGTTTAAGAAAAATGCCTGAAAGAGATTGGATGACTTACACCAAATGAACGGGATCGTTTTGATGTGTGTAAGACTCCAAGGAAGAAACAAAAAATGAACTGGTACTGTGTAGGAAGGAGATGCTATGACTTCCAGAGACGTGATAAATGTATTTCCTTTTATGTTTCTGTGATGGACTCTTGTCACTCACAAACCATTTGTCATTCATTTGGTTCATTTGCCTGATAACAGCTGGGAAAAAAACGGTCCCTGAATCTGGATGTGTGCGTCTTCTGTATCTTTTGCCTGATGGAAGAGGGGAGAAGAGGGAGTGGTCGGGGTGCGACTCGTGCTTGATTATACTGATGCGCTTGCTGAGGCAGAGTGAAGTGCAAATGGAGTTAATGGAAGGGAGGTTGCTTTACTGGTTGGTGGGGGCGCTGCGAGCAGGCAGCCCTGCCAGCAGCGTGTTAGTTTTTTGTTTTTTATTTGTTTTTTAGTGTGTCTCAATGTATGTTTTTAATGTTTCTCTGTGCGTCGTGCGTGGGGTAGTTTGAGAGGGCAAGGGGAAACCGATTTGGTCGCCTCCTCCATGGAGAGGCGACTTTTTCCATGTCGCCTCCCCCATGGCCCGACATCAAGGATCGGTGCGGCCTTTCCTGGAGACGCGCCCGGGTCTTCAGCTGCGGGCGCAGTGAGGACTCTTTCGTTGCGGAGCGGGCGAGCCCTCGCCGGGGGTCGCCGGAGGGGAGCGCTCGAGGCAGCCTGAAGCAGCAGAGCTCCAGCTGGCGCGGCGTCCGGCGCCTGGGATCCTCGTTGGTGACCCCAGAGAAGAGCTCCAACCGCCAGCCCACGGCCTACTTCTAACTGAGGGCGTGGCGAGGACTTCCATCCAGAGCGGGATCCCTCGCCGGGGATCCCTGAAGAGGAGCTCTGACCGCCGGCCCTGCGGTCTGCAGTGCTTCTGGCTGCGGCGCGGCGGGGACTTTAGATCTTCGACCGCCGGCCTGCGGCCTACACCATCTTGAAGCCATGGTCTCCAGCGGTGAAGCACCGATTCAAGACTTACCTGGACTTACCTTGTCTGCACATCTGGACGCCCGCAGCGGCGACTGCGGAGGGTTGTGGTTCCGACCACGGGGGAAAATGGAGGAGGACTGACCAAATTTTGTGCCTTCCACCACAGTGATGAATGCTGTGGTGGATCTTTGTGTTAAATTTTTATTGTGTATTGTGTGTTCTTTTTTCATTGTACCGCTGCTGGCAAATTCATTTCACTTGCACTTTATGTGCAAGTGACGAATAAAACTTGATGTGACGTGACTTGTTTTGATGGTCTGGGCTGTGCTAACAATTCTCTGCAATTCCTTGCGGTCTTGGAGGGAGCTGTTCCCAAGCCTAAGTGTGATGCACCCCCATAAAATGCTTTCTACGGCGCATCGGTGGAAGTTGGCGAGAATTGTTGGGGACGTGCCGATCTTCCTAAGGCTTCGAAGGAAGTAGAAGCTTTGGCGTGATATTAGACATTTATTATATGCGATAAATTTGGTATGTGATAATTTAGCATTATAATGAAGAAACGTCCAAAACTATGACACATGACATCCTCTACGGAGGGAACGTAAAGATGTTTGAGGATGTTGCCAAGATATGAAGAGAAAGTAGTTACATTTTCTTTGAAACTGTGAAGGCCAAGGGCTATATGAGTGGTGGGAAACGATTTAGTTTTAATTTTAGAAATACAGAAACATTTCGGCCCACCGAACGTGCCGACCAACGATCCCCGCACACTCACACTATCCCACTCATTCGGGACAATTTACAGAGGAAAATTAACGTGCAAGCCTGCATGTGTTGGGAATGTTGGTGGAAACAGGAGAAAACCCGTACAGTCACGGGGAGAACGTACGAGCTCTGTACAGATAGCACCCGCAGTCAGGATCAAACCAGGGCCTCGGGTGAGGTGGCAACTCTACTGCTGCACCACAACGCCACCAGCGCCTCGACGTGTTGCTTGCATTCGGAAGCCAGCGTGGCTATTCGGTATCTTCTGTGAGACATCCAGAAGGAAGTGTGCAAGTGAGTCTGTAAGTGGTTCTTCTGAAGGAATTTTGCCACAAAGCCAACATAAAGATTGTGCTGTGCAACAGAATGGATTTTCTTTCCTGTAGTTCCATGAATCATTTACACCATTGTGAGGAGAAAATCTGCTGATGTCATGCTCAGTTCCCTTTCACGGGAGCCAACAGGGCCTGATATAAATACATCGTGACAATGGCTGCAGGAGATAATGAACACACACCACTTGTCTGCGCTGCCTCCAAGAAACTACTGCAACTTTAGCCCTCGCTCCCTTCACATTCCTGCTGTAATAATGTGCTCCCGGCCAATACATGGCAAGGCATTGCCTCATTAATGCTCATTGGCACAGGAACGTCACCTGCTATTCAATAGAAGCAAAGTCACACAAGAAATGCTTAGAGCATAGAGATTCCGCCAAGGGCCAATTAACCTACAAACCTGCTCGTCGATGGAATGTGGGAGGAAACAGGAGCACCGGGAGGAAACTCAGGCAGTCACAGGGAGAACGTGCAAACTCCACACAGGCAACACCCGAGGTCAGGATCAAACTCTGATCTTTACTCTAGTTTAGTTTCGAGGTACAGAGGAAACTGGAGCATCCAAAAAAAGCCAATGCAGGGAGAAAGTACAAACTCCGTACAGACAGTCAGGAAGGAACCCGGGTCTGTGGCGCTGTGAGGCACAGCTCTACTGCTGTCCCATGTACTGCCTATTATGGTGCATTTTAAAAGTGAATTGCCGCTGGAGTGCTGTGATGGGAATTGGCTTCAGATCAACCTAAATTTAAAGATTTGACCCTTGTTACTCTTCATCTCCCCCCCCCCCCCCCCCCCCCCCCCCCCCCCCCAACCCAATTATCATCAATCCCAAACTTCTCCATCCAATCCCATAGCGCAATCAGTACCTACTGTACATCCTCCCGCTCCCACAACCCGCCATGCAGCGGTCTACACAAACACTGCGATGGAGCTGCACTCCTGACTCACAGACATGCATCGCCCTTGCAAGGATAATTGCATATTGGACTTGACATGAAAGCAAGCATGCAGGTGCAGCAGGCAGTGAAGAAAACTAATGGCATGTTGGCCTTCATAACAAGAGGAGTTGAGTATAGGAGCAAATAGGTCATTCTGCAGTTGTACAGGGCCCTAGTGAGACCACACCTGGAGTATTGTGTGCAGTTTTGGTCTACAAATTTGAGGAAGGACATTCTTGCTATTGAGGGAGTGCAGCGTAGATTCACCAAGTTAATTCCCGGGATGGCGGGACTGTCATATGTTGATAGAATAGAGCGACTGGGCATGTATACACTGGAATTTAGAAGGATGAGAGGAGTTCTTATTGAAACGTATAAGATTATTAAGGGCTTGGACACACTAGAAGCAGGAAACATGTTCCCGATGTTGGGGGAGTACAGAACCAGGGGCCACAGTTTAAGAATAAGGGGTCAGCATTTTAGAACGGAAACGAGGAAAAATGTTTCACCCAGAGAATTTTGAATCTGTGGAATTCTCTGCCTCGGCCAATTCTCTGGATACTTTCAAGAGAGAGTTAGATAGAGCTCTTAAAGATAGCGAAGTCAAGGGATATGGGGAGAGGGCAGGAACGGGGTACTGATTGTGGATGATCAGCCATGATCACAATGAAATGGTAGTGCTGGCTCGAAGGGCCGAATGGCCTACTCCTGCACCTATTATCTATTGTCTTTTGACTTAACCAGGCAGTGTAACAGGAGTGCAAATCACAGTATAGTTTAATCGAGTATAGTTTATTGTCACGTGTACTGATGTACAGTGAAAAGCTTTTGTTGCCTGCTAACCAGGCAGCGTATAGAACTGGGTCGGCTATCCACCAAATACGTAGAAAATACATTTTCTTGCATTTAGTATGAGCAGTCACTAAAACGCTGGAATAACTCAGGGGGACAGCATCTCTGGAGAGAGGGAATGGGTGACGTTTCGCGTCGAGACCCTTCTTCAGACCCTTCACAGATGAGCACCAGGCCATAATCTCACAGATCATTTCTGATTTTATCACTAGCACAGTCGCTAGCAGGGGTTGTGATCACCATGGTGTTTTTCCAATAGTTTTTCCCTACTCACTATTATTTTGAACAGCCTTGGCTTTTTACTTGAAGTGTAGTTTTGCTGCTGTCAGCCTGACGATGAAATGATTCAAAAAACGATAAATCTTAATTTCTGGTCTTGATTGTGAGAAGAAATTTCTCAGTTGCAATTTTCTCTCAAGTCTTTTTTTTGCCTAATGCAATCGACCTGTAGAAATGATGTAAGTATGCCGGGTAAATCCATTTGTTTAATATCAACGAGAAAATTTGTGTTATTGTGTTATTGTGTCAACATCAATTCACTCTATTCCATGTAGTCAATACTATGGGGCGTAGAACAGTATTGCATGGGAACAGGCCCTTCGGCCCACATTGTTTGTGCCAATCATGATGCCAATACTATCTTGTCTGCCTGCACATACTGTATCCATATCCTTCCATTACAAGCTTACCAATGTGCCTATCCAAAAGTCTCTGACATGCTTCTCTTGTATCTGCCTCCACCACCACCCCTGGAATTACATTTAAGGGCCTGTCACACTTGGCAATTTTTTTTGGCGACTGCCAGCATCTTTGACTGACGTATCAGGTCACCGAAAAATTCGCGGCGTGATGACGTATTGACACGCGGTGTTATTTCAAGTGTCGCAACATTTTTTGTCACGCCGCTGGGTTTTGAAATGTTCTAAATCTTTTGGCGACACTGATATGACGCCGGCAGTTGCCCAAAAAATCGCCGTGGGACAGGCCGTATAAGTGCTCACCACCCTCTGTGTAATCAAAAAAATGGCCCACTTATCTCCTTTAAACTTTGGCCCCTTTCACCTTTGAAGCTATTCCCACGTATTATATGTTTCCATCCTGCATTCACTAGCTTTTATTAGAACACTAGAACCCAACATTAGGACCCACAAGATCACAGTCATCGGTGCTGCACCATTTAACTACCTTGAAACTTCAAAACATCTTTAAATTAACTGCTGCTTCCCTCATTTCAAGTTTAGTCAAAATTTAAAGTTACTCATAAACATCCATCTCAAAGTTTGTGCAAATTTCCCATTATTCCTTTTTTTCCGGGGTGGAAATGTAAAAGTCTAGAGGGCATAGTGTCTCGATGAGGGTGGCAAAGCTTAGAGGAGATGTTTATTTAACACAGAGGGTGAGGGTGCCTGGAACTTGCTGCCAGGGTGGTGGTGGAGGCAGGTGCAATATGTTCAGAAGTTCATAAATGATAGGAGCAGAATTACGCCATTCAGCTCATCACGTCTACTCTGCCATTCATAGAAATTAGGTGCAGGAGCAGGCCATTCTGCCCTTCGAGCCTGCACCGCCATTCAATATGATCATGGCTGATCATCCAACTCAGTATCCTGTACCTGCCTTCTCTCCATACCCCCTGATCCCTTCAGCCACAAGGGCAACATCCAACTCCCTCTTGAATATAGCCAACGAACTGGCCTCAACTACCTTCTGCGGCAGAGAATTCCACAGATTCACCACTCTCTGTGTGAAAAACGATTTTCTCATCTCGGTCCTAAAAGACTTCCCCCTTATCCTTAAACTGTGACCCCTTGTCCTGGACTTCCCCAACATCGGGAACAATCTTCCTGCATCTAGCCTGTCTAACCCCTTAAGAATTTTGTAAGTCTCTATGAGATCACCCCTCAATCTTCTAAATTCCAGCGAGTACAAGCCAAGTCTATCCAGTCTTTCTTCATATGGAAGTCGTGCCATCCCAGGAATCAGTCTGGTGAACCTTCTCTGTACTCCCTCTATGGCAAGAATGTCTTTCCTCAGATTAGGAGACCAAAACTGTACGCAATACTCCAGGTGTGGCCTCACCAAGACCCTGTACAACTGCAGTATAACCTCCCTGCTCTTGTACTCAAATCCTTTTGCTATGAATGCCAACATACCATTCGCTTTCTTCACAGCCTGCTGCACCTGCATGCCTACTTTCCATGACTGGAGTACCATGACACCCAGGTCTCGCTGCATCTCCCCTTTTCCTAATCGGTCACCATTCAATCATTGCAGATCTATCTTTCCCTCTCAACCCCATTCTCCTGCCTCCCCCCATAACCCCTGCCACCCGTACTAATCAAGAATAGTAAGATTAAATGAGAACTTACCAGTTTGAAGTTTGATCTTTATTTTATGAGGAGTTACGATGAGGGATTACGTGAAGAACCCCATACAGCCGTTGGAGCGTCAATCTTCAAAGCAGCGGAGTGAAATCACAGGTAACAATGACTGAAGTATAATGGTAAGATAACAAATACTAGAACTACCAGATGATATTTATGAGGGTTGGGAGCGGAGGGCACGTAATCCCTCATCATAACTCCTCATAAAATAAAGATCAAACTTCAAACTGGTAAGTTCACCTTTAATCTTACTATTTTACTTCGGAGTCACATGAGTGACTACGTGAAGACTTCAAAGCATTGTGATTTCATGCCGCAGACCCAAATCCGGCGTTCACACTGCATCGATTGACTAAAAAAGTAGTTAACAATCACTAATGCATCAATGATAACATTGTTAAATGAATAACGGTTTATTTACAAACGAAACAATAACAACTCCTCTAACTCAGGGGGGAAACTATAACAGAACTCAAAACCGAATCAGCAAACACCCCCAGCCTTGTAATCGACGTATGGTAAAACTTTTGGAAGGTCAGCTCACTGGACCATCCTGCGGCCGCGAGGATATGGTCTATAGGCACGTCCATCACCCTTGCCGTGGAAGTTGATGCCGCCCTGGTGGAATGAGATTTGAATTTATCAGTATCAATCCAGCACTTCCCAGAACCTGCTTTAGCCACCTTGAAATTATTTGCACAGCCACCTTACTATGTGGTTTCTTGTGGCTAATAAATAATGCAGACTGTTCCTCGTAGGGCTCTGGTGGCCTCAATGTAACGAGACAAATGTGATACTACACACAGGCGAGCATCTGTGGGGTGTGCTGAAAACATAATCTTACATCCTGTCATGTCTATTCTACTATGTTTGAGCAAATCATATACATAAAATATAATGGCATCTGCCGATACCTGCATTCTGTCTAGCCGTAGCTTTTGCAATGTTTGCACACGCCATGATACCAACGCCATAAGCATGACCACCTTCATGGTTAGTTTGGCTAGAGATAGGCTTGCAACAGGAGCCCACTGGCGAAGAAGCATAAGAAGTTCACTCACATTCCAAATACCGGCATACCTGGGTTTAGGAGGATTAGAATTGAAAACTCCCTTCATAAATCGAGAAACTAACGGATGTGTCCCTACTGAATGTAATTCTGAATTCATGGGTAAATAAGCAGACAGAGCACTTTTGGCTGTATTGATCGCACTATAGCTTAACTTCTGATCAAAATAAAGAGTGGACAAGAACTCCAATACATCTGGGATGCCCGCAGTTTGATATGAGATATTCTGCTGTAGACAGAATTCCTCCCACTTCCTTATCAAGGTGATGTACTGCTTCTGAGTACTATCCCTGCAGGCCGACGTGAGAACATCCACGGTACGATCAGACAGTCCTCTCCCCAGGTATGGCCTCCTTAAAATCTGCAAATTAACAGATCAATACTCTCATGTAAAGGATGTTGATCGGCAGTTACTGGATTTACCAGTAGCTTTTTATGTTTGGGAATAATCATGTGAGGCTGACTAGCCATTTGTAATATGAGAGGGAACCATGGTTGTGTAGGCCAATCCGGCACTACCAATACTCCTGAAGCGGAGTCCTGTTTGATCTTTTGCAAGCATCTACTGATGAGACAGAATGGAGGAAATGCATAAACAAACATTCCACCCCAATGCAGCGAGAATGCATCCACCGCTGCTGCATCAAGATCTGGTTCCCATGAAACATATCTGGGCAACTGATGGTTTAGTCTAGATGCAAACAAGTCAATATTTGGCATTCCATATTGAGAAATCACCTGATTAAATGTCTTGATTTAACATCCATTCTAAGTTATCATTGAAGTGGCTTGACCTAGTGTCAGCTACAGTGTTGAATTTACCTGGTAAATATATTGCTGAAAGCCAGATATTTTGGTCAATGCACCAGCTGCAGATATGATTAGCCAGTCTATCACAAGACTGTGACTTGAATCCACCCATGTGGTTTCCATGTGCCACTGCTGTAGTGTTGTCAATCTGAATCTGCACATGAAAGTCCCTCCTGGCAGAGCAATAAGCTTTAAGCCCATACCAGGTTCCCAACAGCTCTAAATATTTGATCCCTCTTAATTGAAGAAGGGATGTCTCATCAGTATTCCATCTGCCTCCACAACTGGAAGACATATCTGTAACACCCCAACCCAGCGCACTTACAGTCCTAGAGCTTTTGAAACATTTATAATCCACCATTGAATGTCGGAAACTGCCCCAGCTGACAATTGCATAGGCCTATCAAAATGACCCACTTGTGTGTTCAGTGCCTGTTCTTTTGATCGTTGTAATTGTTGATAATGCTGAGGTCCATACTGCACAGCTGGAAAAACAGCCACCAATTTACCAATTAAACTTGCTACTTGTCTAATTGAACGCCATTGTTCTCTAAGGAGATTAACACAATCCTCAATTAACTGCTGCAATTTGTCCCTAGGAAAAGTTACTAACATGTGATTTGAATTAATGGTAAATCCCAAATAGTCAATGATTTGAACTGGTGATAATTTTGATTTATCTGGATGAATGACGAACCCTAATTGTTCAAAAGTGAGTTTAACGATTGAAACAGATGACTCAGCTTCAGCACGAGTCTTTCCAACAATTAAAATAATGTCTATGTAGGCCATTACCACATGCCCCTGAGCTCGGAGTAATGCTAACACAGGTTTTAACAATTTAGTAAATAATCTAGGAGTTGAAGTTAACCCATTAGGCAGTGCTTTGAATTGCCACAACTGCGTCATCCAGATAAATTTCAAATACCTCCTATCATCACCATGAATAGACACTGAATAATATGCATCCTTTAAATCAATGCTGGCCATATAACACCCTTTGGAAATGAGATGTTTGTCTGTGGAAAAAGTTTCCATTTTGAAATGCCTATAGCAAACAAATGAGTTCAAACTCATCAGATCCAAAATAATTCTACATCCCCCAGTCTTTTTAGACCTAGGAAATATACTTGACACAAACTGACGATTTTGATGAACTGACTTCTCAATCATCCCTTTCTTGTGTAATGTATTAATTTCTGCTTGTATGAGCACACTTTCTTCTTCTGAAAATATAAGTTTCCAACTTGGAACATGCTGATTAGGTGGACACACAGTAGAGTAAAATTCAATATTTACCTCTTCAATACTGTTAAGTATAAATGAATCTGATGTTATCTCCTGCCATTGTTTGAGAAACAAATGTAATCTTCTCCAAATTTGAACATCTATTTTACTTGATTCATTCTCTTTAAGAGGCATTTTTCTCACCTGCATACGTCCTGGCTGAGCTTGTTGGCCCCGGCCCTTTGTAGGAAAACTCATCCTTCCCTTCACACCAGTGGCAGGCTGCCAGTTCCGATACTGTGGACCTGAATGGCTGGTTCCTTCTCCTGCGTCCGAACTAGCACCCCACCAGTAAGGGAACATCCTTTTCCCTTGTTTGCCACCTGGCTTAATGAGGCCCATCGTTTTAGCGTCCTCATGACACTCTATGACTCGCTTGGCGAGATCTCCTCCAAATAAAAGATTGGTACGCTGGGCGGCTTGCACAAAGACGCCAGATTGGGATTGATAACTGGCCTAATAGCACTTCTTCTAATATTATTGATTTCGAAATAAGCACTACAGAGGAGTCCCAGTGCATCTTGATGGGCTTCTGACATATACCCTTTATCTACTGTGACGATAGTTTTAGTACCTTCTGAAATTTTAATTTGTGACCTCTGGCTGACACCCCAAACTGTGTCCAGATCAGATGGTTTACCATAGGCACCTTAAGTAAACCGCAATTGATAGGGGCTTCATATTTTTTAGCCGCCTCATCCATGGCCAATTCCTGCAGCTGGTGAGAGAGCATATACTGTATAGCTGAAGCCAATTTATCCCCTAACGGCTCTCCTGCCTCTCTAGGCACTGCTAATTTTTCTGCAATATTAGGGATAATTTCCAGCTCCACTCCCTTGTGGTTCTCCTCCACCACTGATTCGGCGTCAGCAAACTGCACAAACTATAATTTCCTCCTCAAAGGTAGGATATTCTTGCAGCTCTGTTATAGGTGCTGCGAGCACAGGCTCTCCACTAGCCTGGCGTGGGCACCACTTCTTCTCATAGAGTTCGTCCCTGTCGAGCATTTTTTGCAATAAAATCTCGACTTGGGAGAGCTGTGAGCAAACAGTCTCTCCTGTTGAGGCTACAACCTCCAGGCCCGACTCTGGGTCCACGGGCCTATTTGACTTTCCAGTAGCCTTACGCCCTGCTGGCATGGCTACGCTGCTCACAGGCAGCGGGTCCGGTGTCGCTAGCCCCATTGCTGGTGTCGGACTTGGTCTGCTAAGCGGGCCTCCGCTAACAATACTTTCCTGGTCATCGACCCTTTTTGCTGCGGAGTGCCTCACAGACACCTTCTTCACTTTCTGTAACATCTCTAACGGAGAATCGACAACCGCTGCTACAGAAAATGAACGCTAGAAAAGTTTGAAAACTTACCTTCCGTTTTAAACTTGCCGCTCGGAGGAGCTCTGCTGCTCCAACCAGCCGTCTACACCAAAGCGTCTGACGTAATGACGCACCAACGGCTGTACGGGGTTCTTCACGCAGTCACTCACGTGACTCCGAAGTAAAATCTATTAATCTTTGTCTTAAAAATATCCATTGACGGCCTCTGTAGCCATCCGTGCCAATGAATTCCACAGATTCACCACCGTCTGGCTTAAGAAACTCCTCCTCATCTCCTTCCTAAAGGTATGTCCTTTGGTGGCGTTTAAAAAGCTTTTTGTTAAACACATGGATATACAGAGAATAGAGATATGGATCATGTGCAGGCGGATAAGATTCATTTATCCTGGAATCATGTTTGTCACAGATATTATGGGCTGAAGGGCCAGTGCTGCACTGTTCTATGTTCTAAATGAAGATAGAAATACACTATGTTGGGACATTAGCAGGAAACTGGCAGAATGCAGGAAAGGACAGAGACTTACTACTTGTAAATGTCCCACAAAAATTCTGCCTACGTTCTTGCTGGGCAATGCAATTCCAACGTGTATTCCAAGACGTTTTGGGTTGGAACCCTTCTTCAGACTGAAGGTAGGGGGTGGGAGGGTGGGGGGTGAAGAGCTGAAGATGAGGAATCTCCCTAGTGTGTGTGTGTGTGTCTCTCTCTCTCTCTCTCTCTCTCTCTCTCTCTCTCTCTCTCTCTCGCTCCAAAGATGCTGATCATTTCCTTCATTCTGTTTTTAATCCAATGTGGGAATGCTATTAGAATTCATCTTTGCTCCGTGTCTAAGGAAGCAGAAGTGGGAAGAGTTTTGCTGCGAGCTTCTGTTTAATTAACGCAGCAGGGATTTAAACAGATGTATTGTGGATGGTATATGTCGGAGAGTGCTGTTGCTGGTGAAGATGAGAGATATTCCTATCAGCAACGAGTAGCAGGCAAGAGGAATGTAACTCCACTATTACTGAGACCCTTTAGGCAATTCAATTTGCTTTCTGGAATATAAAGAAAAGGATGTAAACAGAAACAAACTTGGTTTCTACCTATATCATAGACAATAGACAATAGGTGCAGGAGTAGACCATTCAGCTCTACGAGCCAGCACCGCCATTCACTGTGATCATGGCTGATTATCCATAATCAGTACCCCGTTTCTGCCTTCAGCACCTATTGTCTATTGTCAATTGTCTATCCCATGACTCCACTATCTTTAAGAGCTCATCTTACTCTATCTTGAAAGCATCCTGTCATCATCACACAGCACGGAAACAGGCCATTCCACCCAACTTGCCCACACCAACCGACATATCCCATCTGGACTATTCCCACCTGCCTGTGTTTGGCCCATATCCCTCTATATCTGTCTCAATACTCTAAATGCGGCCTCACCATCATCTTATATAACTGCTACATGACCTTCCAACTTCTATATTTGATACTCAGACTGATGAAGGCCAATATGCCAAAAGCCTTTTTGACCATCCTATCTACTTATGACGCCACCTACAAAGGACTCCTAGATCTACAACACTCTCCAATATTATGGGTGCAGTGATATAACATGTGCTACAGAGATATCTGCAGCACTGGTTGGGCAGTCCCAGATTAACCACAGCTCTGACATCTACACAACATCAGGTTGTCTAGGCATGTGTCCATAACAATGAAGGCAAATCTAATTAACTAGTGATTCTAATTGTGTTTATCTGTATTAATATCTTGCTTGTTGCACAGTCTTGATCCTCTTCGCCGTCTTGTAAAATTTATGTATAATTTATGTTTCGTGTGTTGTCTGAGTCGATGTTACTGTGATGGGTCCCAACCCGAAACGTCGCCAATCCATGTCCTCCAGAGATGCAGCTTGACCCGCTGACTTACTCCAGCACTTTGTGGGTTTTTTTTGTAAATCAGCATCTGCAGCTCCTGGTATCTACATACCCTGTGACACTGCAGCAGGAAAGATTTGTGTTGTAGCTTCTGGGCAGCACGGTGGCGCAACGGTAGAGTTGCTGCCTTACAGCACCAGAGACCGGGTTCGATCCTGACTGCGGCTGCTGTCTGTACAGCAAGTTTGCACGTTCTCACCGTGACCTGCGTGGGTTTTTCTCCTGGGCGTACCTGCATGTGTTTCAGACGCCTGCATTGTTGCTCCATTCATGCATGGCGACCAGTAATGAAAACTAAAGCAGCATTCACGGGAAAGTAGCGATAAGTGGAGGGCTGGGAATGCATATCATCGAAAGTCATTCAGACATTTTATAACA
Organism: Okamejei kenojei; assembly: GCA_035221665.1. Lineage (NCBI taxonomy): Eukaryota > Metazoa > Chordata > Chondrichthyes > Rajiformes > Rajidae > Okamejei > Okamejei kenojei. The sequence goes on from CM069150.1 coordinate 40,673,314, forward strand.
GTTCGGCCAAGCAGCCATTTCAACATTCCTGCAGCATAGTACAGAGCTGAGTGGTTATGTTGCCATTTAGATAGTGCAGCTGCAGTAAAGACTGCCATGAAACATAATTCTTTATGGTCAATAGTTTTACAAAAGCAGAAACCAAGAGTCGGTTTAAGTTTCAAACATTAAATGATCATTACAATACAGAAGGTAGACAAAAAGGCTGGAGAAACTCAGCAGGTGTGGCAGCATCTATGGAGCGAAGGAAATAGGCGACGTTTCGGGCCGAAACTCACCCGCTGAGTTTCTCCAGCATTTTTGTCTTCCTTCGATTTTGCAGCATTTAAAAATGTTCCTTCTTAAACATTACAATACAGACAATGTTTCTCCTCTGTGGCATGGCGTAGAATTACTGTAACGTGTAGTGTTGGGTCAAATTTAACAGACCAATTTATTTACTGAGAATGACTATATTTTTGCTATTTAGAAACGACCCATTAAAATATCAGATTCAACGGCACAGTGCTAGAAAATACATCATAGTGAGATCCCGTTCCTAAGCAGGCAATTTTTGAAGTGTATTCTTTGAACATTCATTTGAAATTCAAAACCTTGACATCTTCGGGGGTCTGTTTCAGCTCTTGTTGCCTCCAAGTATACTGGATCCAACACACGAAGGAACCCAGCATATGGTTACATCCATCAAACAAACTGTAGACTTGAACAAATCGTACAAATAGAATGTATTGTGAAGGCCTGCGGGATATGATTTATAACCCACTTATCCCACTGGCCACTGCCTTTGACTCCGCGATTTATAGCCTGTGACTGTTGTCTTGAGAAAAGTGCTGACTAGCCACAGGCATGACTACCGTGTGCCAGTTTTAGTCCCGTCCATTAATCTTAGCAAACAATGCACAACTCCAAACAAAGGTAAACATAGGTTATGGGTGCATTCACTTAAAAAAATGTCCAGCACCGTTCAGTGTAACATCTCCCGGTCTTTAACTCTGCCTTAAGAGAATTCTGATATGAATTTCACAGGCACAGGACAGACAATATAGAAACATAGAACAGTACAGCACAGGAACAGGCCCTTCGGCCCATACTGTTTGTGCCGAATTTGATGCCAAGTAAAATTGATCTCCTCTGCTTATTCATGATTCATACCCCTATGTGCAAGAAAGAACTGCAGATGCTGGTTTTAATTGAAGGTAGACAATAAAATGCTGGAGTAACTCAGTAGGTGAGGCAGCATCTCTGGAGAGAAGGAATGGGCGATGTTTGGGTCAAGACCCTTCTTCGGACTTCTTCCATATCCTCTATTCCCTGCACTTCCACATGCTCTTCCAAAAGCCTTGTAAACACCACTATTGTATCTGCCTCCACCACCACCAGCCCCTGGCAGTGCACTCTATGTCCCAACCACCCTCTGTGTAAAGTACTTGACCCACACATCTCCATTATACTTTCCCCCTCTCACCTTATAGCTACGCCATCTAGTGTTGGACATTTCCACCCCGGGAGAAAGGTCCTGAAGCCTTGGTAGACAAGGATATCCTTGTCCACACTGTTTGTTGTAAGCAGCCCTTTAATTTAATCATTGTGATTGTTGAGCAGATTGAATCCTTCAGCTGGATGTGTTGGATTGTTTCCCGCCTCCCTATACGCAGCACAGACCCTTTATGCTTTACGTGGGGGGTTTGTGCTTGAAAAGTGGCCATAAATTAAACATATTTGCGGCTATGCGACCAGCAGTAAATTTGAGTGTGTTATTCTGATAATAATTCCAACAACCGTTTTCAGTAGCAACACTTCCCCGTGGCTGGAAGAGTGTTGATATGTGCTTTGTCTTATCATTTTGCCCCCCAAAGGGCAAATTAAGATGAAAATTGCTTCATGCTGAATTTTGCCATTAAAGCAGTGTCGTGAGTTACCCCAATGTTGTTTGTGAAAATGTACACTATGTAAAATCTTCAATTGTAAGGTGCAAAAAACAAGACAGAGCCCAGAGTCCCTAGTACAACAAAGTCAGAACATGGTTTGGAGTTTAGTCGTAGTTCGTTGTGTTCGATAGCCTGATGGTTGTTGGGAAGATGCGGTCCCTGAACTGGGTCTTCCTGAAGGCAGGAGTGAAATGAGAGCATGCCCAGGGTGGTGTGGGTCCTTGATGATGCTGGCTGCCTTTTTGAGGCAGTGCCTCCTATGGATCCCCTTGATGTTGTGGAGACCAGTACCCATGATTGACTGGGCAGTGTTCATCACTTTATGGGATCTCCTTCTTTTTCAGGGTGTTTGAGTTGCATTAGTAAATTATATGCCTGTGGCTTTGCGGGGCAAGAAAGACAAGTGAAGTCTTCTCACCATGGCGCAACGGTAGAGTTACTGCCTCACAGCACCAGCGACACGGGTTCGATCCTGACTACGGGTACTGCCTGTGACCACGTGGATTTCCTCCAGGTGCTCCGGTTTCCACCCACACTCCAAAGACGTACAGGTTTGTAAGCTGTAATATTGTCCATAGTGTGTGCAGGTTAGTGTATGGGGATCGCTGGTCGACACGGACCTGGTGGGCCGAAGGGCCTGTTTCTGTGCCGTGTCGCCAAAGTCTAAAGACGCAAGCCTCGCCTGATAAATATGAATCTCAGTGACTCAATTTCTATTCACTGATCAGAATGTACAAGTATATCTGGTTTCCTAATTAGCTACTTGTTGATACATCTACATTTTATTATCTCCATTTACATATGCATGTTTGTCAAAATCTTAATTATAATTCTATGATTAGTCCAGAATCGTTTCATTTATCATTGAAACAGCGGTTCACCATACGGTTACCTTCTGTTGCAGTTCACTTGCTTGCGATTATATTGCAAAGTGATTGTGTCTGCTTGCATTAGTCATTTCAAATTTTGAATTGTGGGAATCATAGTGAAAAATGCTCTTCTCTGGATAAATGCACCACGTGACAATAATTCCGCACAGATTTTTAATTAAATTTACAAAAGAAGAGAAAATGACTTTTAGAGGTATTACGATTCATTGAGATATTCCGCAAATAATTAAATACTTTTCTCTCTCCTTTTCTCTATCTCCCCCGTGACATCTTGCTGCTTTTTTAAAAAGAAATGTTTGAATAAATGGATTTCTTGTAATAATTGTTAAAATATAGAAAGCACTCACAGTATTTTCTTCTTTAATCTTTGTTCCTGTCTCTGAGCAGATGTAATAATGCAATAACCAAGTGCTCCCACAGAGTCTTGCTGAAAGGCAGTAATATTTTTACGCGTTGAACACTGATGGCTTTTGATGACTTGTGATTCGTTGTGATTTTCTACCCAGGATGGGTAGAAAATCCTAGATTTGCTGCCTTATCAGCGCCAGAGACCCGGGTTCGATGCAGACAACCGGTGCTTGTCGGTATGGAGCTTGTACGCTCTCCCCGTGAACTGCATGAATTTTCTCCAGGATTTTCGGTTTCCTCCCACATTCCAAAGACGTGCATGTTTGTAGGTTAGCTGGCTTCGGTAAAACTGTAAATTGTCCCTTGAGTGTGTAGAATAGTGTAATGTAGCGTAGTCAACGTTGAGAAATTTGCAGCGACCATAATGAGGCCACAACTAGTTCTCAGAATGCGGCAACTCCTCACGACCATGAAGGCAACGCCCCGGCAACCACCCGCGAACATGTGGCGACCACATAGTCTCCTGCCGTCGCCCAAGTGGGAGAGGCCCCTTAGTGTGCGGGGATCGCAGGTTGGCATGGACTCGGTGGGCCAAAGAACACATTTCCACGCTGTAACTCTAAACTAATAAAATGAAACAAGGAGAAAAATATTTGTTCAGAATTCCCTTCCAAATTATTTGTCAATAACTTTAATCCTTGCTTATTGATGCCTTTGCCAAAATAAATCATTTTCCCATGACCACACTTCTCCATTATACTTTCCCCCTCATTTCGGTTAATCAGCTCCGCATTTTTGATGATCTCATTTGGGTCATTTTTTGCCTTCTCCGTTGTAAGGTAACATTTGTTACCTTCCGATGTAGCATTTTAATGGCAATTACATTTATCCTGAAGTGCACTGCCCTGAAGTGTCCGGAAAACTGCAGCTGAGGCAATAATCAGTGATTTATACAGTTTGCCCATGATCTCTTTGCTCTCATATTTTCTTTTTATAAACTCATAATCCATGTACTTTAATAACCACTTAATCAACTTACCCTGTCACCTCTAAAGATTTGTGTACATGCACACCAAGGTTTCTTTGCTCTGCTATAAATTTTCAAAACCTTGGCATTTATACTGCCAGTTCATAATTAGTCAATCCAAATGCTTAAAAACCTAAAACATTTATTTTCCTGTTCCACTGCCAAATTAGCACCAATCATTCATCCAGCTTCACGAGTCAGTTTATAAATTATCTTTGACTTACAATCAGTTTTCTCTGCTGGACACATGCTGTCATAAAAATGAGGTCATTTTATTTATGAAATCATTGTTCACCTCCTTTCCAGTGATGCTTGCACATCACCACACCAGGTCCACTCGAAGCAATAACTCTCTCACTGATTGATGCGCTTCAGATTTTGTCAACGGATGAAGCAACAATAACCAGCTTCTCCCTTTGATGGCAAGTGATTTAATTAGGTTGATGTCACCAAGAGTTTCCGCTTGAATCTATTGCCCACAGACCTATTAAACGTAAAAGCCACAAGGTGCTGGACTAACTCAGCAGAAGGGTCCCGACCCGAAATATCACCCGTCCGTGTTCTCCAGAGATGCTGCCTGACCCACTGAGTTGCCCCGACATAAAGTAAACAACAAACCATCGAAGAGGAATGGTTAGAATATTTTGGTCAACTAGACTAAACTGTTTCCATTTCATTGTGTCATAGAGTCATACGGTGTGGAAACAGGCCCTTCAGCCCAACTCGCCCATGCTGACCAACATGCCCCATCTACACCAGTCTCTCCTGCCTGTTTTTGACCCATGTCCCTCTAAACCAACCCTATCCATGTACCTGTCTAAATGTTCCTTGAATGATCCAGATTCAGGGACCGTTTCTTCCCAACTGTTATCAGGCAACGGAACAATTCTACCAACAACTAGAGAGCAGTCCTGAGCTACTTTGACCCTTAGACTATTTTTTAATTGAACTTTACAGAACTTTATCTTGCACCAAACATTATTCACATTATTCCCTTTATCTGTACACTGTGGATGGCTTGATTGTAATCACGTGTAGGAAGGAACTGCAGACGCTGGTTTACATCAAAGATAGACACAAAATGCTGGAGTAACTCAGCGGGTCAGGCCGCATCGGTGGAGAAAAGGGAGAGGTGATGTTACGGGATGAGATCCTTCTTCAGACTGAGAGTCAGTGGAGAGCGAAACAGATTGTCAGATGGTAATCATGTGTTGTCTTTTCACTCACTGGTTAACACACATAAAGAGCTTTTCACTGTACCTCGGTACACGTGACAATAAGGAAACCTAAACCAAACTCTTTGACTACAGTATTTTGGCCCTAAACTCTTATCTACCTCGTCTCTGCCCTGACCACTCCATGTCCCTCTTCCCATTCCGCCATCTAGTTCAAACCCTCCCGAGTCTAGCAATAATTAGCACATCGTCTGTGTCTCCAAGGCAGCAGATCAGATTGGCCTTGGTGGATGAGTTAGAGTCATTTAGTTAAAAGGCCGTGTAGTTGCTGAAGTGGCCACTGGAGGTGTGGCGGAGCAGTCAGTGGAGCAAGGAACAACTGCAGGGGAATGCTGGCCAGAAAAAAGTGCTTGCTTTCCAGCTCCACGAAGCATGACAGGAATGCTGGCTGTGCATTTGAAAGGGACTGCGAAAGGGAAAGAATTGCATCACATTGCATTATGTGATATTGGAAGACCTGCCAAGGTCTTTAAACATTGTGAATGAAGATCGGTTCAGTTTATTGTCACGTGTACCAAGTTGCAGTGAAAAGCTTTTGTTGCGTGCCAACCAGTCAGCGGAAAGACAATACATGATTACAATCGGGCCATTTACAGTGTATAGATACATGATAAGGGGATAACATTTAATGCAAGGTAAAGCCAGTAAAGTCCGATCAAAGATCGTCCAAGGGTCACCAATGACTGCTCTCTAGTTGTGGTGGGATGATTCAGTTGCCTGATTACAGCTGGGCCTTTGGTTTAGTTTAGTTTAGTTTAGAGATAGTTTAGTGATACAGTGTGAAAACAGGCCCTTCAGCCCACCGAGTCCGCGTCGACCAGCGATCCCCGTACACTAGCACTATCCTACACATGAGGGACAATTTACAATTTTTACCAAAGCCAATTAACCCACAAACCTGTACATCATTGGAGTGTAGAAGGAAACTGGAGCACCCGGGGAAAACCTATGTAGTCACGGGGAGAACGTAAAACTCCGTAGAGGCAGCACCCGTAGTCAGGATCAAACCCGGGTCTCCGACACTGTAAGGCAGCAACTCTACCGCTGCGCCACCCTTTGGTCCTTGACATCCAGGAAGCATCGTGAATCTGATATAAACGCTGAACGCCTTCAAGGTTCTGTCAGGCAAGATTAAAGGACGATGACAAGAGATAACAAGAACTATTTGTGCGATGGACTTTGTGTAATTTTTCTCAGCGGAGGGCAAGCTTGTGCTCATCAGAAGTCGTGTCCTCCTGACAGATCCTTGGCATCTCTGACTGAAATTCTCGTCTGTGGAGACGTATTTCCTCTTTCCTCAGGATGAGAAAAGTTGCTCTTTGTCCCCTCCCGCCAGCGCAGCCTTCTCTAAGTTGCCATATTGTGCAACGTAAAAAAATCGATAACATAATGTGGCATATCATGTCAGTGCAAGACTGTCCTTCATGTCAAGAGTATTATGATGTTTCATGTGATATGATGGTGTGATTTGAAAGACAGTGTGATCCTTCCACCACTTATAAAAGATTTCTATGTGCTCATAATGCGTAATCTTATCGGCCTGTCCCACTTACGTGACTTTTTCAGCGACTGCTGGCAAAAATCATAAGTCGTTGCAGGTCACCGAAAATTTTCAACATGTTGAAAATCCAGCGGCGACCAGAACAAGGTACGACTCTTTGGACGACTACTTACAACCATACAGGCTTCACCCCGCGACATGTCGCCAGGGCATCGCCTGTATGGTCGTGAGTCGTCTCCTCAGTCGCCCAAAGAGTCGTAGCGTCTTTCTGGTCGCCGTTGGATTGTCAACATGTTGAAAAGTTTCGGCGACCTGCAATGACATATGACGGGTGCCAGCAGTCGCTGAAAAAGTCTCGTAAGTGGGACAGGCCTATTGGATTCTCAATGCCATCTCCAGTGCTCCTTCTCCGCTTTGAATGGTTATGAGTTAGAAATCCCCAGGGTTTAATGGTAATGTTACATTTCTCCAAGGAGACTTTGTACGATTTGTTTCCCCCTGTCTGTCTGGCAATCACTTCTCATCATAGTTTAGTTCAGCCTTTATACTTTAGAGATGCAGCATGGGAACAGGCCCTTTGGCCCACCGGGTCTGCGCCGACCAGTGATCCCAGCACACTAACACCAACCTACACACACACACGAGAGACAATGTAAAATGTTACCAAAGCCAATTAACCTACACACCTGCATGTCTTTGGGGTGCGGGACGAAACCGGAACGCCTGGAGAAAACCCTCCTGGTCACAGGGAAAAGGTACAAACTCAGACAGACAGCACCGTAGTCAGGATCAAACCTGAATCTCTGGTGGAGTAAGGCAGCAACTCTACCGCTGCACCACCGAGCTGCCCTGCTGCATCACTTTGGTGTTTAGTGTAAGGATACAGCGTGGAAATATACGTTTTTCAGCCCATGCTGACCAATGATCATCCGTTCACACTAGTACCATGTTATCCCACGTTCTCATCCACACACTGGACATTAGAAGCAATTTACAGAGGTCAATTAACCTACAAATCTGCACGTCTTTGGGATATTGGAGGAAACCCATCTCTTCGTAGATCGACTGGGCTTATATTCACCGGAATTTAGAAGAACGAGAAGGGATCTTATAGAAACATATAAAATTCTTAAGGGATTGCACAGGCTAGATACAGGAAAAATGTTACCTATGTTGGGGGAGTCCAGAACCGGGGGTCACTTTTTAAGAATAAGGGGTAGGCCATTTAGAACTGAGATGAGGTAAAACATTTTCTCCGAGAGAGTTGTGAATCTGTGGAATTCTCCGCTACAGAAGGCACTGGAGGCCAATTCATTGGATGTTTTCACGAGAGAGTTAGATGTAGCTCTTAGGGCTAACGGAATCAAGGGATACGGGGAGAAAGCAGGAATGGGGTACTGATTTTGAATGATCAGTCAGGATCATATTGAATGGCGGTGCTGGCTTGAAGGGCCGAATGGCCTACTCCTGCACCTATTGTCTGTTTCTATGTTTCTATGTTTCATACATTGATATTGCTTTACAGTAAATAGGCATGGGCTGGATAGGACTACAGATATTTGGTGTTTAAATTGCATTGTGTAATGAATGCTACCTCAAAGTTCAAGTTACGTGTAATTAGTTGTGATTGGCAGGCTCCACGACCACCTGAGAAGTCTATGGTTAAAATCATATTAAACAGAAATAATGTGAAAAAAAAGTGACTGAAGAAGGGTCCCAACCTGAAACGCCATTCGTCTTTTTGATCTAGAGATGTTGCCTGGCCCGCTGAGTGACTCCAGGACTGTGTCTATCTCAAACAGAAATAGTGCAGATATAATGCCGAAGGTGCAGGAAACACTCCGCAGGTTGGGCAGCTTCTGTGGAAAGAGGAAACCATGTTAATGTTTCAGATCGAAGACAATCCATCAGATCATCAACACTTCATCAAAACTGGAATAAAATGAGAAAGCAGGCCGGTTTTAAATTGCAGAGAGGAATGTGGAGGAAATGATAGCACAAAATAAATATCTCTGATAGGATGAGACCAGGGTTGCAATGGCAATCGAAGAAGCCAATGAGGAAGAATGCTATTCCCATCTACCCTGTAATTGAAAGCTAACGTGTTATCTTTCTTTCCTAGTACTAGGAAAATATCTTTGGTGGTGCAGCGGTAGAGCTGCTGCCTTACAGTGCCGGAGACCAGGGTTCGATCCTGACTATGGGTTCTGTCTGTACGGAGCTTGCACATTCTCCCTGTGACCACGTGGGTTTTCTCCATGTGCTCCGGTTTCCCCCCACGCTCCAAAGACGTACAGGTTTGTAGGTTAATTGGCTTTGGTAAAATTATAAATTGACCCTAGTGTGTAGGATAGTGTTAGGGTGCTGGGGTGGCTGTTCGGCGCGGACTCGGTGGGCTGAAGAGCCTGTTTCCGCGTTGTAGCTCCAAACGAAACTAAACTAAAAAGTTAACTCTGATTTTCTTTATGTCCAACCTGCCGAGTTATTCCTGTGTTGGTTAATCTAGGGCAGGGGTTGGGAACCTGCGGCCTTAAGACTGCATGCGGCCTTCTATGCCATTATGTGCGGCCTTTTGAATGAATCCAAATTTTGTAGAACAAATCCTTTTATTTTTATTACTATGTTTTGTTTGTCTTTTATTATTTTTATTTTAATCTTAAAATGAACATATTTAAAATATCAAGGAGTAAAAGAAGATTAAAAAAATAATCCTATATCTAATTGAAGTTTCTTGGATGTGGCCTTATTAGATTACAGCTAACTTAATGTGGCCTTCCAACGTGAAAAGGTTCCCCATCCCTGATCTAGGGCATTCTTTGCAGCCCTATTTCAGTGACATGCAATAAACAGAAAATGCTTAATTATGTTGAATGGCTAGATAATGTTTTGGTCTCAAAAATGTCTTTAGTTATTCTTGCAAGTGGCAATTTAAGTACAGCCTTATGAAAAATGTATGTTTGCAGTCATGACAATATTTTTTAGGCAATGTTCTTTGTACATTAAGCCCTAACATTTACATATTCTGGGTAACTTGCTTTTTTCCTCGATCTGTTTTGACAATATAATGAGGGGCAGTAATTGTGTTGTTACAAGATCAGAGCCAAATCATGCTGAATAATGTTTTGCTGCCTGAATGCCAAAATTATACAATAATTTAGTTCATTAATTTGCATCTTTATGCGGTAATATAACAAGGGGAAACTCAATGTTAACGTGTTACATGGTTGCAAAACCGAAATCTGCTTTTACCCTTCAGTATTCTTTGTGTTATTCAGGCTCATCGGACAATGTTAGTAAAATTAATTTAGTAAAATTAAATTTAATATTGACCAAAGGTGAATGGTGCTGAATCAAAATAATTTATTTATATAGTATGAATGTTTATATTGAGTTTATTATTTTCACGTGTACTGAGGTACAATGAAAAGCTTTTGTTGCGTGCTATGAAAGAAAAAAAACTATTCACGATTACAATCAAGCAGTAAAAATAAAGGTTACAACATTTAGTGCAAGATAAAGTCCACAAAAGTCCAATTAAAGATAACCCAAAACATCACCTATTCCTTTTCTCCAGAGACGCTGCCTGACCCGCTGAGTTACTCCAGCACTTTGTGTCTATCTACAATAGAGGGCTTTTTTTATGATTGGCAAATGGTTGGTCAAAGCCCAGAGATGAAAAGACAGAAGGTGTGTGATAAGGATAGAAACAAAACGAATTGTGAAGCCAGAGGAAGGAATACCTCTTGGTGTTATTAATCCTATTTTAATATTTTAATAGTTCATTTGAAATTAACCAGTTAATACTTGGGTTAAAGTGACATATAGAAAGTGCAATATAAATGAATAACTTTTTTAACTGACAAAGTTTCTGCTATTCCCCATGCTAAGGAGAGTTATCTGGTAATAATAAAACTTGAAACTGCTTCATATTTCCCACAACCAATAATGGACCATTGTGGGCTTCACATTCCCTTGATTATCGTTGCTTTCTACATATCTTCCATTTATTTGTCCTAAGTACCATCTATATCTCTTGTTCCCCTTTCCCCTGACTCTTAGTCTGAAGAAGGGTCTCGACATTATAGTTTTAAGGTGAGGGGGGAGGGAAGATTTAATGGGAACCTGAGGGGGATAACTTTTTCATGCAAAAGTTGGTAGGTGTATGGAAAGAGCTGCCGGAGAAGGTAGTTGAGGCAAGGTACTATCACAACACTTCAGAAACATTTGGACAGGTATGTGGGTAGGACAGGTTTAGAGGGATATGGGCCAAATGCAGGCAGGTGGGACTAGTATAGATGGGGAATGTTGGGCGATGTGGGCAAGTTGGGCTGAAGGGCGTATTTACATGCTTTAAGACTATGACTCTCTGTGGCCCGAAACATCACCTATTCCTTTTCTCCAGAGATGCTGCCTGACCCGCTAAGTGACTCCAGCTTTTCGTGTCTATCTTCATAATGACTCACTGGTTTAACTGAAATGTGGTGGATGTTGAATGCATTGTATATCCAGGGAGGGATCAACAGAGGTTTGACTATTGTAATTTAGAAGGCTTACTGATGTGATTTTCTTTTACAGGGAAAAACAACTTGGGAAATAGTCATAACTTAAAAATTAACCTGGCAAGTCTGCAACCGTAAACTTCAATTACTGAATCAATTAAGCTGAGAGATGTTCGTGGAATAATTATTCGTGAACTTCCCGACATTATAGGTCAATTCACAAGATTATTTACAAATGTCTATTGATCTAGAAAAAATGCTTTCATGTCTGCAGATAATACAGATAAGAATGACAATCTGTCTGCCAGGCTACAAATTGAAGGAGAAACGTTTTTCAACTGAATGCCACATAATTCACATACTGTAGAGAAAGATAAATCTACAGTTGATAGTGCCGTCCACCCTTACACGCTTCATCATTTAAAGTAGTTTCTCTTTTCAATTAATGATGGTGAGTACCCACATCCACACAAAAAATCAGTCACCAAACTGACTCCCAAAGAAAGGTTAACATGCCGTATGCAAAATGTGAATTGTGATAACATTTTGGAACTCAAGGCCAATCGATCTCATACATTGCTTATGTGTAGGAAGGAACTGCAGATGCTGGTTTAAACTGAAAATTGACTAAAAAAGCTGGATTATCTCAGCGGGCCAAGCAGCATCTCTGGAGAGAAGGAATGGGTGACGTTCCAGGTCGAGACCCTTCTTCAGACTGAGGTCTAGAGAAGGGTCTCGACCTGAAACGTCACCTATTCCTTCTCTCCAGAGATGCTGCTTGTCCCGCTGAGTTACTCCAGCTTTTTGTGACTATCATACTTTGCTTATTTTGCTTTATGTTGGATGTTACCAAGCTTATAGAGTCATAGAGTCATAGAGACATACAGTGTAGAAACAGGCCCTTCAGCTCAACTTGCCCATGCCGACCAACATGCCCCATCTACACCAGTCCCACCTGCCCACACTTGGCCTATAACCCTCTGAACCCTCCTATCCATGTACCTGTCCCAACGTCTCTTCGATGTTAAGATGGGCACATGGATATGCAGAGAATGCAGGGATATAGATCACATGGAGACTGGTTTAACCTGGCATCATGTTTGACGCAGACATTGTGGGCCAAAGAGTCTGTTCCTGTGCTGTACTGTTCTATGTTCCATGGTCCATTTGCTGTTATGAGATCTGATTCTGAGTAGTCTTGGCAAATTGAGAATGAGTGAGTAAATATTTGTGAGTAAGTGCTGCTTGATGGAACAGTCGTCAATACCTCCCGTTGCTATTCTGGCGATTGAGGGTGGACTGATTGGACAGTAATTGGATTCTCCCGATTTTTATGAGCAATTTTCCACATAGTAGGCTAGATGGCTGTACAGGAGCAGCTTGGCTCGAGGCACGTACATGAACACAGGTCTTGAATACAGCAAAGATGGACGCAAAATGCTGGAGTAACTCAGCGGGAAAGGCAGCATCTCTGGAGAGAAGGAACGGGTGACGTTACGGACCGAGACCCTTTTTCTTCCGTCGCCTCTGCCTGCGTGCGTTCTTCTATGGGAAGGAGTCCTCACCATCCAGTGATGACCCCCTTCTCCTGATTCCATCAGTTCCCCTCCTCTAAAAAAGTTACCCCTTCTTCAATACAACGCCACGAGCTAATGCAATGTTTGCAGATAGATTATTTTGGGAATTCTTGAAATTTCTCATTGCTCTTTGTACGGGAAATAGATTTGCTCAAGTACGACTTGTAAGATTTACTTCCAGATAAGCAACAATGCCAAAATGCGAAGTCAGTTTCTTATGCGTTTCATTTTATTTTATCTGAAAGTAATTAATTCCTTACAACTCGCCACCTGCCTTGCTGTGAAGCGCTGCTCCATTTTGATTCACCCAAGAGATATGATACTTTCTGAGAAGTTTTTCTCATTAAACATATCCACATATATGGATATATATTTATTAGCAATTCTGGAATAGATGATTACATTCTGCAGGGTTGACTGATCATCAGATTGTATGAATTTCACATAATTTATCATGCAATGTGCGATGCTGTTGATGACATTAGTAACTCACAGCCATTTTGATCTCTATGTATTGCTGTTTACAGTTTCTTGATATGAAATTCGTTCAAGATGCACACAAAAACAGCTTGCTCCTGCTGACGTCTCAGCTATTACAATCGAGAAGATAAAGAACAGGCATGGATATAGAGTGGATGTGAAGAGGATGTTTCCACTGGTGGGAAAGTCTGGGACCAGAGGGCACAGCCTCAGAATTGAAGGGCGCTCTTTTAGGAAGGAGGTGAGGAGGAACTTCTTCAGTCAGCGGGTAGTTAATCTGTGGAACTCATTGCCACAGAGGGATGTGGAGGCCAAGTCAGTGGATATTTTTAAGGCAGAGACAGACAAATTCTTGATTAGAACGGGTGTCAAGGGTTATGGGGAGAAGGCAGGAAAATGGGATTAGGAGGCAGAGATCAGCCATGACTGAATGGCGGAGTGGACTCAATGGGATGAATGGCCTAATTCCACTCCTATAACTTGTGAACTTGTGAACAGCAAGCTCCCATTCACATTCTTCACCTGACCATGAGAACTATCCTGTTCCTTCATTGTCTTCTGAGCTGTTTTGGGCCCTGTACTCTATCTGAGCAAAGTCGTGTTGGTGTTGGAGATGGTCCAGAGGAGGCTTACGAGGCTGATCCCAGGAATGATGAGCATTTGAAGGCACTGGGCCTGTACTCGCTGGAGTTTGGATGGATGAGGGGGAACCTCATTGAAACTTACCAAATAGTGAAAGGCCTGGATGGAGTGAATGTGGAGAGGATGTTTCCAAAGAGTCTAGGACCCGAGGACACGGCCTCAGGATAATGGGAGGTACCTCAGGAAAGGAGATGAGGAGGAATTTCTTTGGTCAGACTACAAAGACATACAGGTTTGCAGGTTAATTGGCTTTGGGAAAAACTGTACATTGTCCTTAGTGTGCGGGATAGTGCGAGTGTACATGATCACGAGTCGACACGGACTCGGTGGGCCAAAGAACATGTTTCCATGCTGTATCTCTAACTATACTAAACTAGACAATCAGCAGAAGAATGTCAGTTCAGGAGAAAGGATCACCTTTACCTTTTCAAGGTAACCAGTAATAACAACAAATGTGCTTTTAACTGGGTCACCCATTTGTGACAAGCAATCTAAAAATAAAATGCATTGAAAAGTAAGGTTTCATTTCATACCTTGAAACTTTTCTCCAAACTGAATGGTATTCAAGTTACTCTCATTTTACTGACAATAAATGTATTCACTTTAGTTGAGTTTAAAGGTACAGCAGGGAAATAGGCCCTTCGGCCCACCAAGTCCGCACTGGCCCCCATTCACCCGTTGCAACAATTCAATGTTATCCCACTGTCCCACTCCCTACCACACTAGGGGTAATTTACAGAGGCCAATTAACCTACAATGCTGCGTGTCCTTGGGATGTGGGAAGAAACCTGGAGGAAACACACGCGGTCACACGGAGAACGTGTAAACTCCACATAAACAGCACCTGAGGTCAGGATCGAACCCTGGTTTCCGGTGTTGTGAGTTAGCAGCTCCACCGGCTGCACCACTGTTGCTTCCCACAATATTGGAATAAAGCTAAAAATATTTTCAACACTGCATTTTAATTAAATGTAGTGAATTAATTTAATTCACCCAGAGCCCAGCCTGTGAATGCGGAGCAGAACAACAGACAGCCAACCATGTCATCTCTGGGTGCCTACTCTACCACCCACCAAATGGAGCTCAGGGCCTGGCAGATATTGATGCAGAGACAACAACCTGGCTGCTCAACACCCGGCTTGAGATCTAGCTATTCCTTTTGTTTATGTTTCATTCGCAAGAAGAAGAAATTAAATGGCAAGCTGTAATTTATTTATTTTTCTCGGGATCTAAAAGCTTTTAAAATAGTGCGGACCACATTTAATAGCCATTGAAAATGGATATGGGTCTGTGATCTCAATGCATCAATCACCATGTGTAGGAAGGAACTGCAGGTGCTGGTTTTAACTGAAGATAGACACAAAATGCTGGAGTAACTCAGCGGGGCAGGCAACATCCCTCGAGAGAAGGAATGGGTGACGTTTCGGGTCGAGACCCTTCTTCAGACTGAAGAAGGGTCTGAAGAAGGGTCTCGACCCAAAACGTCACCCATTCCTTCTCTCCAGAGATGCTGTCTGTCCCGCTGAGTTACTCCAGCATTTCGTGTCTATCTTGGGACTATGGATTTTGTGTCTAACATTGACGACCTTGGCCCAGTTCCAAGGTCGTCAATGGAGTCCATGTGATTTAATGAGTTTTAGAGTTTACAATTTAGAGATACACCGCAGAAACAGGCCCTTCAGCCCACCAAGTCGAGCATTCTCCATACGCTAACACTACATACTAAGGACAATTTTACTATGCTACCAAAGCTAATTAACCTACAAACCTGTACATTTTTGGAAAGTTAGAGGATACCGAAGCACCTGGAGAAATCCCACTCAGTCACAGGGAGAATGTACAAACTCCGTACAGACAGCACCCATGGTCAGGAATTGAACCCGGGTCTCTGGCGCTGTGAGGCAGCATCTCTACTGCGCGCCACTGTGCCAGCGTAAATCTCATTGTGATCCCATTGTAACTCTCCTGACAACCAAAACATGGGCACAACAGAACCCCTGTGGGCAGCACAGTGGCGTAGCTGGTGGAGCTGCTGACTCTCAGTGACGGAAACCACGGTGCGATCCTGACCTCAGGTAATGTTTATGTGGAGTTTGCACGTTCTCCCTGTGACCACATGGATTTCTCCCGGGTTCTCTGGTTTCCCCCCACGTCAGAAAGATGTGTGGATTTGAAAGTTAACTGGCCTCTCAATGAAACGTTATTACAAGATGATTAGATTAGATTAGATTAGATTACCTTTATTCTCATGATATCTAATGATGCTGTAATTTGCCCTTGGTGAATAGCGAGTGGGTGAGAAAGTGGGATAACATAGAACCAGTTGAACTGGTGAGCAATGGTGAGCCGAAGTGATTGTTTCCATGCTGTTTTTTTAAAGTTCAATTCAAATCAAGTCTTAACTACAGTGCTTTTTAATGTTAGTATGCCCTTGTTTAGAATCATAGAGTCATACAGCACGGAAGCAGGCACTTCGGCTCAACATGCTGACATCGGCCAACATGCCACATGTACTCTAGTCCCACCTGCCTGCGTTTGGCCCATATCCCTCTAAACCTGCCCCATCCATTTTCCTGTGTAGGAAAGAACTGCAGAAGCTGGTTTAAATCGAAGGTAGACACAAAATGCTGGGACATGCAGCATCTATGGGGAGTAGGAATGGGTGATGTTTCGGGTCGAGACGTCTCAGTCTGAAGAAGGCTCTCCACCCGAAACGTCACCCATTCCTTCTCTCCAGAGATGCTGCCTGTCCCGCTGAGTTACTCCAGCATTTTGTGTCTACGCTATCCATTTTCCTGTCTAACTGTTTCTTAAACAGTTGTGAAATACTTCATCAAATTTTAAGTTGGTTGGAATATTAAGTTATAAATGTTGATTTAGTCACCATTCGTGTTAACGTCAGTGCTCTGAGTAAGAGACGCAGGCAGTGGGTGAGTTGGCTGAGTGTTGGATTCTAAAAGGTGCCATGCGCCCTCTGGTGGCACAGTCTGCAAAGACATTGCTAGTATTTTATTGAGTTTCTCCAGCATTTTTGTCTACCTTCGATTTTCCAGCATCTGCAGTTCCTTCTTAAGCACGTGTTTTATTGCTTCCTTTGTGAGATATCACGGTACAAGTATTCCCCAATTTATATATATATTTTATTATTTTCATTGCTCAATTTCCATTGAATTTTGGGTTACACTTTTGTCGACTTAAAATCTATGTTTCACGATAATGAATAGCTTTTTGCACACTAAACATGAAATTACACTGTACTGAAATGTCCACTTTGTATGTATCTTTGGCATTTTGCTTAACAAAACATTTTGTAGGAATGCAGCCTTCTGTAAATCAAGGAATGGCTGTAATGTGAAATAAAATGGACATTGCCAATCTTCTTAACACATTTGTTGACATTGCCACATCTCTATTGCTTGCAACTTCACTTTCTGATGACAAACTATTTCACTCGGTAAAGTACCCCTTTAAGCCCATGTTATATCTATATTACTAAAAGTCTGATCTTGACCGCTTTTGGCCCACTGTTCTGCGATTTCCGAGAGAACGCCACCACCTACGGCCGTCATCTTTCCCCCCCTCCGCCTTCCTGGCCCAGAGGATTTTTCTCATCGATGCAAAATGAGGGGGATATTAATGGGTTTTTTTAAATCCCCATTCTCTCTGCTCTCTCTGCTGCCCCCGCTGGCGCCGGGGGGGAACAATAAAACCCGGAAGTGTCATGCCTCACTCAGTCTCTGCCAGACCCAGGAAGCGAGAGGGTCACGGCTCACAGCTCTCTGAGCTGTGAATAACACTGAGCGGACATCTGCTCCAAAGTGAATCCCCTTGATGTGGCTGCTGCCCAATTGTTTACCTTATTTTTACGTTTGTTTTCACAAAATAAATTTTGGTTGTCAGGTGGCTGCTTGCTGCCCAATTGTTTGCCTCACCATTTAAAAAAAAAGTTTGTATTCACAAAATGAATTTTGTTTGTCAGGTGGCTGCTTGCTGCCCAATTGTTTGCCTCGCCTTTTTAAAAAAAGGTTTGTGTTCATAAAATGAATTTTGGTTGTCAGGTGGCTGCAGCCCAAGTGTTTGCCTCGCCTTTTTGAAGAGTTTGTGTTCACAAAATGGATTTTGGTTGACCGATGGCTGCGGCTCAATTATTTACCTCACCTTTTTAAAGAATTTGTGTTCACAAAATGGATTTTAGTTGTCAGGTGTCTGCTTGCTGCCCAATTGTTTGCCTCGCCTTTTAAAAAAGTTTGTGTTCACAAAATGGATTTTGGTTGTCATTTGGCTGCTTACTGCCCAATTGTTTGCCTCTCTTTTGTTTAAAAATATTTGTGATCACAAAATGAATTTTGGTTGTCAGGTGGCTGCTTGCTGCCCAATTGTTTGCCTCGCCTTTTTTAAAAAAAAGTTTGTGTTCACAAAATGAATTTTGGTTGTCAGGTGTCTGCTTACTTCCCAATTGTTTGCCTCGCCTTTTTTTCAAAATGTTTGTGTTCACAAAATGGATTTTGGTTGTCAGGTGGCTGCTTGCTGCCCAATTGTTTGCCTCGCCTTTTCAAAAAAAAGTTTGTGTTCACAAAATGGATTTTGGTTCTCAGGTGGCTGTGACCCAATTGTTTGCCTCGCCTGTTTAAAGAGTTTGTGTTCACAAAATGGATTTTGGTTGTCAGGTGGCTGTGGCCCAATTGTTTGCCTTGCCTTTTTTAAAGAGTTTGTGTTCACAAAATGGATCTTGGTTGTCAGATGGCTGCAGCCCAATTGTTTGCCTCGCCTTTTTTAAGAGTTTGTGTTCACAAAATGGATTTTGGTTGTCAGGTGGCTGCGGCCCAATTGTTTGCCTCGCCTTTTTTAAGAGATTGTGTTCACAAAATGGATTTTGGTTGTCAGGTAGCTGCGGCCCAATTGGTTGCCTCGCCTTTTTGAAGAGTTTGTGTTCACAAAATGGATTTTGGTTGTCAGGTGGCTGCCGCCCAATTGTTTGCCTCGCCTTTTAAAAAAGTTTGTGTTCACAAAATGGATTTTAGTTGTCAGGTGTCTGCTTGCTGCCCAATTGTTTGCCTCGCCTTTTAAAAAAGTTTGTGTTCACAAAATGGATTTTGGTTGTCATTTGGCTGCTTACTGCCCAATTGTTTGCCTCTCTTTTGTTTAAAAATATTTGTGATCACAAAATGAATTTTGGTTGTCAGGTGGCTGCTTGCTGCCCAATTGTTTGCCTCGCCTTTTTAAAAAAAAGTTTGTGTTCACAAAATGAATTTTGGTTGTCAGGTGTCTGCTTACTTCCCAATTGTTTTGCCTCGCCTTTTTTTCAAAATGTTTGTGTTCACAAAATGAATTTTGGTTGTCAGGTGGCTGCTTGCTGCCCAATTGTTTGCCTCGCCTTTTCAAAAAAATTTGTGTTCACAAAATGGATTTTGGTTCTCAGTGGCTGTGACCCAATTGTTTGCCTCGCCTTTTTAAAAGAGTTTGTGTTCACAAAATGGAATTTTGGTTGTCAGGTGGCTGTGGCCCAATTGTTTGCCTTGCCTTTTTTAAAGAGTTTGTGTTCACAAAATGGATCTTGGTTGTCAGATGGCTGCAGCCCAATTGTTTGCCTCGCCTTTTTTAAGAGTTTGTGTTCACAAAATGGATTTTGGTTGTCAGGTGGCTGCGGCCCAATTGTTTGCCTCGCCTTTTTTAAGAGATTGTGTTCACAAAATGGATTTTGGTTGTCAGGTAGCTGCGGCCCAATTGGTTGCCTCGCCTTTTTGAAGAGTTTGTGTTCACAAAATGGATTTTGGTTGTCAGGTGGCTGCCGCCCAATTGTTTGCCTCGCCTTTTAAAAAAGTTTGTGTTCACAAAATGGATTTTGGTTGTCAGGTGGCTGCCGCCCAATTGTTTGCCTCACCTTTTTAAAATGTGTTCACAAAATGAATTTTGTTCGTCAGGTGGCTGCTTGCAGCCCAAATGTTTGCCTCGCCTTTTTTTTTTAAAGTTTGTGTTCATAAGATGAATTTTGGTTGTCAGGTGGCTGTGGCCCAAGTGTTTGCCTCGCCTTTTTGAAGAGTTTGTGTTCAAAAAATTGATTTTGGTTGGTAGGTGACTACGGCCTAATTGTTTGCCTCGCCTTTTTGAAAAGTTTGTGTTCACAAAATGGATTTTGGTTGACAGGTGGTTGCGGCCCAATTGCTTGCCTCGCCTTTTTAAAGAATTTGTGTTCACAAAATGGATTTTGGTTGTCAGGTGGCTGCCGCCCAATTGTTTGCCTCACCTTTTTAAAATGTGTTCACAAAATGAATTTTGTTCGTCAGGTGGCTGCTTGCAGCCCAAATGTTTGCCTCGCCTTTTTTTTTTAAAGTTTGTGTTCATAAGATGAATTTTGGTTGTCAGGTGGCTGTGGCCCAAGTGTTTGCCTCGCCTTTTTGAAGAGTTTGTGTTCAAAAAATTGATTTTGGTTGGTAGGTGACTACGGCCTAATTGTTTGCCTCGCCTTTTTGAAAAGTTTGTGTTCACAAAATGGATTTTGGTTGACAGGTGGTTGCGGCCCAATTGCTTGCCTCGCCTTTTTAAAGAATTTGTGTTCACAAAATGGATTTTGGTTGTCAGATGGCTGCCGCCCAATTGTTTGCCTCGCCTATTTTAAAAGTTTGTGTTCACAAAATGAATTTTGGTTGTCAGGTGGCTGCGGCCCAATTGTTTGCCTCGCCTTTTTAAAAAGTTTTGTTCGCAAAATGAATTTTGTTTGTCAGGTGGCTGCTTGCTGCCCAATTGTTTGCCTTGCCTTTTTAAAAAAAAAGTTTGTGTTCATAAAATTAATTTTGGTTGTCAGGTGGCTTCGGCCCAAGTGTTTGCCTCACCTTTTTGAAGAGTTTGTGTTCACAATATGGATTTTGGTTGTCAGGTGACTACGGCCTAATTGTTTGCCTCGCCTTTTTAAAGAGTTTGTGTTCACAAAATGGCTTTTAGTAGTCCGGTGGCTGCTTGCTGCCCAATTGTTTGCCTCACCTTTTTTTCAAAATGTTTGTGTTCACAAAATGAATTTTGGTTGTCAGATGGCTGCTTGCTGCCCAATTGTTTGCCTCGCCTTGTTTTCAAAAATTTGGGTTCACAAAATGGATTTTGGTTGTCAGGTAGCTGCTTAGTGCCCAATTGTTTGCCTCGCCTTTTTAAAAAGAAGTTTGTGTTCACAAAATGGATTTTGGTTGTCAGGTGGCTGCTTGCTGCCCAATTGTTTGTCTCGCCTTTTTAAAAAAAAGTTTGTGTTCACAAAATGGATTTTGGTTGTCAGGTGGCTGAGGCCCAATTGCTTGCCTTGCCTTTTTGAAGAGTTTGTGTTTACAAAATTGATTTTGGTTGTCGGGTAGCTGCGGCCCAATTGCTTGCCTCGCCTTTTTGAAGAGTTTGTGTTCACAAAATGGAATTTGGTTGTCAGGTGGCTGCCGCCCAATTGTTTGCCTCGCCTTTTAAAAAAGTTTGTGTTAACAAAATGGATTTTGGTTGTCAGGTGGCTGCCGCCCAATTGTTTGCCTCGCCTTTTAAAAAAGTTTGTGTTAACAAAATGGATTTTGGTTGTCAGGTGGCTGCCGCCCAATTGTTTGCCTCGCCTTTTAAAAAAGTTTGTGTTCACAAAATGGATTTTGGTTGTCTTGTTGTAAGTGTAAATTGTCCCGAGTGTGTGCAGGATAGTGTTAGTGTGCGGGGATCTCTGGACGTCACAGACTCGGTGGGCCGAAGGGCCTGTTTCCACGCTGTATCTCTAAACTAAACTAAACAAAAACCTGTCGACACACATCCTCCCCCAACCCTTGGCCTTGTTCTTTGGTTGAGACCAAAACCAAGAGTAGAAACACAACACAAGCTATGTACCAAATAAAATAACGATGCATTTTCTGAATGTATTTGTGTGGAGAATTGTGAGGAGAAATTGTTTTTCTGTCATGTTTGTACCATTTACATAAGATATTGCCAGTCATGTGGACATCACTTGGGAAAGGTCAAACAAAATAATCCATTACTGTATTCTATTTGTACAGAACTTGTGAATACATACAGTATACTTCTATAATTTGTATTTTTACTTGTAAATATGTTGGGCATATTTTATTCAACAGTGTATATTTTTATGGCGTTTAGAGATATAGCTCAGAAACTGGTCCTTCGGCCCACCGTGTCCGCTCCGCCCAGCAATTCCCTTGCACTTCTTCTCCTTGCGTATGGCTTGCACAGCCTAATGTTGTTGGCCAACTTGTTCTATTTGATCTTATTTAATTGCGCACACCAGGTTGATTGCATTCATCAAAATAGGGCGGACCACGTGAAGGTTGCAATCTCCCACTAACACTATCCTACACACACTAGTGACAATTTACAATTTTTACTGAAACCAATCGAACCTACAAACCTGTACTTTTTTGGATTGTGGGGGGAAACCGGGGCACCCGGAGAAAATGTACAAACTCCATACACGCAGCACCCGTAGTCGGGATTAAACCCGGGTCTCTGGCACTGCAAGGCAGCTGTGCCATCGTGCCGCCCCAAATTTCATTAACACAAAGTGGAAATTCTAGACCGCACTTGGCATTATTCTAACGCTAACTGTAGTCGGGATCGAACCCGGGTCTCTGGCGTTGTGAGGTAACACCACCGTGCGCTCATTCAAATTGATAACAGTAGATTGAAAAATGTATGATGTCTTAGATTCATACAACATGTATTCAGGCCATTCAGCCCATCAGGTTCAATCATCAAGCATTCATTGTCTCTAATCTTATTTTTTAATTCTTCCCACATTCCCATCAACTCCCTTTACCGACATACGACGTAAATCTTGTCATTTATCAGCACCCAATTGATCCTTTCAGTGAATAAAATGACTGGATAGCTTTTTTACTTTTTGTTTAATTTGTAATTTGTTTTTATATACTTAGTTCTGAAGTCCGCAGAGTCCAAAGTAAAATAGTTCTGTCTGCACATATCATTCATGTCCCGTCTCTTCAGAATGAAGAAGGGTTCCAACCCGAAACATCACCTGTTCCTTTTCTCCGGAGAAGCTGCCCGACCCGTTGAGTTACTCCAGCATTTTGTGTCTATCTTCGGTGTAAACCAGCATCTGTCGTTCCTTCCTACACCTATTGGTTTACTGTTAGCTTTAGTCATAGCAAAAGGATTTGAGTATAGGAGCAGGGAGGTTCTACTTCAGTTGTACAGGGTCTTGGTAAGACCACACCTGGAGTATTGCGTACAGTTTTGGTCTCCAAATCTGAGGAAGGACATTATTGCCATAGAGGGAGTGCAGGGAAGGTTCACCAGACTGATTTCTGGGATGTCAGGACTGTCTTATGAAGAAAGACTGGATAGACTCGGTTTATACTCTCTAGAATTTAGGAGTTTGAGAGGGGATCTTATAGAAACTTACAAAATTCTTAAGGGGTTGGACAGGCTAGATGCAGGAAGATTGTTCCCGATGTTGGGGAAGTCCAGGACAAGGGGTCACAGCTTAAGGATAAGGGGGAAATCCTTTAAGACCGAGATGAGAAAGACTTTTTTCACACAGAGAGTGGTGAGTCTCTGGAACTCTCTGCCACAGAGAGTAGTTGAGGCCAGTTCATTGGCTATATTTAAGAGGGAGTTAGATGTGGCCCTTGTGCTAAGGGGATCAGAAGGTAAGGAGAGAAGGCAGGTACGGGATACGGAGTTGGATGATCAGCCATGATCATATTGAATGGCGGTGCAGGTTCGAAGGGCCGAATGGCCTACTCCTGCACCTAATTTCTATGTTGCTATGTCATGTTAATGATCAGTTCCCAAACTAATTCTAAACTGCCAATACATTTAACAGGTGCGGCAGATATCTCTGCTTCCTTTCTACAGCAACAGCATTAAATGTCAGCATGTTTAAGTAGATGAACAAGCACTGGCTTTTTGATAAGTGTGGGATATATCCTGTATGAACTTTATTCTCACCGTGATTTCATACTTGAGCTACAAGAAGCTATATATAACAAAAATAAAAAATGAGCAAATCCATTTATAGAACTGAAAATTCCAACTGCAGCATTTATGTGCAAAGAATGCCTTGTGATTTATAGAAACTGCACAGAAACAGCTGGGTCCACACTTCTGAAACTGCCTGCGGACTCGCAAGGTTAAACCTTTATTTTTCTACAATTGCAGAGTGTACCTGCAACTGGATAACTACAGGTAGATTTCGAAGTGTTTTAAAACATTGAATTCACTGTTTATCCATCTTTTAACGCCATTTTAGAACACTGGTAGCTCAGACATCCTTTATTTATAGTACCATTATCCTATATTATTCTCAACCTATCCAATCCTGCTATCATATACAACTGCGTGTGTGTGTGTGTGTGTGTGTGTGTGTGTGTGTGTGTGTGTGTGTGTGTGTGTGTGTGTGTGTGTGTGTGTGTGTGTGTGTGTGTGTGCGTGCGTATGTGTGTGGGCATGTGTGTGTGCATGCATATGCGTGCGTGTGTGTGTGCGTGTATATATGTGCGTGTGTGCGTGCCTGTGTGTGCGTGTGTGTGTGCATACATATGCGTGCCTGTGAGCGTGTGTATATGTATGTATGTGTGTGCATGCCTGTGTGTGCGTGTGCGTGTGTGTGTGTGTGCGCGTGCGTTTGTGTGTTTGTGTGTGCGTGCGTGTGCGTGCGTGTGCGTGTGTGTGCGCATGTCTGTTTGCGTGTGTGTGCATGCGTGTGTGTACATGTGTGTGTGTGTGTGTGTGTGCGCGTGTGTCACTCTCCCTTACTGCGCTATGCCTTTGCATTCGCCACGATGATAGACTCGTACGGATTGCTGAAAGGCCCTTGTAACGTTCACTTATCAATGGATCGGACTTTCCTGGGAAATTGTACACTAATATAACCTGCCACTGTGACATGAGCAATCCCGCGAGCAGGAACTGTCGTCAGAGAGGAGATGCCTTTTGGAAAAGTGAGGATGGTGTCAGATTAGCGACTACAAGGAGAGATGCCAAACATGAAAAGGATGTGCCGTCCTTCCTGCCTTTCAACTGCCTGTCATTGTGATTTATTCTTTGAAGAATTTCAGAAGGATTGAGAGAGAGCGGGTGAGAGGGAGAGATCATTGTGAAGTGCATTGTGCGCACAGGCTCCAATGTCTTTCCCCCCCCCCCCCCCACAGAAACTTTGTGGGAATGATGCAAGCCGTGCGTGGTTGTCAAATTGAGACAAGGCTCTATAATTGAATAGAATGATATGTTAAATGGGTTGTTTAGTTGCAAAACAGGCCATGGAGACATCCACGTGGGTCGCTAGGGCAGTGCGGTCGTGCTGCGGTAGAGTTGCTGCCTTCCAGCTTCAGAGATCCAGGTTCGATCCTGACTACGGATGCTGTCAGTACAGAGTTTGTGACCTGCGTGGGTTTTCTCTGGGAACTCTGGTTTCCTGCCACACTCCAGACGTATAGATTTGCAGGCTATTTAGCTTGGTGAAATTGTAAATTCTCCATAGTTTGTGTGGGATAGTGTTAATGTGCGCAGATCGCTGGGCGACATGCACTCGGTGGGCCAAAGGACCCGTTTCCACGCTGTATCTCTAAACTAAACCAAGCTTAAGAAAGAGAAACAATGACTATTTACAGCTGCAGGTCAAAAATTTCTGCAACTCAAGAGGAAATAACGGTGTTTTATGACCACACTAAATATTCATGTACTTTATATTCTGATTCTAAATATATGGCCGCGTACTTAACTGCAGTTGCCATTAATTGGGCCACATGATGAGATCCGACGTTTACAAGTGTAAAAAGCTACTTTTTAAGTCTTAGAGCTGTACAGAACTGAAACAGACCCTTCGGCCCAACTCATCCACACTGACCAAGTTCCTTAGTCTCACTTGCCTTCTGCTTTAGACTTTAGAGTTTAGAGTCCACACATACCAGTGATCCATGCACATGAACACTATCCTACACCATGAACAATTTTTACATTTACACCAAGCTAATTAACCTACAAACCTGTAAGTCATTGGAGAACATATAAACTCCGTGCAGACAGCACCCGCAGCCAGGATCGAACCCGGTTCTCTGGCACCGTAACGCTGTGAGGCAGCAGCTCTACCACTGCGCCACCATGATCCATATCCCTCCAAATCTTGTCTATCCATGTACCTGCCCAAGTGAGTTTGAGTTTAGTTTATTGTCACGTGTACCGAGGTACAGTGAAAAGCCTTTGTAGCGTGCCAAACAGTCTGAAATTGGTGGGCAGTCAATACATGATTACAACAGACCCATACACAGCGTATAGATCCATGATAAAGGGAATAACGTGAATAATGTTTCGTGCAAGTTAAAGTCCAGTAAAATCCAATCAAAGATAGTCCGAGGGTCTCCAATTAGGTAGATAGTAGTTCTGGACTGCTCTCTCGTTGCTCTTATAAATGTCCTAAATGCACCTGCCCCTCTCACTTCCTCTGGCAGTGCATTCCATATATAGTCATCAAAATGGGCCCTTCGGCCCAACACCGTATGGATAGAACACGTTTGGAGGGATATGGACCAAGTGCAAGCAGGTGGGACTAGTGTAGCTGGGACATGTTGGACGGTTTGGGCGAGTTGGGCCGAAGGGCCTGTTCCCCCACTGTATCACTCTATGACTCTATGACTATGCCCACACTGGCCAACATGTCCCAGCTACACTAGACCCACCTGCCAGCATCCCTTGTACTGCACTCTTTGCGAAAACGTTGCCCATAAGGTCTCTTTCAAATCTTTCTCCTCTCATCTTAAATTTACGCTCTTTAGTTGTTGATTACCCAATCCTTTGGCTATTCACTTATCTATGTCGCTCATGATGTTGTAAATCTCTATAAGGTCATCCCTCAGTCTCCTATGCTCCAAGGTTCAAAATGAACCTGGCACGATAGAATTCACTCTGAAGAGATTAAGTCAAGTTTTAAGGGGGATTAATTTGTAAAGTGCCGTATGCATACTGTGCACTAAAATGAATGTTTTTGTAAGGCACAACGATGATAATGAAAAATTTACTGATTCAATTAAATTCAAGAGTCCTGATTAAAGCTCTCATGTAGTGTTAGGGTCAGACTAAGAACTGATGTGGTTAAACTCTTGATTCATTTAAAGCTAAGTAATTTTCTGGAAATAATGTATAGGTGCAGTCAGGTGGCATGGTGGCGCAGCGGTAGAGTTGCTGCCTCACAGCGCCAGTGGTCCGGGTTCGATCCCGACTATGGATGCTGTCTGTACGGAGTTTGTATGTTCTCCCTGTCACTGTGTTGGTTTTCCGCAGTTTCCTCCCACACTCCAAAGACGTACAGATTTGTAAATTAATTGGGTTTGGTAAAATTGTAAATGGTCCCTGTTCTGTAGGATAGTGCTAGTTTACGGGGTGATCACTGGTCGGCGCGGACTCGTTGGCTGAAGGGCCAGTTTCCACGCTGTATCTCCACAGTAAAGTCTAAAGGTGAGGTTATGGTTACGTTATAAAGAAGGTTACAATGGATTGAGTCATCCTGATTGAAGACTATTAATAAATCGAATTAATATAGATTATGTAAATAAACACTTTACAAACTCTTAAAGTGTGCAACATCTTTTAATGATAGCACAGGGTATTACATACATCTTCAAGCACTAGCTACATTCTTCTACTGCTGCGCCCAGGAAGGGGAAGGCGTTATGATTGATGTTAACTAGGCGGGGTTAATGGGAGTGAGGTAACTATATTATTGGTTGCATATAAACCATCTACAGATTAAATGACCACAGAACTGTGTGAGTGATGGGAGAATGGGTGTAGGAAAAGGATGATGTTATGGCCTTATGAAGACCTTTCCAAGATCAAACACTACCTCATACTGGGTTTGTTTCTGATTTGGGCCGCCATCACCAAAGATCGGGACCGAGTGCCACGTCCTTCTTCCACCAGCTTCACCAGATCATCCTGTGTTGGTCTTCACTATGGTAGTCCTTTTGCCTTGCTTGATGGGCCTCCATTCACTCCATGGGGCGTGGCGGCTTCACAACGCCAGAGACAGAGGTTTGATCCTGGCCTCGGGAGCTGTCTGTACAGAGTTCTTCTCATGACCGTGTGGGTTTCCTCCACCCACATCCCAAAGACGTGCAGGCTAATTGGCCTTCTGTAAATTCCCGCGTGTATGTAGGGAGTAAAACTAGTGTGAACCGCTGATCGTTGGTCGGCATGGACCATTGTCTCAGTTGGAGACCGATTACATTTGAGGCAAGTACTCGTTAGTGTGTAGGAAGGAACTGCAGATGTTGGTTTACACCAAAGATAGACACACAATACTCATGGTGGGCAGAACGGCCTGTTTCTATGCTGGATCTCTAAACAGAACTAAACAGGTGCTCCGGTTTTCTCCCACACATGCAGATTTGTGAGTTAATTGGCTTCAATAAAATTGTAAATTATCCCTTGTGGTGCAGAATAAAACTAGTGCACGGGGTGATCTCTGGTCGGCATGGACTCGGTGGGCCGAAAGGCCTGTTTCCATGCTATATCTCTAAACTAAACTAAAACCAATGTTTGTTGACAATTTATGAAATAAATGAAGTCTCCTATTTTTAATGCTATAATCTTCCTGGGGCACAAACTAATGAAGGCCAGGACAGTCATTATACTGCAACTCTGTACTAATTGCTAAATGACACACACAAGTGCCGCAGGTATAAATCACCAACCGCCATTGTCCTTTAACAAGGTCCTGATTCTCTACAAATGTTTCCCTGTGTCTTTTACAGTATCTCACTCATCCATTGTCTCAGTTGGAGACCGATTACATTTGAGGCAAGTACTCGTTAGTGTGTAGGAAAGAACTGCAGATGTTGGTTTACATCGAAGATAGACACACAATACTCATCAGACAGGGGACATCTCTGGAGAGAATGAATGTGTGACGTTTCCGGTCGAGACCCTTCTTCTTCAGAAGAAGAAACGTCACCAATTCCTTCTCTCCAGGGATGTCGCCTGTCCCGTTGAGTTAATGAACGGGACATTTTGTGCCTATCCTCATTATTATTAGTGGAAGAGTTCTTCAGGTAGCTACCAGTAGCTTTCACCTTCCTGTTTTTCATGTCCCTCCCCTTTATTCTTTAGACTTTAGAGACACAACACGGAAACCGGCACTTTGGCCCACGGAGACCCGCTGACCAGCGATCACCCTGTACACTAGCACTACCCTTTTCACCAGGGATAGTTTACAATTTTATTGTAGCCAATTAACCTACAAACACACAAGTCTTATAGTGTGGGAGGAAACCGCAGCACCCGGAGAAAACCCACACGGTCACAGAGAGAATATACAAACTTCATACAAACAGCACCCAAAGTCAGGATCAAACCCAGGTCCGTGGCGCTGTAAGGCAGCAACTCTAACGCTGCTGGCCCATTTCTGCTCCTCCCTCTCCATGCAAATTGCCGGGATATTTTAGGCAACTCAAATTAACTTTGTAAAAACCTATTGTAAAGAACTGAAATCACCGCTGAATCGGGTGTTCGAAATTTATTATAATTTTGCATTGATGTGGGAAGTACAGAGGAGTTAGCTACTGAGTAATTAACACATTGTTATGTTAAATCGACTACCTGTCTTACTGTCGCTTCCAGCTCCATCCAATTACTTCTGCATGTAACCTGGCAATGCTCTCGATGATTTCAGATGCCTTTAGCACTGCCTGCCACAGTGGTGTTAACCTCCACCACCATTTCTCATCTATCATCCTGATGGCAAACAACTTGTTCTTAAACCAGAACATGGAAATATTAAGTGAAGTCTGTAAATTTCAAACGGTTTTGCAATTTGTTTTCTTCAAGTGACCAACCAAGCTGGGAAACAGCAGAAAAAGTAATTAAAATAATAGTGCGATAATCTACTGTAATTCAACAATTTGCACAATCTGTTGGTTTCAAGACTACTGCCAGCTGTGAGCACATGAAGATGGAGCCAAGCAGACATTAAAAAAGTGCAGTGACTTGACTACGGACTTTCCCCGGAGGGATACACACTTAATCTTTAGTCTGAAGAAGAGCCTCGACCCAAAACGTCACCCATTCCATCTCTCCAGAAGTGCTGCCTGACCCACTGAGTTACTCCAGAATTTTGTGCCCATCTTAGTCTTTATTGTAGTTTTGTTTCGAGATACAGCACGGAAACAGGCCGTTCGGCCCACCAAGTCTACGACAACCAGCGATCCCTGCACATTAACGCTATCCTACCTATTAAGGACAATTTACAAATATTACAGAAGCCAATTGACGTACAAACCTGTATATCTTTAGAGTGTTGGAGGAAACCGAAGCACCCAGAGAAAACCCACGTGGTCATGGGGAGAATGTACAAACTCCATACAGACAGCACGCATTGTCGGGATCTAACCCAGATCTCTGGTGCTGTAAGGCAGCAACTCTACTGTTGCAACACTGTGTCGACTTCAAAAATATTTTGGCCGCATTCATATCTTAAGAAATGTAACTGAACACATAAAATAAATTTCTTAACGAACTAACAAGCAAGACCTTTCACTTTAAGTTTCAAGGAATTTCAATTTGAGTATAGTTCTAGTGGCAAGCATTGCTGTAAAATAACATTAACCTAATTTCCATTCCCAATCAATTGCATTAAATCCATTTGATATCCAAAATAATTTTCCCTTGAAATCAGCTGGGCCTTTGTGGCCCGGGATGAGTTTCTAAACAACACTGTTGAGGAACTTGCCTTCCCTTTAGCTTTTAGTTTTAGAGATACAGTGTGGAAACAGGCCTGTTAGCCTACTTAAAACTTTTATTGCATGTGAAATTGCTGGTTTAAGAGAAGAAATAAAGCAGATGAATGTTGGTGAAGAAATAAAAAAAAATCAAGGAAGAAAAGAAGGACTTAAAGCTTGAAATTAATACCAACATTAATACCACGACTAAGAATACATCGGATGATTTGAAGAAAGAAATCTCAGAAATAATGATTGGACTGACAAAGGAGACGAATGATAAAATCAAAAATGTGAAAACTGATTTTGAAGAAAGGCTGAATCCTGTGGAACAGGCACTGAACCAACAGACGATTGTCATAAAAGACCTTGAAGAACTAGCCGAAACAAGTGCTCAGACTACAGCAAAGTTTATTACAGAAAATCAACGTCTAACTGAATTACTGGGCAAAATAACCGAGAAATGTACTGAATTGGAAGGTCGCCAGAGAAGACAGAACCTAAGAATTGCAGGTATTCCAGAAGGGGAAGAGAAAGATCAAGATCCCCGAGAATTCACTGCAAATTTACTGCAAAAAGTTTTATCTCTGGAACAAAAGCCTTTACTAGCCCGAGCACGTAGAGTGATGAGACGTCAGACAAACGCTCCCCCAAGACAAATGATAATAAAAGTACAGTACGACCATGTCTTGGAGGAGATAATGCAAAAAACATCTAGAAACAGAAGTCTTGCATTTGAAGGACACAGGATCAGTATTTATCGAGACTATCCAGCAGAGGTCTCCAGGAAACGAAAAGCGTTTAATGAAACTAAAAGTATCTTGAGGGAAGTGGAGAATCTGAAATATGGTCTGAGCTATCCAGCTACCCTAAGAGTCACTTACAACAAGAAGGAACATTTTTTCACCAATCCTGTGGAAAGCATTGGACTTTGCCCAGAAGATTAAAACCCCTGTCTCACTGTGCGAGTTGGCCCACGAGTGACCCCGAGTTTTCACTCGTGGTGATCACGTAGCGGGAACGTCGGAACTCGCACGAGCAACTTATCGACTCGTGGCGCTAACGGCAGGTACTCGGGAAACTTGTTAACTCGTGAAAAAAATCAAACATGTTTGATTTTTTCCACG
The DNA here is from genome assembly GCA_035221665.1 of Okamejei kenojei. Classification (NCBI taxonomy): domain Eukaryota; kingdom Metazoa; phylum Chordata; class Chondrichthyes; order Rajiformes; family Rajidae; genus Okamejei; species Okamejei kenojei. Next base: position 40,705,265 of record CM069150.1, read on the forward strand.
AGTCAAATTAACTGTTCAAGTTAAAAATGGAAACATTTAAACTCGTTGTAATAACGTAGTGGCCCCGTGCGTTTATCTTAGTGTCTCGTGAGTCTACCGTGGGAACTTTAATAATCTGTTCTTTTGCTCGAGTAAAGACTGAACCAAAGATAGACACAAAATGCTGGAGTAACTCAGCGGACCAGGCAGCATCTCTGGAGAGAAGGAATAGAGTCGAGACCCTTCTTCAGACTTACCCGAAATGCCACCCATTCCTTCGCTCCAGAGATGCAGCCTGTCCCGCCGAGTTACTCCAGCATTTTGTGTCTATCTTCGGCCTTTCTGCCACTTGTCCTTTATTACTGAGGCGCCTGCCCGTGGCTTCACTCTGTCTCAATGAACGGCTTAAAGACCTGCCGAAGGGGCAAGTCTGGGGTGGTGGGTGGGATGTGTCCACGTGTGATGCTCCATCCACCCCCCGGGGCCGAGAGTGTGGGATTGGGAAGGAACTGCAGTGCTGGTTCACACCGGAGATAGACACACACAATGCTGGAGTAACTCGGCGGGACAGGCTGCATCTCTGGAGCGAAGGAATGGGTGGCATTTTGGGTAAGTCTGAAGAAGGGTCTCGACTCTATTCCTTCTCTCCAGAGATGCTGCCTGGTCCGCTGAGTTGTGTGTGTGTGTCTCTCTCCCTCTCTGTCTATCTGTTTGTATCTGTGTGTGTGTCTGATGTCGGGTCCGGTGGCCGCTCAAAGTCACCGAGCTGCTTCATTCCTCTGAAGTGGTGGCCAGCTGCTGTCTGTGTGTATCTCTCTCTCTATGTGTGTGTGTGTGTGTATGTGTGTGTGTGTGTCTCTCTCTCTCCCTCTCTGTCTATCTGTGTGTATCTGTGTGTGTGTGTGTGTGTGTGTGTGTGTGTGTGTGTGTGTGTGTGTGTACTGTCGGGTCCCGGCGGCCGCTCAGTCACCCGAGCTGCTTCATTCCTCTGAAGTGGTGGCCAGCTGCTGTCTGTGTGTATCTCTCTCTCTATGTGTGTGTGTGTGTCTCTCTCTCTCCCTCTCTGTCTATCTGTGTGTATCTGTGTGTGTGTGTGTGTGTGTGTGTGTGTGTGTGTGTGTGTGTGTGTGTGTGTGTGTGTGTGTGTGTGTGTGTGTGTGTGTGTGTGTACTGTCGGGTCCGGCGGCCGCTCAGTCACCCGAGCTGCTTCATCCTCTGAAGTGGTGGCCAGCTGCTGTCTGTGTGTATCTCTCTCTCTATGTGTGTGTGTGTGTGTGTGTGTCTCTCTCTCTCCCTCTCTGTCTATCTGTGTGTATCTGTGTGTGTGTCTGCTGTCGGGTCCCGGTGGCCGCTCAAAGTCACCCGAGCTGCTTCATTCCTCTGAAGTGGTGGCCAGCTGCTGTCTGTGTGTATCTCTCTCTCTCTCTCTCTGTGTGTGTGTGTGTGTGTGTGTGTGTGTGTGTGTGTGTGTGTGTGTGTGTGTCTGCTGTCGGGTCCCGGCGGCCGCTCAATGTCAGTCACCCGGGCTGCTTCCTTTTTTAAAATTATTTAAAATAGAGAACCATTGCAAAAAAGTATTTAAAAACATAAAAAACAAGAAATGCTTGGTTACTGGAGGATGCGCATTTTCCCATTGTAGGTCATATCATTAGATGCCGCCGCGCTGAAATAACTCAAAACAACAGGATGGAGATGTATTTTAACATTGTTGCTTTATTAAAACATACCTTCATTCACGGTTGGCTCAAGAGTCACGGGAGAGGAACTTGCTAACTCGGGAGAGGAACTAGGAACATCGCAGCAATGACATACTCGTGGGAACTCGTATTACACACTTGATCATAAACTTGCAGTCTCGTGCACAGCCACGAGTCTGTCACTCGGGGTACCTCGTGGGTCAACTCGCACAGTGAGACAGGGCCATAAGGCTTGAGAGGATGCTTGATGCCTCACCATTGAATAAACTGACTTTGCAGGACTGGATGGAATTGAAGTGGTGACTAAGGAAGCTGGAGAAAGATGTGGATCGGAAGCTCTCCCATGGATACTAATAATTAGTATAACTGCACTACTAATACAAATATCTAATAAATACTAAAATTATACCGTGGTATTTTTACTAATCAGAATTAATAATTATCACTAATGACTAATGTTTACTTATAATGGAATGATTAGAGTCAAATATTCATTTGTCCTCTTTGGAAACCTTCTTTCTGTTTTACTAGTAATTTTCATTTTTATTTATTTTTTCCTTTCTTTTCGGGTTTTTTTCTAATTAGATTTTCAAACAAGTTTTAAATATATGTATCCTCACATTTCTGACTATTGGAACCCGAATATTTTAAAATTTAATATCCCTGGTAAAATATTGCTATGGAATAAAAATTCCAAGAAACAAAGGAGCTGGTTAAGTTCAGAAGTCAGTAGATGGTTAGCCATGCTAATATGGCTACCACTAACTACACTAATACTAGATGTAGTTTTTTCCTTCTTTGTGCACAATACTAATTTCTTAACCTATCCTCTTTTATTTTCTATTATAAACTATCATTATTATTTTCAGTTTGAATAGTTACAAATTGGATCAAAGGAGATATATTCGTGAGAGAAATTCAAGGGTCTTAAAATTTGTCTATTCGGAATTCGGGTGTAAGGTCAGGTCTGTCGAACTGAACCATTGACTCTATTACAGACCCCCATAGACAAAAGATGCAAGATTAAAAAATGAATACGGGGAATGAAGGAATAACGTTTTGCAGCTGGAACGTTAAAGGTATTAATGAACCAATTAAGAGAGGTAAAGTATTAGCACATTTAAAAGCTGATGTGATTTTCATTCAAGAAACACATTTAAAAAAAGATGCCGAGCATAGGCTGAAAGCTAAATGGATAGATAAAACGTATCATTCTTCTTTTACACACAAATCAAGAGGCGTAGCAATATTATTTCGTAAAGGCACTTTATTCAAACATACATCAACTATAACTGATAATGATGGCAGATACATTATTGTAATAGGAGAATTAAATGCACAAACAATGATTTTTGTCAATGTATATGGACCAAACTTTGATAGTCCACTGTTTTTTAAGAAAATATTTAACAGCATCCCGGAAAGAGCACAACATAACTTAATAATTGGAGGAGATTTAAATAGTACATTAGACTCCTATTTAGAAAGATCCACAAGACAAAGGAAAAACAAATCCCATTCCAGTGACTTATTAAATGCATATATGGATACTAGCAATATTAAAGATGTTTGGAGTGTAGAAAATCCAACTGGACGAGAATATTCATTTTATTCACCTGTACATAAAACCTATTCAAGAATAGATTATTTTTTGGTTGACGCTAAACTTATCTCACTTACTTATAATTCAAAATACCATAATATTACAATTTCTGATCGCGCACCTTTAACATTTATGATTAAAATAAATGGTAAAACGGAAAAACGGGGACAATGGAGATTTAATCCACAAATTTTTAAAAACAAAGCAACTCAGGAATATATTATAGATCAGATCAAGATTTTCTTTGAAATAAATTATAAACCTTAAATATCCTCTTCCTTATTATGGGAAACCTTTAAAGCATATGCCCATGGAATTATGATTTCTTCTCAAGCATTTTATAATAAAAAAGAATCGGAGGGAACAGCAGGAATTCGAAAAGGAGATTAAACAATTAGACACAGAGAAGGCTGCTAATCCACCCATGACAAAACATAACAAAATCGCTGCACTGAAATATAAATTAAATAAAATATACTCAGATCAAGTTGTAAAAGTCTATCAATACACTAAACAATTACAATTTGAATTTGGAGATAAACCTCAAATTTTATTGGCTCGTCAATTAAGAAAGATGGAGGGAGAAAAAATAATCCATAGGATTAAATCATATAATGGCGAACCATTAGTACAACCTAAAGATATTAATGAGAGATTTTTGCAATATTATAAAAATTTATATTCAGCTAAAACGACAGACAACAGGATAGGAATAGAAGCATTAAACAAAAAATGTAATCTGAATGGGTTGGATTCACAAAATAGAGAATCACTAAATGCTGAAATTTCAGTAAATGAAATCGAAGAATCTATCAGATCATTTAAAAAATGCTAAAACACCGGGACCAGATGGTATTGGTTCGGAATTTTATAAAACATTTTATGATCTGATTGCATCACGTCTGAAGACACTCTATGAATATATTTATACTCACCGGAAACTACCAGAAAAGTTAAAAGAATCTATTATAACACTTATACCTAAAATAGATAAAGATCTGGATGACCCAGGATCATATAGAGCTATAGCTCTTTTAAATACAGATCAAAAGATACTAACCAAAATATTAGCACAAAGACTAAGTACAGTTATTAATAAATTAATTCACCCGGATCAAACAGGATTTATACCAAAACTATATTCCTCATATAATCTGAGACGATTATACTATATTATATATTCAAAAAGAGGTATTAATAAAGACCTAGTAATTATTTTGTTAGATGTGGAGAAAGCCTTTGACCAGGTGGAATGGTCTTACTTGTTTTCGGTTATGGAAACCTTTAAGTTGGGAGAGAAGTTTATTACTTGGGTTAAATTATTATACACTAATCCAACAGCCAGAATAATAACAAATCAAATGCTATCAACTAAATTTAATTTATCTCGAGGCTGCAGACAAGGTTGTCCTTTATCCCCGCTACTGTTTGCACTTGCAATAGAACCATTAGCTCAACGGGTGAGATTTTACTTCGAAGTCACGTGAGATTTTACTTCGAAGTCACGCTGGAGGGCACAGCTCCACCAGCGGGTAAGTAGAAACTTTGCAGGTGAGTGTTAAACAACTTTTCCTGCAGGGATTTAGCTCAGTAAAGCTGGCTCGCAAAGTCAGTTGGAGTTGCTACATGGACCGGTCCAGGCGGAGAGTGCACACCAAGCGCGTGTCTAGCGACGAGTCGCATTCTCGATCGGGTCGGGAGATAGTAACCGGACCTCCAGTTCTGATACCGGGGGCCGTTTCACCGTTACCACCAGTTGAAAGTGCTTCCAGGCCAGTACCTGCAACTCAACAGGCTGTGGCTGCTAAGAGGCACAGCAAGGCCACAAGTAAAACAAACAGGCCAGTACTCTCTGATGATTCAGATGACGGTGGTGATTCTCCCCCAGGGGCTAAAGAGATGTGGGGAAAAATGCAACAGATGGAACACATGCTGTAGCTTTTGGTACAGCAAGGGGCTAAGGCCACAGAGACTACTCAGGCAGCTGAGCAGCAGGGATCCTGTGAAGAGGATTACCTGGAATACCGCCGTGGTGAATTCCTTCCAGTGCCTGTTATAAGACTAGGGGATGCCTCCCTAGTCTACCAAATGGGAGATGTGGGTCAGGATGCAGCTGGCCCTATGTCTAGTGTCCCTGCTTATGTGCAAACACCAGAGCACAAGAGCCTTGCTCCGAGTGTACCGGACATAGCATTGTCTTTTGCTATTCCGGAGGTAACTGCTGAGGCCATGGAGGAATACCTAGCAACTAATGTAAATTACTTAGTTTCTCACCAGCTGCAACTATCTGTCATGCAGGAGACAAGCAGCAAATCTAAAACACCTGTTAACTGTGCTTCATTAAAAGTGCCAATGGTGAACCCAGCTGTATGGGCACCCATGAGTCCTTCCATGAGGGGGCAGGAGGTTCGTTATCAGCACGTCCTCAAACTGGTGGCGGCCACGATCACTGCATTTGGCACCATGGTCCGAGGGACCGTGTTATATCCGTTACAGAAGGATATGTTAGCTATGATTTGTAACGTCTTTTTCGAAATTAACTGCATTCGGAAAATTGCCATCAGGCCTACTTTAAACCAAAAATTTGCTGCACTCTGTAAGGCGACCAACGTCCAGGCGCCTGAACTCCTGTTTGGCTCCGATCTCGTCAAGCAAATTAGAGATATTGATGAGGAGGCGAATACTATGGGGCTAATGAAGCCGGCCGCATCTCGTCCGTCTATTCGGAAGTCGGGGATCATTTACCGCAGGTCCGATCCGGGTGCTGGGCCCAGCAGAGGGAGGCCAGGGTGGCAACGAGGGTATCCACCACGTCAGGGTCCCAATAATCCCAACACGGCCAGACAACAGGTTTCCAAAACACCGACAGAGGTACAGGGACTTTGTGTTACAAATTCGGGTGTGCAACCTCCTATTGGAGGTTGGTTACATTTCTTTTATAACGAGTGGTGTTGTATAACGTCTGATATCTTTATACTAAATACTGTGCCAGGGTCCACCATTGAGTTTATCTCAGAGATAGATCCTCCTTTCCAGACTAAGCCTAGTAAAGTGTTGGTGTTTTCTGTTCCGGAGACTGAGCTAACCAGCGTGGAGATTCAGAATTTGTTCCGTAAAGGTGTGATTGAAAAAGCAGTTCATCATCCTCAACAATTTTTGTCTAATATTTTTCCCAGACCCAAAAAAGATGGTGGTTGTCGAGTAATTCTGGATCTCACTCAATTGAATACTTCAGTTCTTTATAGGCATTTTAAAATGGACACATTTGTTACTGCAAAGCAGCTGATGTCCCAGGGCTGTTATATGGCCACCATTGATTTACAAGATGCTTATTATTCGGTGCCAATTCATGTTGATTATCGGAGGTACTTGAAATTTAATTGGATGGGACAGCTGTGGCAATATAGAGCATTGCCTAATGGGTTAAGTTCTGCACCTATGTTATTTACTAAATTGGTGAAACCTGTGCTAGGACACTTGAGGGCCCACAATCACATTGTTATGGCCTATTTAGATGATATCTTAATTGTTGGCAACATTGAAGAGTCAGCTGCAGCTTCTGTTACAGCAACTAAGAATCTCTTTGAATCATTGGGATTTTTGGTCCATCCACTTAAGTTCAAGTTACAGCCAACCCAGTAGATTGAGTATTTTGGGTTTCTTCTGGATTCAGTTCATATGACAATTACATTACCAGCAGCCAAGGTAGTAGATATTGTTAATGTATGTATTCGACTTACACAAACCCTTTATCCTTCCATCCGAGACGTTGCAAAGGTTATTGGGAAATTGGTAGCAGCCTTTCCTGCAGTACAGTTCGGGCCTTTGCATTATCAACATTTGCAAAGAGCAAGAGAACAAGCATTGTAACAGAATGCAGGTCATTTTGATCGGCTTATGCAGTTACCCACCACGGCTCTGGCAGAATTTCAGTGGTGGATTGTTAATGTTAGCCAAGCCACCAATTACATTTTGGTGGACAAACCTTCAGTGATTTTACAGACTGATGTTAGCGCTCTCGGATGGGGGGCTACAGACACAGAGTCTAGCTGTGGGGTAAATGACTGAGCAAGAGCCTTGCTTCTTCACACACATGGTATTAATTACCTGGAGTTTTGGGTGCTTTTTATGGGCTAAAAGCATATTTTTCCACCATGTCAGATTTCCATGTTCAACTCCAGATTGACAACACCACAGCTGTGGCATATATCAATCATATGGGAGGAACTCGATCGGTGTTATGTGATAATTTGGCTAATACTATCTGGGATTGGTGCATTTCACGCAACATCTGGGTTTCGGCCATCTACCTAGCAGGCATAGATAATGTGGCAGCAGACCTTAGGTCGAGAAGGTTTAATGACAATATAGAATGGATGTTGAATGTCAGCATATTTCAAAACATTGTTGCTAGATTTGGATTGCCAGATATTGACCTCTTTGCATCCAGACTGAATCACTAGTTGCCTAAATATGTCTCCTGGTAGCCAGATCCAGGTGCAGTAGCTGTGGATGCGTTCTCGTTACACTGGGGACACTCATTCTTTTATGCGTTTCCTCCATTCTGCCTGATTCCGAAATGTCTTACTAAAATAGAGCGGGACTCTGCCAAAGGAGTTTTGGTGGTCCCAGATTGGCCAACACAATCATGGTTCCCATTGGTGCTGAGAATGATGGAACAGCCATTCATGCGCATTCCCAGCAGCAGTCATTTGTTGGTGCATCCGGTTACAGGAGAAAGTCACCCATTACATGACCATATCATTTGTTGGTCTGCAGGTTCTGACCAGGACCATTTCAAGGCCTTGGATTATCGAACAGGACTTGGAGGTTATGACTGCAGGTTGGAGAACTAGCACTAAAAAACAATACCTCGTGCACATTAAGAAATGGGAATGCTTCTGGGTACAGTCTAATATATCGTATGATACTGCTAGTATAAGTGATGTGTTGGAGTTCCTTGCTACTTTGCATTTTGATGAGCACCTTAGTTATAGTGCTATTAACACTGCTCGCAGTGCTTTGTCCTCTTATTTAGGGCAGTCTTCAGCACGACAACCTATTGGGTCTCATCCATTGGTATCCAGGTTTATGAGAGGAATTTTTAACAAAAACCCTCCTCAACCCAGATATACAGCAATCTGGGATGTCAGTATAGTTAACCATATAACCATATAACCATATAACAATTACAGCACGGAAACAGGCCCTCTCGGCCCTTCCAGTCCGTGCCGACCATTTGTTTTCCCGTTAGTCCCATCTACCTGCACTCAGACCATACCCCTCCATTCCCTTCACGTCCATATACCTATCCACTTTACTCTTAAATGTTAAAATCGATCCTGCCTCCACCACTTCTGCTGGAAGCTGATTCCACACAGCCACCACCCTCTGAGTAAAGAAGTTCCCCCTCACGTTACCCCAAAACCTCTGTCCCTTAATTCTCATGTCATGCCCTCTTGTTTGAATCTTCCCTACCCTCAATGGGAAAAACGTATCCACGTCAACTCTGTGTTCTCATACTGCTGCGGCAATGGGCTCCAATTGCGTCATTATCTTTGCAAAAATTGACTCTTAAAGTGGTTATGTTAATGGCGTTGGTTTCAGCACAACGTGTCCAAACATTGCACTTGTTAAGAATAGATTATATGCATTTTTCTCAAGATGATGTTACATTTTATGTCTGTGATTTACTCAAACAAAGTAGACCAGGCAGGTCTGGAATCAAGGTGACGTTTTAAAGCATATATCCTGGTGCGACCTCCAAACTTGTTATGTGTCGTTAAACAATTAACCCAATATATTGTTGCGTTAACCAGGTGTTCTGCGAGAGGTTCTGAGACGGAGACTTTCATCTCTTCACCCCCCCCCCCATCTTCACCCCTTATTCACCCCCCAAAAAGCCATATAAGCACGTGTCGTGCAACTATTTCTAGATGGTTTGAAACAGGTGCTCAGTTCAGCGGGTATCGACCACTGATGTGTTTTTAAAAAATCTCAACTACACCAGGGGCGGCATCTACCATCCGCGGGTGATGGCTCAGGACGTGGCCGCTAGATCAAAATCTCGCGGCCGCATGGGTGGGGTTACGAGAGATGCAACCAGTTCAGGCAGAGCCACATGGTTTGGGCCGGCTGGTTTGGGTTTCCATTTAATTTTATTGCTTTGATTATATCACTTATTGTTTGCAATTTCCACCCTGCGACAGAGGGTCATTACTCTGTTTGTTATTATTAAAATCGTTATCATGAAATTAATTATTAATTCATTTATTCATGCTCAATGTTTCAATATCTTCTTTATTGTACTACTTTGTCAACCGAAGAAGCTTGTCGTATGGAGTGCATCTGTGGCATGCAAAAACACAGAGCTTTGAAATCTTCACGTAGTCACTCATGTGGACGCCGAGTAAATAAAATAGTAAGATTAAACGAGAAGCTTTACCAGTTTGAAGTTTGATTTTTATTTTATGAGGAGTGGGGACGTTGAGGGATTACGTGCCCTCCGCTCTCCTCCGCTCATAAATCTAAGAGATCATCTGGTAGTGTCTAGTCTTCTAACGGAGCTTACTATGTTAACTTTTGGCTATTTTGTTTCTATGTTTTCACGCCGCTTGCTTTGAAAAAGTATGACGCGCATGCGCCTGGCGGGCCTTCTTCACGTAATCCCTCAACGTCACTCCTCATAAAATAAGGATCAAACTTCAAACTGGTAAGTTCTCGTTTAATCTTGCTATTACATCCTGTGAAATATGGGAATGACACCAGAGATACTGAAATTAAATCTCCTTATATGCGGATGATGTATTACTTTATATTACAAAGCCGGAAATTAGTATTCCAAATTTACTAAAATTAATAACTGAATTTGGATTATTTTCAGGATATAGTATTAATTGGAATAAAAGTGAACTCATGCCAATAATGGTAAATAACTTACATAGATTACAACAATTTTCTTTTAAGATAGCAAACGAAAAAATTAAATATCTTGGAATTTTATATGTTAACAAAAAGATTTGATTCTTTAATTTAAATCCAATTTTCCAACTATTATTGAATAAATTAAATCAAGAACACTTTTATATTGGAAAACACATACCTATCTTCAATGCTTAGGTAGGAATTTAATGCAATAAAAATGATTTTTCTTCCGCAATTTACTATTATTCTTTTCCAATTGATTCAGATATATCTTCCTAAAAATTTCTTTAAGAAGAGTGGATTCTGTAGTTACCAACCTTTATCTGGAATTTATAAGAGCCATAAGAGATAAATAAAAAACATTTATATCAAATCACAAAATTAATGGAGGTCTTCTAGCACTGCAAGCCCTATGTTTTATACTTTTACTGGGCGGTTGGTTAATATTAAAAAATTAGAATTTTTGCTTAGTAGAGGACAGATATAACAAACAATTCTGGTAAAAATGGAAAAAGAGAAGATTGTTCGCCTTTTGAAATTAGTTCGATTTTATTTAATCGGCCAAATACTAAACTAGGTAAGAAAACCTATAGTGAAAAACCTATAATAGAAAGTGGAATACGTATTCTGGAAGCAAATAAAGAAAACATTAAAATCGGAAATGTATTAACCACTAGCCCCTTACCATTGTAAATAAATGTTACATTTAAACCTCAAATGATGGACAAAAGGTATTTTTTACTAACTGGAACGACTATGAAATTAAACAGGGTCTCTCGACCCGAAACGTCGCCTATCACCTTTCGCTCCTTAGATGCTGCTGAACAACCCGCTGGTTTCTCCGCTTTGTGTGTACCCATGAAATTAACAGATGGGGGCGATCTTACAGGGAAAATTAATTCCCTTAATTTCAAGAATTACAACAAAATTTAGGATTACATTCAAAAGATTACTTTAGATATTTACAACAATTAGGACTATTAAAAGCAAACCACAGGAACTAGAAATAGAAAGACAGAATTTTTAGCGGTGAATGTCTAAATAAACACCCGAACACAGAAAAATGATATCATATATTTATAATTCTTATTGGAAAAACGATTGTCCCACTGACAGAAATATATAGGCAGATTCATGGGAAAACGAATTTGTCAAATCATTCGACTTAAAGTATGGGATGAAAGCTTACAACATATACACCACTGCTCGATACAATGCTGACATCTCTTTCTACAATTCTAAAATATTACATAGATACATTATATCAGAAATCCAAACTACATAGTTTTTTCAAATGTATCTTCCATATGTGATAAATGTCAGCACTTAGGGGGCAGGGGGGGCTAACTAAACGCAATCATTTACAAATTGTGTAAAAATTACTAAATCTGGACAGAAATATTTATGATAATTTCAAATTGTTGTTAATATGAATCTCGATCCCTGACTCAAAAGTTAATAATAAGGGAATATTAGAAAAACAGAAATTAATAACAAAGAATCAAACGAATCTTTTGATTAGAGTTTAATAAGGGGAAAAAATTAAATTGAAATTATGGAAAAGGTCTTCATCCCCCACAATCAAAAATGTGGATTACAGGAATAACGGGAGGACCTTCCATTCTGGAAAGATTAAGGCTTGTCCTACTGGACAGGTTGGATCTTTTTAGAGGACATATGGTTCTCCCATTTATTGAATATTTACAGGGTCAAATGCTTGATACGAGAGCCTGACTGAAGTCTGAATAATGGAATAGATGAGAATCCATGGATAATATCTCCCCCCCAAAAAAAATGATGGATAACTTTTTTAGTTACTCCCTTCATTTCTTTATTTTTGGATTTCTATTTTTACTTTTATTTTTCTCTATCTTTTTTCTTACTTGGAAAAAAAAAAAAGTATAGAATACATAAGACATATTGTTATATTAAATAAATTACGATGTACGTGAGAAGTATAATTTTATTAATTATGTACTTACGTCTTATTAAAAATATTTAACATAAAAGGCATCCAAGAAGCAACGTTTTTTTTTTTATTATTATTTTTAATTTAATAGAGGTAAATACATCAGGTGTAACATCACATATAATTGTTACAAATCATTGACCCATAATTTTATGGCTTTTAAAGTAAAAAATAGAAATAGAGAGAGTGAAGTAGATGAAAAAAGTTGTTGAAAGTGAAAGGCGTGCCAAAGGGATGAAAAAAAACACCCTGGTCAAAGAGTTAGAGATAGGATTGACCCAGAACAGAAAAAAGAAAAAGAGAGAGAGAGAAAAAAAATAAAGACAAGCCCAGATAACTAATTTATACATCACGCCAAAAGGAATTTTAACATCAATAGTTTTTCTCCCCTATACTGAGGCCAGGTACTCTTGCACCCTATCTTTGTTTGCAATTCTATAAATGCAGGGACCACGTCTGATAGAAACGTTTGTTTGTTTTCCTGCAGGCGGAGTTCAATCTTCCAGATGTATTTGTTTCAAACCATAGTTGAAATCCACATATTTTACTGTTGGTATATGGGCATTTTTCCAGAATTTTAAGATTAGCTTTTTTCCTATTATTAAGCCGTAATCAAATAGATTATTTTGAAACACATTGAATTCCGAGCTACCTTCTGTTATTCCGAAAATAATCCACTCTGGCTTTGGTGTCATTTTTATTTTAAACAGTTTTGTGAAGATTTCACTTGATTTTTTGTACAAAAGACGAATGAGTGCGTTATAGTAGCTTCTTGAGACTGGCGTTTATCACAAATTGGTGAAACGTTTGGGAAAAATTAATTTAATTTAGTTTTTGAGTAGTATAATCTGTGTGATTTTATATTGTATTTAAAAGTGTGTGTCTTTCTGTTAAATTGAACATTTATGCACATTTAATAAGTACTCTTTTCCACCTTTCAATGGAATTTTAGCTTAATTAGTTTTCCCAAATCTCCTCTGACACCTTCATTGTTGGTTATTACTGGCATTTAGTATATATTATTTATATATATTATTATTATATATTATATATATAATTATATATATATATATATATATAGATATATATATATATATATTATCATATATATATATATATATTATCCATACTATATATATATATATACATATACATATATATATATATATATATATATATATATATATGGATATTTATTATACATATATATACATATTATATACATATTATATACATATATATATATATATACCATACATATATACATACTTATATATATATGAGATTTAGGTTGCTGATTTATCTTTGAATATCATTGCTCCCTCAGGTAGTTGATGGCATATTTGTGAAATTCTTGAGGCATATTTTTCAGATAATCACCATATTTGGAAATATTTAAAATACTGATTGTTACCCAAATTGTATTTTAGTTGGAATTGTTTAAATGATAGTAGTTTTCCTGTTTCATACAAATCTCCCAAAGTTTTAATTCCTGCTCTTTCCCATTGTATAAATGCTTTATCTATAATTGAGGGTTTAAACAGAGGGGTTTTAGCAATAGAAGAGATAAATTTCTTAATTTTAAGTTATATTTTATTTGTTTCCAAATTCTGATTATCAAAGTACATTATCAGCGCATAATGATATTTTATTGTTTGAATATTTTGTATTATATCCGTGGATATTCGGATGAGTTCAAATTCTTTCCGCTAGTGGTTCAATTATAAGGGCAAATATAACCAATGGTGATATGAACAGCCTTGTCTATTACCCCTTCACGGTTGAAATTTCGTGGATAAGATATTATTAGTTAATATTCTCACCGTTGGCTTATTATATGTTAATTTAATCCATAAGAATGGAAGTTCTTCCAGTGACAATTTTGCAATACCTTAAAACATATACTTCCATTCAATCTGATCGAATGTTTTCTCTGCATCCAGCTAAATAATTGCGAGTTTTTGATCTTTAGTTTGGTGTGAGAAGCACGTTTTTATGTAAAAATAAACTCTGTACCTTGTTTTGTCCCCTACGTGAGATCCGTCCCACGTCAGCGTTTATGGCTTTTAGATATGTTTTTTAATTCACTAATTGGCTAAATAAATTGATCAGCGTAGTTTAAAAATAACTCCATAAAACAAATGTCAGAAGTGGATACTCTTCAGCACTAAAACCCCCTGAGGAGTTAAATCGATTTGAATATTGTCTTTGGGGAAAACCGCATTTAAATTGCTCCCTCTAAGGTGCCAAAGTCGCGCATAACGGGCAGTGGCAGAACTGCAGCACCGCTAAGTAAGTTTAGTTAACTACTACATTATAACATGCCCATTCTGAAGATGCCACATGCTGTGTTATTAGAAATATTAATTAACATGAAAAGGGGGGTGCCTAGATGGATATGAAGCACCTCTTCCTCAAGAATCGCCACTGATACAGTATGTTGGTGAGAAAACATCGGAAGTACGACAACTTTCCTCGGCTGCATTTATTGTAAAGTTTGTTGTGTATATTCAATGAGGGGCCACTGTAACCATAGCAACGCAGCTCATTAATGTCATGAGGCGTTGTAAAAACACAGTTGTACAAAACAACAGCCCCTGATCTTATCATAATAACCAGAGCATTGCTGCCAACTCACTCTTTCACTGTATGTCTTCAGGAAATACCTCCATATGTCCATAATGAATGGCAGTGACAATGTCCTTTAAACGTTGTGACTTTTTACTGCTCTGCTTCATTCTTCCTCTTGTGTAGTATGCATGGCCTGCCTCTAAATTGGAGTAAACTGTTTTATTTGATCTTATTTGCATGTGCCCGCCAGTTGATTGCATTCGTCAAAACGTGGACCACCGTGAAGGTTCAATCTCCCACCCCTCGCTTCATTGACACACTGGGGACTTACAGTGCCAGAGGACCCTCTTTGATCCTGAATCTCCGGGTGCTGCCCTGTGCGATCTTCTAAACGTTCTCCATGTGGCCAAATGGGGTTTTTCACAGGGCCCTTCAGTTCCTCTCCACACTCCCAACGTGCGGTTTGTTGCTTAATTGGCTTCTGTAAATTGTCACTAGCGTTCACCTTATAGGGTTAAGATAATCCACTTGTGTCTTCTACTCTAGTGTAGGATAATACCAGATAGTGTTCTAACTATAGTGGTAGGATTGTATAGCTAGCGTTCTACCTTGGGTCCAGGCACGAGCGAGGAGCTGTTGGGATGTTGCTGCAGTTTACAAGCAGCAGAGATTCAGATCAAAAAAAGAATCTAACCCAATACTTAATTGTTTGCTAAACATGGAACTGCTGGTGCAGGAGTACATCACAGGTAGGCACAAAATGCTGGAGTCACTCGCAGGTCAGGCAGCATCTCTGGAAAAATGGAATAAGTGTGACGTTTTCGGATCGGGGACCTTTTTCATATGATTATTGTATAATGTTTACGAACATTCCTGATGTCAGAAAAGGCTCTAATCAGTGAGAGACACGAAAAACTTAAGGATGCTGTAATGGTTTAAGCAAAATATATATAAAGTGTGGAGGACCACCAGCAAAATCTGTGTGAGAGAATGGACATATTACCTCTCCTCTCCCCACCGTTTTCCACTTTCTCGCGCACATCTTTCTCTTCCTTTTCCTTCGGGATCATTCCAAATGCCTTACCTATCCTACCTACAGCTGCTCACCATAATATTGGAGCAACATAGATCTACTGTGTTAACGACGTGATCAATGGTAGACGTTGGACAGTGGTCTGAAGGGCCCGTTTTCACACTGTATCTTTCAATCAATCAATTCGATCAAACCATCTCAGCTTCCGATGCCCCTTATGAATATGATCTAACATTCTCCCAACATCTTTGAAGAATTATATTGCAGAATTTGAATGCCAAGAATCTTTTTTTTAAATGGTATGTCTCACGGTTTACAATGCTAAGTGGAAAAATCATTAAAATAGCAGTAATATTGAGCCTTCAGGAGACCTTGAAAAAACTTTTCTAACATGTCTTCAGCACGAGCAATAGCAGATAGAGTTGTTACCTTATGCGCAGAGATCTGGGTTCGATCAGACTATGGGTGATGTCTGTACGGATTTTTGTGACGTTTGGCGTCCATTTTTTTTTTTTTTTTTTGTTATTCCCATCTTTAATGGATGGATTTTCTCAAGATCTTCGGTTTACCTCCCATACACCTCCGAAAACATTAACAATAATTGGCTTGGTTATAAGCGTAAAATAATTGTTACTAGTGTGTGTTAGTTTAGTGTTAGTGTATGGGGAATCTGTTGTAAGGCTGTGGCCTCGCATTGGCGAAGGCCCTGTTTTGTCCACCACACTGTATACTAAACTAAAACTAAACATAAACTAAACTTGAAGTTCAGCATGAGTCCTGCAAGAGAAGAAATGCAATCCATGTGGAGTGTATAAGATAATGAATTCTTGAAAACTTCTTTAACCAGATTCTGGTTAAATAATGAAACCGATGTCACTATCTATCTTTTAATTACTGTTGCTTTAATACTCTTTTTTTTTGCTAGGTGACATTCAGAAGCACATGTATAAACTTAAATAGAGACAAGATCTTGCGCGTGGATATGACAATTCCCCATCTTTAATCCAGGAAAGCATTGGTCCAAATGCCCAGGATAGAGATCCGCGCAGAACGGAACGTATATTCACCTGCTCATCCATTGGAAAATGAGAAGACACCCAAAAAGCTGTAATAATCAGGACAGGCAGCATTCTGGAGGAGGGAAAGGAATGGGTTGACCCTTTCGGGTCCGATCCTCCGACTCGTCAGATTGAAAGTCGCTGGGTATCGACCCGAAAACGGCACCCAATCCTTCTCTCCAGAGATGCCTGCCTGTCCCACTGAGTTATTCAGCTTTTTGGATGTCTTTCTTCGGTTTTAAAGCAGCATCTGCAGTTCCTTCCTTACACCAATCCATTGGATACAAGCAGGAGTTTACAGCTCGGCATTTATTCTTCATTCCATATGACAGCACACAGTCTTGCCACTGTTATAAATTTTTACACATTCATGAGGAAAATTAGCACACAACTTTTCGTTTAATTGGTATCAGTTTAGGTGTACAACGCGGGGAAACAAGCCCATCGGCCCACCGAGTCCGCACCGACAGCAATCCTCCGCACATTAACACTTGTCCTAAAAAACACGCGCTTGTGACAATTTACATTATACCAAGCCATTTAAACTACAAACCTGTATGTTCTCTTTTGAGAGTGGGGAGGAACCGAAGATCCCGGAGAACGAAAAAAACCCAGCAGTCCACGGCTCCGGGTGAACATAAAAATCTGCACAGACCAGCAGCCGTAGTCGGGTCTTGGTGCAGTTAAGGCGCAACTCTACCTACGCAACACCGAGCCGACTCAAGTTTTAGTAGTGTCAAAATTATATTTAATTGTTTTTCATTCTTTAAAGGAGGAAAAAACCGAGGAGTTAACTGTACGATCCTCCACACCAAGGACAAGCTTACAGGATCTACAGAAGCCCAATTAACCTACAAACTTGTTTGTACTCTTTGGAATGTGGTAGGAAACCAAGTGCGGCCCGGGAAAACCGAGGCAACACGGTGTAGAATAGTGATGTTGCATGACCAAATCCTGTATCAGGATGAACATGGGTCTCTGGCGCCTTGTGCCGACTTACTTGAATGGTTCTCTTGGGTTTAAGCTCAGTAGTGATAGAACAATGATATTTTTGTTTATACCATTGACCAATGGATTGCACAAGGGTGGAAATAGGTCCTCTTTCTGGATCTGGGTCGATCATCCTAAACTTTCTGATAAATATATTGGGTGAGCTCAAGATTGATCATGAGGTTCGTCCCTTCAGCAGTTGCTTGATTTACACATATTAATATTTTTGGTGGAACAAAGTTGGCGCAGAGGTAGAGTATCTTCACAGGCGCCCACGGACCCGGGTTCGATCCAACGACAGCTGCTGTCTCATGTGCGGAGTTTTGTACGTTCTCCCGTTGACCTGCATGCTGTTTTCCTCAGGGGTGCTTCCGGTTTCCTCCCACACACTCCAAAGATGTACTGGTTGAAGGTTCATGGCTCGGTATAATGGTAAATTGTCCCCTGATGTATGTGTGCGGGATCCTGGTTCGGCGCGAACTCGGTTGGTCGAAGGGGCCTGTTTCCGCTGGTATCTCGAAACTAAAAACTAAATGATTCAAAGGAACATAGAAACTGGACCAGCAGAGAGAAACTGGACAAACGCAGCACTGAAAAGGATGGTAATAGCCGTCTGTTTGCTGGCAGGATCGTTTCTGCTAAACTAATTGTCATATTCAGATGCATGAGAATTCCAGCCATGGCACAAACCTCAGAGATGTAAACTCCAAGATATTTCCTGGGGGAAGTTATCCCTTGGTTGTATACATGGAATAGTTCTGCCGTCGTATTAGATTCGAACAAAAAGAAAAAGCATTGTGAATGTGTAAGTAAGTAAACATTAATATTGCAACTCTCCTATTGCGTTTAGCTAATCCAATAATACTTTGTCTTTAGCTTTTAGTTTTAGTTATGAAAATATGTTTTAAGTAATAGCTTAGTTTACTCAATTAATTAGGAAACAAAAACTGTCTTAGGAAAATGAAATAATGTACCACATGGATGCTACCATTTAGTATTTGAACGTCCCATATTAAGTGAATGTAAATCATGAGGAGATATTTCATCTTCATCCTTCAGTTTCCCCTTTAAAACTGGAGAATTAAATTTAAAGATTATGCAAATTTCACAGTATTAATAGCCAATAGAAGGCATTTGGCATCTTTACTCAGTGAAGCTAACACTAGATTTGGGATTTCCTATGCGTGCATTGCATTAGAAATGCAAACAATGGTGGAAGGTTGTTAATAGTGTTCAACACAAGCTACTTTTTAGGTGGCATGGTGGCGCAGTGCTCCAAGGTTTTTCAAAGGACCCAGGGTTTATCCAACCACGGGTGCTTGTTCTGTATGGAGGAGTTTGTACGTTCTCCCTAAAGACTGTGTGGGTTTTCTCTGAGATTTTCGGTTTTCCTTCCGTACTCCAAAAGATGTAACAGGTTTTGTAGATTAATTAGTGCCTATTAAATTGTAAAATTGTACCTAGTTGTGTGTAGGATAGTTTAGTTGTGCGGTGGATCGCTGGGCGGTCGGTGCGGGCTCGCTGAGCCATGGGGCTTGTTTCGGTTGCATAAGGTCCATACGGTCATATCAGGGGATAGGAGGTAGAATTAGGCCATTCGACCCATATCAAGTCTACTCCGCCATGCAATCATGGCTGACCATTCTCTCCCTCCTTAACCCCATCTCTCCTGCATTTCCTTCTCCATAAACTCTCTGACACCCGTAAACTTAATCATGAATCTATTCTAAAGAAATCTATTCTTTCTCTGCCTTCAAAACTATCCACATGACTTGACCTCCACAGTCTTCTGTTGGCAAAGGAATCCCTTCAGAATTCACCACCCTCTGACTAAATAAATTTATCTTTCATCTCCTTGCTAAAAGGATCGTCTTTAATTCTGAGCTGTGCTCTGGGGCTAGACTCTCCCACTAGTGGAAACAAGCCTCTCCACATCCACTCTGTCTGGCCTTTCACTATTCTCTATGTTTCAATGGGTTTGCCCAGGGTAATTTTTCTGGAGTGTAACCTCTGCCCCGGATTTGTCAAGTCTTAGATGTAAATTTTTTTTTTTAAAGGTCACAGCAAATGAGGAGGACCTAGTTTTGTTAACTTTATAAAGAACTACTAAAGTCCCCCTTTTCCCAAGATATCTTTAATTTACTGATTAATGAGTTGTCTTAATAATTTAATATTTAAAATGTGGTTTAAGGTTTTTAAAGTCAATAAAATTTTGAACACCACTGCTTGCTTCCTGACATTCAGATACCATGGGAAAATACTTTTAAAGGTTTATAGACAATTAAAAAATGCCAAATGATACTTTATTGTCACATGTGCCGAGGTGCAGTGGACATACTCTCTCTTTTTTGCATTCCAAATCCGGTAAAACCATACAACAGCTGACTTCACCGAGGCAGAGGTAAAGAGTCCGCCACATTGCTCAGCCGCCGACATGTTTCCAAATGTTCTTAGTACTGTCTTATTATTTCGCAGCGGCGAACCAGGCCTGTCGCCGCAGGTGGCCAAAAGCGGCCCCCCGCCAGGCCCCTCTCCATTCGCGGCGGCTCCTTGCTGATATGTGTGGCTCCCCCCCTTGGTCCCTTGTTCTCCATGGTGGGGCCCTACGGTCCCTCTTTGTTCTCAGCCGGGTTGCTCTCGACCTGCCGGGTAATACAACTCCACAGCGCTTCCCCGGAGCCTTCTGCTGCCATGCACCACATCCCAGGAGTAATAGTTCAATACAATACAATACTTCTTCTTCTTTCGTGTGGCGTGCACAGCCTAATGTTGATTGCATTAGTCGAAACAGGGTGGACCACGTGAAGGTTGCAATCTTCCACCCCACAATACAATACAATACAATACAACACAATGCAATACAATTCAATAGTAGATGCAGTTAAGTCTGAGACCACAGCATAACTTTTTTTCTGCCTTCATAGGGAGGGTTAATTTTGGCATCCCACCTGAAAGTCCGTTTTGCTTCTACATTTCTCACGTTTATTTAATAAAACAACCACTATAAAATTCCCTAGTTCTCATCATTAACTTGGTAACATGCAGGAATTTTATAACTGTGGTTTTAGAACTATGCTTCATTGTCAGGCAGCTTTACTGGGAATCATAACTTTGGCGTGCTGATAAGATAGTCAATGTTCCTTCATAAACTCCAGTAATTTTATTTTTAAGCTAATTACCATTGATTTGTACTTTGATGACCATCAAGGGTTGTCTTTATGAAATTGTGAAAAACAATTAAATAACACATAATTTCACTTCAGTTTTTGTTACTGCAGTTAACCTTTAAGTCAAAGATAGATAGATTCTTGATTTGTACAGGTGTCAGGGGTTATGGGGAGAAGGCAGGAGAATGGGGTTAGGAGGGAGAGATAGATCAGCCATGATTGAACGGTGGAGTAGACTTGATGGGTCGATTGCCCACCAGACTATGCAAATAAATTGGGGCAATAGGGTCTCAGCCCCATCTGGGGTTAGCAATGGTGTTAGACAAGGGAGGATTTTGTCCCCAGTCCTTTTCAATCTTTATATTGATGATCTGTCCAAACAATTGAAAGCCTGTAATACTGGGTGCATGATTGGTAATATTTTAGTGGACCATATTATGTACGCAGATGATCTTGTCATCTTTAGTTTATCTAGCGCTAGTCTACAGCAGCTCCTTACTATATGTTCCGTGTATGGTGTGGGCGAAACATGATATTAAATATAATGCTTGTAAGAGTGGCTGTTATGCTATGTAAACCAAAGAGGATAAATGTCTAAACTTTTCTGACATTTTTAAGTTGTCTGACAATAATCTTAGTGTCTGTAATAAGGTATAACTATCTAGGGCATTTATTACAGAACAAATGACACATGATGATGATATTTATAGTGCATCGACGCATGCTGCATATACAGGCGAGGGATATCTCTTGGCGTATAGTTTGGTGCTTGTACAGATGTGGTGAAGATGTCGCGTTTAGGAGCAACATTGGCACTATTCACTTCTTCTACTGCGCACTCGTGGTCAAACATGGAAAGACAAGTTTTGCACGGACTAAAGGTGTTAAATATGATGCCCATGAGAACACACTGCTAAGGAAACATAGAATGGTGTAGTGCTAATAACACATGATTTGTGGCACAGGAGTCAGTACAATTAAAAGCATACCCTAAGAAATCCCCATATGTATAAATTCATCTGCAGTATAATGACTCTAAAAATGTAATTTTACTTCGGAGTCACGTGAGTGACTACGTGAAGAAGAGACCCCGCCTCTCGCTGTAACGCATGACGTCGATGCTGACGGCGAAAGAAGAGAGTGCGGTAAGGAGCGCTCCTCGCAGCGGTCACGGGAAACGGCCCGCAGTGTAGTGAAGTTACATCGCGGCTGGCGGGGTGTTACGTTACGCTGGATGGTTCCAACAGCGAAACTAAAAGTAAAAATTTAGACGTTACTGCTGATTGAGCACAAAGATAAATTTTAAACAAAATTGGAAATCGGTGAAGAGCTTCCGCTGGGTGAAAAGAGCCTCCCTGGTGGTTGAAAAAGTAAATATACGGGAAGCGAAGCTAGAGTGGACCCGGTTCACGATAAACCGGTTGGCACTGGATTTACCCATATAGAATTTCAGATTCTCAACGGAAATTATAACCGACGGAGGAAATGCTCCCTCCTAAGAAATGCAAAACGAAATGTGAGGCCCGTGGATTTTTCAAAATGATGATGATCGAATTTGAAAGACCTCCTGATAATAAGAAACTATGTGGCTAAAAAGTGGAGCATATTAGAAAACCAAGTTCTCCAAAACTATTTATGAGAACAAGGGTCAAGTACCCTCATGAATCCAGAAATCCCATGAGTGGGTTTTTCAATATGATGAATATGGGCTGTGGGCCAAGTTGGCCGAATAAGATAACTCCAGACCCACGATTTGGGCTGGAAGAAGTCTCATGATATAGCCGATGGGAATAGGCTGCAGAAGGCAGACCCTGATGAATTTGAATGATTTATGAAGCACGCCCACAAAGTACAAAAGAAAAAGCCTGATCCTGGCCTAGGATAGCACAAAGTTTGCTATAACTGAAGGAAGTGGTGAGGATATGGAAGAAAGCCTAGCTGGTGCACTAATAAAATTAATTATATGGGTATCCTCACCAGCTCATAATACTGTGATGAATCGAATTATCAGATTCTATAAAGCACCAGCAATTGTTGTCCTCATTGGGAAGTGCCCTAACCGGTTTGGATCCGATGGTATGCATCTATGACTCCAAGTATGAGATCCCAAGAAAAATGAAATTTCAAAAGGCTGCTAAAATTTTTTCGGCTGCCCTCACGGGGCATTTGGCAGGGGCAAATGGTGAGGAAATTGGAAATGGACAAGATTCAAAAAGAACTTTGGGTTTAATGTGCAATTCGTTTTAATGAGATCAATTGCATGAGGAAAATGGCGAATCGGCCCATATTTCACCCCTAGAGATATGCAAGCTGTTCCAAGAAAAAGGGGAGTGTCAAGCTCCTGGATATTTGTTTTGGAGGGAAAATCTGCCGAAACAATGGAAAAGCAGTGGGATGAAGAAGCTAAATATTTTAGCACTATTAAGATCCTTTTTGTCTTTGGACTAAAGAAAAGAAAAGGGTTATCGGCCCTAAGGAGTTTTGATTTTCGTTATATGAGGCAGAAATTTGTCACGAAGATATTATCGTGCTTACACAGGCCGCTGCTTCCCTTGCAATTCGGGAAAGAGGAGACCATCACGCTCACTATGGGAGAGGTAATTAAAGACTTCATCCTTAAAAGAAAACTGTGGATGGAATCTCCAGTTGGAGGGAGATTGCAAAAAATTTATAATGCCTGGCTTAATATTACTCTCTGATCGGTTTATATTACAGAGTTTCAGGCGCTATTATTATTTTTAAAGAAGGGTCATCCTCTGTACAGAATATACCTGCTTATCTTAATGTGTTTTCTCCCGATGAAGAAAGATGAAATGGAGATTGATGTGGTAAATAGGCAAATTATCCGGAAAAAGGGTAATTGAAAAAAAACTTATTGAACATTAAGCATCAAATTGTCTCTAATATATTTCGCAGAGATAAGAAAGATGGTGTTGTAGCAATTATTCTAGACCTTACAGATCTAAATAAGTTTGTAAAATTACAAACGATTTTTAAAGATGGAGGGACATTTTTAAAACCTGCAAAATATTGATTTCAGCAGTTCTTATATGGCTAAGATTGATTTAAGAAGAAAGACGCACTATTAATCTGTACCAATTCATCATCTTTTTCGAGATACTTAATGTTTTAATTGGGCAGGGCAATATTGGGCAGTTTCAAAGTTACCAAATGGATAAGTTCACTCCTAAGACTCTTACAAAAAAACTGTTGAAAAACAGTTTTAGCTCCAATTAGAGCACAGAACACACATGTAATGGCTTATTCTGGATTGATAATTTCTGATTTGTTTTAATGATAAGTCAAGAGTCAGCTGAGCATCAATTTCAGTTACTAAAGCTTGTTTAAAGAGCTTGGATCTTAATTCATCCAATTAAAAATCCCGCAGCTGCCAGCAGTTTCAATTCAATTGATTTTCTGGGGTTTGTAATTAACTCAGTGACTATGTAGTTACGTTGCAGCAAAGGAGACAAATGAATTTTGCTAAATGTTAATTACCTCTTCACAACCTTATCCCGACATCCGAAGAAGTGGCAAAAAGTCATTGGTACACCTTGTGGCAGCTTTTCCGTCAGTGGAATTTGCCATTTACATTATCAAAATCCTTCAAAGGGACAAAAGTACAGGGGCTCTTAAAGATAAGGGCAGGTCACTTGACAGACCTATGCAATTAACAAAGAAAGCAGTATTGGAATTGCAAATGGTGGGTTGAAAATGTTCCCACAAGCTGCCTTAAAGAAGATCATGATTAAACCAGCCTGAAATGGTTTTTGCAAACAGATGCTAGTGCTCTCGGATGGGGGGCCACAGATTTATCTTCCAGTTGTGGGAGGTAGATGGAAAACTGAAGAGCAAGTGTTTGGCTCCAAAAGTATGGTAGTAACTATTTGGAGGTATTGGGGGCGCTTTTAAGTGGCTTTAAAGCATATTGTTCTGGCTAACCGGCGACAATCGTGGTGTAAGTAGGCTGCTATGTATCTTAATACAATTATGAACAATTTAAAACGGCTGTGTGTTTACATTAACAGCATGGGCAGGGAGGAGTTAGTTAGAGACTCGCCGTCCATATCATGGATGTGCTGCATATGTCTGGTCAATGAGATATGGCAATGGTGTATAGGTCGCAGATATGGATTTTCAGCAAGCTATATTCCAGTATAGGACAATGTGGTAGCAGAATGGAAGGTCCAGGTATTTTTCAAAAGATAATACGGAAATGGATGCTTAAGCCAGCAATATTTAAGAAATTGTTTTAAACGATTTGGTTGCCAGAAATTGATTTGTTTTGCATCCAGGCTTAATCATCAATTGCCTCATTATGTGTCTTGGGAACACGATCCTGACGCAGTTGCAGTAGATGCATTTTCATACACTGGGGAAAAATGTTCTTTTATGCTTTTCCACCATTTGCTCTGATCCAGAGATGCTTGAAGAAAATAGAGCAAGATTCAGCTTCGGATTGTTGGTAGTGCCAAATTGGCCAACTCAACCTTGGTTCCCAGTTATGCTAAATATGATTAAAGAACCATATATGCAGATTCCTAACTGTAGTGATATCTTGACTAATCCAGTAACAAATGAAGGTTAACCCATTATATGCATATATGAATTTGTTAATCTGCAGGTTTTGACCAGACACTACAGGAACTGGGATTGTCGGACCAAACTTTGACGGTTATTGGTGCATCATGGCGACATAGCACACAGAAACAATATATGGACACATATTAAGAAATGGGAAGAATTTTGCACACAGTCAAATATTTCTGATGAAATCTGTGAATGTTACTCATGTTTGGAATTCTTGCAATTTGCACTTTGGGCAACATTTAAGTTACAGTGCCAATTAACACTGCACGCAGTGCCTTGTCGTCCTATTTAGGGACTTATGATTGGTGAGAAGTCAATTGGCTCGCATCCATTAATATCACGATTCATGAAAGGAATTTTTTCACATGAATCCGCCAAAATTCTAGATATACAGAGATTTGGGATGTGAGCATAGTACTTGCTCTACTTAGAGAATGGACGCAATGAAGGGTTGACATTGGATAGGTTAACATTGAAATTGGTCAGTTAATGGCACTGGTCTCAGCCCAAAGAGTGCAAACTTTAAAATGTTGCGTTTAGACTGTATGCATGTGACTACAGATAACGTTGTATTCTATGTTTTACGATCTGATCAAACAAAGTAGACCAGGGAGATCTGGAACAAAGGTAACCCTTTCAGCTTTTTTATTGAGCCTGCTTTGTGTGTGGTTAGACATTTGAACAATATATTAAAGTTACGGACACTTTCGAGGAAACGAAAAGACATTGCTGCTTACGCACAAAAAGCCAACACAAAAGCTTCAGTTCAAAACTATCTCAAAATGGTTGAAACAGGTGTTGGTTTTTAGCGGGAGTAGACACTGATGTCTTTCAAATCTCACTCCACCAGTTAAGGCTCATAAAAAGACTTAGAAACCACCATTTGATCATTTATTTTACGAGGGTGGGAGTGGAGGGCACGTAATCCCTCATCGTAACTCCTCGTAAAATAACGATCAAACTTCGACAGGTGAGTTCTCGTTTAATCTTACTATTTTTACTTCGGAGTCACGTGAGTGAACTACGTGAAGAGTTTTAAAGCTTTCTGTGTTTTTTATGTCGTAGAATTAATCCATACGACAGTCCGGCTAAGTTAAAACACATACATGAGAAAGCAGACAAAAGTTAGATCTTTTTGCGCCAGGGCGGCAGCTACGTCCGCGGCGAAGGGGCGGGACGTACCTCTCGAGCATATTTTAAAAATCGCAGGGTGGAGTAAAGAAGAACTTTTTCAAAGTTCTACAACAAACCTGTTCACACTATGACAAGCTTTGGACACGCGGTGTGGGAGCACTATAATCACCTGCTTTGTTTTGCTATTAATTGCTATAATCAGTTGTGTAGTCACTGATATCTTTTGTCACTTGTAATCATTTTTTCCCTCAAATATAAGGAGGGTATTATATGGTCTTTCAACCATTAAAAAATTTAATGTGAAAAAGATCTAACTTTTGTCAGCTTTCTCATGTATGTGTTTACTTAGCCGGACTGTCGTATGATTAATTCTACGACATAAAAAACACAGAAAGCTTTTAAAACTCTTCACGTTGTCACTCACGTGACTCCGAAGTAAAATAGTAAGATTAAACGAACTCACCTGTTCGAAGTTTGATCGTTATTTTACGAGGAGTTACGATGAGGGATTACGTGCCCTCCACTCCCACCCTCGTAAAAAAATGATCAAATGGTGGTTTCTAAGTCTTTTATGAGCCTTACTATGTTACTCCGGCTTTGGTGTTCTGTGTTTTTTCATTGCCGTTGCTTTGAAGTATGCCGTTACCAGCGTTGAGGCGGGCTCTTCTTCACGTAATCCCTCAATCGTAACTCCTCGTTAAAATTAAACGATCAAAACTTCGAACAGGTGGAGTTCTCGTTTAATCTTAACTATTATTGCGGCCTTATCAATCATAAAAAAAGGTTTAGCACTACAACGCTACGAATCCCAGTCTGTGGAGACACTGGTCTCAGTGTGTCTCGTTGTAAGGGACATTGGATCATTCTTTTATTCTGGAATTTTAATTCATGTAGTTTGTGCTTTTTTTTAAAATATATAATTTTATGATTGCTTTTAATAAGGGTATTTACTAAGATTTTATATGGTATTTTATGATGTTTTTTTTTTTTTTTTTCTTTTTTTAAATATGCAATGTTATTTTTTAATATAATTGTTGGTCCTTGTCTGGGGGACCTTTGAAGTCCGAAATGAAGTTTATTATATTATTATTATTAATTCTGCTCCTATCGCTTATGACCTTATGACATTATGACTATATGGATACAGCAGAGCAGATTGAGCTGTAACTGATGGATGGCAAGGGTCCTCCATGCTGGATAATTGCGGATAAGAATTTTGTTGTCCTTGAACAGAGGATGCAAAGATTAAGCTAGTCTCCATGGAAACAGGTGGAATTGTTGAGTTACAGTAGCCATGGTGCTCAAAGAGGCTTTACAGTGAGTAATAGGTGAGTCAAGCCTTGAACTAAACATTTCCTTATGAGAGGCTATCAACAATAAACCTCAGTTTCAATGATCTACTGTGGCAGCTCAGTGGCGGAGCTGGTCGTGCTGCTGTCTTCACAGATGCCAGAGACCTGGGTTCAATCCTTTGACCTTGGTGCTGTCTGTGTGGAGTTTTTGCACGTTTCTCCCCGTGGACCGCGGTGGGTTTTCTCCCACCCACGTTCCAAAGGACATGCAATACTAGCGTGTAGCGCACTGATCGGTGTGTTCGGGCATGGGATCGGTTGGGGCTGAAGCGCCCGTTTCTATGCTGTGTCTCTAAACGGAACTAAAACTAAAAAAGTTCATAAAAAAGTCTATAAAAAACCTGTCCTAAAAAAAATGAGGACATATGCTCTTTCCACTGGTGTTTTGGTCGGAAATCTTTGACGTTTTTTTTCACAAGCTTAATTGTTGACTATTGGATTCCCTCTCTGCTTTACTGGGAAAAAAATAAATTTCTTTCACCTCAGGTGATACAGGTTTCTATTTGCCTCTGTTATTAAAAAACGCTTTAAATGCTTCTCTGCCATTGCACTGGACTATCATTAGCAATAATTGGGACTTCTTGCATTGCACGGGGCAGCAACAATTGGTGTGCAGTGGTAGAGTTGCTTGCCTTGTGAGCGGCCAGAGACACGGGTTTCAATCATTCACTATTGGAGCTGTCTGTACGGAGTTTTGTACGTTTCTTTCTGTGCCGGCCGTGGGTTTTTCTCCGGGTTCTCCAGGTTTCTTCCCTCACTTCCCAAAGGGGACGTACAGGTTTGAGGTGATAATTTGGGCTTTGGGTAAAAAAAAATTTGTAAATTGGTTTCCCAGGTGTAGGATAGGTGCTAGTGTTACGTTTGGGGTGAACGGGCCGGGTCGGCGCACATTTTGGGTGGGCGGAAGGGCCCTGTTTCCGCATTGTACCTGTAAAACTAACACTAGACAGACTAGACAATTCAGGCAGGGAAAAAACAATGTCAGGTTCAGCATCAACTTTTGGAAACAACAAATGTGCTTTTGGGGACTGAAGACAATGCATTCCCTCAAAAGCAAATCCAGCCTTTAGCAATGCCATGCAACCCGGGTTCCAATCCTGACTTACGGCGCTGTCTGTTTCGGAGTTTGGTACGTTTCTTCCTTGTGGCTGTGGTGTGGGTTTCTCCGGGATGAAAAAAAATATCAGGACAGGTGAATGGACGTGAATGGAGTCATCACATTGTAATTAGGACCTTGTGGTTGGGATGGCTGGCCTGGGAAAGAACATATCAATGATCAGGTTTGTCTTCTGCTGGTAAATTTGAAGGATTTATTTGTTAGGTGATCCATTTTTTTTTTATACCTGGAGCTGGCAGGGGACCAGTCCCTGCGCAGGTATGGTTGATCTTAAAGGTTAAGGCACACGCGATCTAAGGTGAGACGGTGAATTGAGCTCTCAATGACTGACCCAAAAGGCTGGAGTAACTCAATGGGTCAGGCAGCATCTCTGGAGAAAAGGAAATGGTGACATTTCGGGTCAAAACCCTTCCTTAGACTGGACACGGATTGAACTCAATGTTGGCTGTGTGATAGGAAACAGAGAGTAGTGGTCAAACGATGATTTTCTGACTGGAAATCTATGATAAATGATTTGCTACAAGGAACAATGCTGGGACTGATGTTGTTGTTTGTGATTTATTTTTAACAAATTGGGTATGAAATTTGGTGTTATGATCAGTAGGTTTTCAGATGAAATGAAAATTGGTGATGTTGTGGACAGTACGGAACCCCTTGTGGACAGTTCCCCTTTATGCTTTATCTGATGGGATAAATTGCAGACTTGATTTTTTAAATCTCAAAATTTTGTAACATTGCTAGTTAAAGATAGGACACAAATAAATGCTGGTAGAGAGGGAGACCTCTGGCCCAAGTCAAGTGTTCCTAAAAATGTCAACACTCATTGATAGCTGAAGGAGCAAAGGAAGAGGGGGAAGGTTATGTAGACACTTAAAATTGGAGAATTCATTGAATTCACCTTTATCATTGTAACTTGATTATCAAAGGCACATTGCCAAAGTTATTGTTTTGTTTATTGTCATGTGTAATGAGGTACAGTGAAGCACTTTTGTTGCGTGCTAACCAGTCAGTGACAAAACAATACATGATTAAATGAGCCATTCACAGTGTCACTCCCTAGAATTTAGAAGATTAAGGGAGGATCCTATAGAAACTTATAAAATTCTTCAGGGTCCTAGTGCCCGTCTTCCCAGCCCCAGTAACCTTAGTGGCTATTCCACTGGGTCTTCCCCATCCCCCCCTACCATGTAACCCCTGCTCTTCCCCACCCACACCACAGCCCCCCATACCCCCGCCCAACACCCCTGACCACCCTCCACCCCCCCACCACACAACGCTCCGTCCTCAGTGCACTCACCTGCCTTCCTCCGGGCCACAACCCCCATTCCTTACCATGTGTTCACCATCCCCCCGGACCTCCCCTCTCCGACACTGAAAGGTCGGTCCTCAGCAGAGGTCTTACCTTTGTCCCCCTCCGTCTCCACCTCAACGAGTTCCGCGCCCACCACGACTTGGAGCTCTTCTACCGTCGCCTCCGCCTCATGAAGAAGTCCTCGCCCCCCCCATGATGATCCCTTTTCCTGTCTCCAACGTACCCCCTCCACTTGGACCCCCCTCATAGCCTTCCACCTCTAGAACTATTTATCCAGAACTGCCGTCGGGACATCAACCGCCTCGACTTCTCCACTCCCGTCTCACTCCAATCTCTCCCCCCCCGAACGTACTGCCATCGACTCACTCCGTAACAACCCAAGACTGGGTTATCAAACCCGCCGACAAGGGAGGTGCCGTGGTAGTCTGGCGCGTCGATCTCTATTAAGCGGAGGCTGCGCGCCAACTCTCGTATACCTCCTCCTACTTACCCCTGGACCATGACCCCACTGACGAACACAGGTCACCATCTCGAGCACCGTAAACCGACTTCATCAGCTCCGGCTCCCTACCCTCCGAGCATCCACCTCATCGTTTCCCAGGCCCCGCACGGCCCGATTTTACTACTCCCCAAAATTTCACAACCGTCTGCCCTGGCAGACCCATTGTCTCTGCCAGTTCGTGCCCCACCCGAACACATTTTCCACATACCTTGACTCCATCCTTATCCTCCTTTGTTAAACCCCTCCCCACCTATGTTCAAGACCTTAAGGGGTTGGACAGGCTAGATGCAGAAGATTGTTCCCGATGTTGGGGAAAGTCCAGGACAAGGGGTCACAGCTTTAAGGATAAGGGGGAAATCCTTTAAGACCGAGATGAGAACGACTTTTTTCACACAGAGAGTGGTGAGTCTCTGAACTCTCTGCCACAGAGGGTAGTTGAGGCCAGTTTCATTGGCTATATTTAAGAGTGAGTTGGATGTGGGCCCTTGTGGCTAAGGGGATCAGAGGGTATGGAGAGAAGGCAGGTACAGGATACTGAGTTGGATGATCAGCCATGATCATATTGAATGGCGTGCAGGCTCGAAGGGCTGAATGGCCTACTCCTGCACCTAAATTCTATGTTTCTATGTAAGACACCTCAGACACTCTCCGTCGGCTCTGCACATTCCATTCTCCAGGCCCCCAATCCTCTTCATCTTTACCATGGACGTCCAGGACTCTTACACCTCCATCCCCCACCAGGACGGTCTCAAAGCCCTCCGGTTCTTCCCTTGACCGAGGAGCAACCCATACCCTCCAGTGACACCCTCCTCCGCCTAGCAGAGTTGGTCCTCACCCTCAATAACTTCTCTTTTGACTCCTCCCATTTCCTCCAAACACAAGGCGTAGCTATGGGCACACGCATGGGCCCCAGTTACGCTTGCCTCTTTGTTGGTACGTCGAAACATCCTTGTCTCGGCGTACCAGGGCCCCATCCCCGACCTCTACCTCCGTTACATCGACGACTGCTTGCTGTCACCTCCTGCACCCACACCAACTGACTGACTTCATTCATATCATCACCAACTTCCATCCGGCACTCAAATACACTTGGACCATTTCCGACACTTCCCTACCATTCTTGACTCACCATCTCTATTGCAGGTGATACACTCCTGACTGACATCCACTACAAACCAACTGACTCCCACAAGCTACCTGGACTACTTCTTCCTCCCACCCTGCTTCCTGTAAGGACTCCATCCCCTATTCCCAATTCCTCCGTCTACGCCGCATCTGCTCCCCAGGATGAGGGTTCCCACCACAGGTCATCACAAAATCTCCTCATCTCCTTAGAGAACGGGGCTTTCCCCTCCCCCTCTATAGGATTGAGGCTCAGCACGCACCAGGGTCACCATACCCCGCAACACACTGCCCTCTCTCTCCCATTCCCCACTCGAAACAAGGGCAGTCCGCCTGGATATCCGTCACACTTAACATACAACAGATAATCCCTCCGCCAACTCCCTCTGTCAATTCATCCTTCCCCTCCCGCTCTACCCCTTCGGGCACTTTCAATTGCAACCCCAAGAAATTGGCTATACTTGTCCCCACACCTTCCCCCTTCCCACTCCTTTCAGGGACAAGCAAAAAGGGGTCCTTGCCAGATTCCGATCAGAGGTTCATCTGCACCTTTCCTGTTAAGGTTTTGATTCAGTTGGCTGATAACAGCTGGGAGAAAAACTGCCCCTGAATCTGGAGGTGTGCGTTTTCACACTCCTATACCTTTTTAGGCCGATGGGTGTAAGGGGAAGGGAGGGTGTGACCAGGGTGTGAATCATACCCTCGAATATCTTTTGCTGGCCTTGCGAGGGCAGCCTGAGGTTGCAAGTAGTAAACAAATGGAAGTGAGTAGGAAGAAGAACTCGAGTCTGAAGAAAGGGTCTCGACCCGAAACATACCCTTTCTTTATCTCCAGTGATGCTGCCTGTCCTGCTGAGAGTTACTGCAAGAAGCATATATTGTTGTCACATGGATCAAATTGACATGAGGTGGGTTTGGGTGATGTTATTGTCTGGCTTTCCTCTGCAATTGCCTGCATTTGATAGACAAAGGGTTAATGTTATTCGTACATATATATACATTTATATTATATGTCTGCCTTCCCGCCAAAAGTCATCCGCTCCCTCCGCCAACTCCCTTGTCCAATCTTCCCTTCTCATCCCCGCTCTAACAACCCCCAAACCACCCAAACCGCCCGCCCTACACCCCCACCTCCGCGACACTTTCCCTTGCAACCGCCAGAAAAGCTACACACTGTCCCCTTCACACTCCCCCATCCACACATCTTCTCAGGGAATCCCCAAGCAGTCCTTTCCAAGGTCCGACAGAGGTTCACCTGCACGCCCTTCCAACCTCATCTACTTGGCACTCCGCTGCGCAGGTCCAGATGATCTAATTATCGTTGAGGGACCAACGCGGAGGGACCTTGGCGATCGGTTTCGCCGAACACACCATCCGCTCGGTCGCATTAACCAAACCGACCTCCCGGTGGTAAAAGCACTGTTCAACTCCCCCTCCCATTCGTACCAGACTCTCGGATCCAGTGGGGGCCTCCACCACGGCCCACAGAGTGAGCCAACACCGGCAAGTTGGATGAACAGCAGCACCTCATAATCCAGCTTTGGGGAGTCTGCAATCCTCTGGGCTTGAACATTGAATATTTCTCAAGTTCTGTTAAACCCTTTGCTGTCTCCTCCCCTTCCCACCGATCTCTCCTCAGCCCTCGGCCCCTGGCATTCCCTCTCTCTCTCTTATTCTCGTTCCTCACCCCCACACCCAGGTCGCACTAGCTGTCTCAGTTGGTCACACCACAAACAGCTTACAATGGCTTGTTATCATGCGAATTTAAAAAAAACTTTTTTGCATATCTTTTTCACTGTTTCTTTATTTTTTTTTTTTTTTTTTTTTTTTTGCTAACTCCCACATCACCGTGCTTATATTTCTCGGTTTCCCTATGATCCCTGATCCATCTGAAGAAGGTCTCGACCACGAAACGTTCGCCTATCTGCCCTTCGCTCCTTTAGATGCTGCTGTCAGCCGTTTTTTAAGTATCTCCAGGCTTTTTTGTGTACCCTATATATATAATTCCATCTTTTTTTGTGCTTTTCTTTCCCATTCAATTTCCTTCCCCGCCTCTCTCCAATAGAAGCATAATTTAATGGATGTAACAGTGACCTCAAGTGTTACCCCCTAGACTCCGCAAGAGGCAAGATTTCGTTTGCCACTCACCATCCAGTGACAACTCTTTGGTTTTCAAACGTCTCGGTGGGCATAATTAAGGTCCGATCGGGTTGCCAACCACTTCCCACCTTCACATCCTCTCGTCATGCTTACTCCCCATGGGCATTTAAGCATGCAAAAGTTTCTGACAGTTTAGGATTCACACCATGAAAAATGACACTGGGTGTCGCTAATGTATCCTGAGGGCTGTTTGTAATCTCCAGAAACGTGCTGCTGGGACTAATGGTTTGTGGCCCTGGGAGGGAGTGTTGGCAATGTGGGAAGGTGCTGCAGCCTGTGATGATTTTTAATGTTAGTTTTAGTTTTAGATGATTACAGCGGGCAACAGGCCTTCGGACCCCCACCGAGTTCTGCAACACGACCAGCGATCCCCACGTACATATAACACTTATTTCCTACATTTGCCCCTAGGTGTGAAATTTTACAATTTATGCCAAGGCCAATTAAAAACGTACAAACCTATGGCGGTCTTTGGAGTGGGTGGGAGGAAACCGACGAGATCTCTCTGAAGCAAAACGCAGGTCGGCGGGGAGAATGTACAAACTCTCGTACAGACAGCCACCCATTAGTCCGGGATCAAACCTGGGGGTCTCTGCCGGCTGTCGGGGCTGTTGAGCAACAAAACTCTACCACTCGCCACCGCATGCCGCCATGGTTGTTTTCTTCTTTCCACCCCCAAAGTTCAACAAAGCACTTGTACAACAACACAGGCACCGGAAAAAACCCTGGAGTATTAAATAGTGCAAACTTTTTTTAATCATATTCAGGCATCATACCGTCAACAAGGCGCCCACCTTTTTTTAAAAACAATTTGTGAAAACATTACTGTAATTGACAATGGGATCCAAACTTTAACGGGACTCTAAGTCCAAAATAGAACATCTATTTCACTGTTCTCTAATAGCCTTGCAGCAAAAGTAACTTAACTAACTTTGAACCTTGGAAATAATGGTAACAATGCAGGACTAAGATTTCTCCATTGTACTGAACTGATAGTGTGGGGGATTGTGACCTCCACCACCTTTTTTTAACGGTTTCCCAGCACTCGCTTTCTTTTGTTCACACCCAGGGAAAGAGGTGATGAGCTGGACTCTTAAACTAATTAATCTCCATAAGTAAACGAGGGAACAAAGCCAAAATTTTTAATATTTATCTCTTGTTATCGTTTCTCCTGAGAATCCTTCAGAAGGGATAGAATCGGTGGACCAGGCCTGGGGGATAAATGTAGGAATGAACTTATAATGTAGAAAAAACCTAGGTTTAGGGGGAGTGAATCAAGTATAAAACCAAATGCATGAATCCAAATTGCAATGATAGTACTAATACTGTTAGGTCTTATAAAGGCAGCACCCATTTTAACATCTTTTTTACAATTACATGAAAGCCAGTTTAATGTAAAACCTGGCGTGAATTTTTACCTTTAAACACCACCCAGCGTGTTTGAATTATTGCTTTCTGATCGATTAATTAGAACAGTTGATTTGTTATTTGTAGCTTAAGGGGAAAGCCATCGATTGTTTTTCATGTGAATCTTGAAAGAAATGGTTGGTATATGGGTCCAGAAATGGGTAAATTTTAAAAATGTTTTAAAGTTGATTATCCCACCACAATTCAGCCACCAAATGGAGCTTGATGTGGCAGAAAACCAAATGCATTTGGTAATGGAGTGAGTCTTTTTCTTGCTTTTGCACTTGCTTTCGTTCTTCGCTATTTATTTACTTCTAACCTTCTTTAACTTTCAGCTAACGTTGCAGATTATTTTCATGATAGGAAGTTCTAGCAGATGGCTAAAATGTTTCAATGAGTGTAGACTGTGTGGTGTGGTGATGTGGAGGTCTATGTGAAGTGACATGATTTCTTCCCCACGTACTGTAGGTGCATTGCTGCTTTGGTTTTCAGGACCATGACATCCATCACACCACGCCGAGTGTAAACTAGCGTTGTTAGTTCTCTGCGCGTCTGATTGTAAATTCGTACGAGCTGTCAGGCAGGAGATTTCCAATCTCAATACTGCCCGATTCTACCGAAATCACCCCAAACTGATTCTTCTCCGTGCAGTAACGAGGCTCGAGCAGTTTATAGGCGAGTTCGTAGAAGTCGTGATGGGCCTCCTCCCCTAAGACCAACCATTTCAATTCCACAGATGTATGTGAATAAGCAATAGATTCCCCCCTGGGCGGTCATAAACAGTACAGGCATCCTGGTGCTCAGAAGCACCCTGAGTTCTGGTATTTTGTTCGACTTTGCATCGCTCATCAAGTGATGCTTCACGTAAAGTTTGCCAGGTACGAGAACGGATAACGGGTGGAAAGTTCTTCAATTGTATTGAAGAGGTGACCGAGTCGGGAGCAGGTCGTGTCTCCAATGTACAGAGGGAAAATACAGCGTCATCATTCCGATATTTTTGGCCAATGAACCTTGCAGACTCCTCGCGCCCATACTTCAGCTCACTGAGGTATTCTCTAAAGCAGCAAGAGCTGGATCTTGGGACCTGGGTCGTTTCCTATTTTCTCCTTCCATTCCGCAAAGAACTTGGCATGGATTCAATCAAATGATAGAGGACATTAGGGCTGGAAATAAAGTACTGGTCTCCCAGCGCCAAGTGATTTTGGTAAGACATCTATGTTAAATAAGAGGATTTTTTGTCAAAAAGTTCCAGGTCTTGTTTTTCATAGTGGCTTCAAGATATCTATGCTTAAAAATATTTCCGATAAAAACTGCAAGAACTATATTTTTTCTGTCAATATAACTATCCTCTACAGGAATCAGCTAGCACGATTCCACAATCGTTAATCCGCACAGCCCTCATTTGTTTGCTGCTGAATAATCGCTTTGCAAAGCATTCATCCTTTTCTTCTTACATTACTGAACAGTAAGAAAAAAAATAACATTTAGTAACCAAACAAGATCATCATTTAAATTTCATATAAATCCAATTCTAATTTAGTATCAGGTCTTCTCGATTCTCTGTGTAAGTTTGTGCATGTGTGTTAATTTGTGTGTTTTAATGCATGTGGTATAAATGCATGCATAATTTCTTGCGTGTGTTTGTGGTGTGTGTTTCTTGGTGTTTGTAATTGTGTGTGTTTCTTGTGTGTGTTTCTAATGTGTTTTTCATGTGCGTGTGTATGTGTTTGTGTTTCTGTACATGAGCCACAACTATCTTCCCCATTTATACATTTCCCCCGAAAATCACAAAGAATAGCAATATTACCTTGGGATTCTTCACATCATGAAATTTCACTCACTGCTACATTCTAGTATATACAGGCCTTCGCTTAGGCCAGGGTAGGAATCTAATTTTGCAAACTTGGTTTTCCAGAGTTTGAGCAAGCCCTAAATCCAAAGTGAAAACCCTTCATATCCAATTCCAGACGTGCATAGGCAGGAACTGCAGATGCTGGTTTACACCGAAGATAGACACAAAATGCTGGAGTAACTCAACGGGACAGGCAGCATCTCTGGAGAGAAGGAATGGGAGACGTTTGGGAGATCGAGGGACCACTTCTTCCAGGACCTAGAGTGGATCAGGGGACGCGGAAGGGACGAGAGGATATTTGGAAGGGTGAGCCGTGTGAAAAAATGACAGGAGCGGAGTTGCAATACAATGCTCAAGGAAACGCTGAATTTCAAGAGAGATTTTGAGTTCTGAGGGCATCAAGGGATATGGTGAAAAAGCAGGAACGGGGGTACTGATTTTATTGAAATGGCGGTGCTAGGCTCAAAGGGGCGAATGGACCCTACCTCCTGCAGCTATATTTGTTCTATATTAGAATGGCTCCATTGTTGGCTGGAGGGGAAGGTGGGACAACGAAGCAATCTGGAATATATGTTGCATTAGGAAAACGTCACCAATGGTATCAAATGGACAGAGATATACACTTTAGGTTTAAAATTGAACACCAAATGTTACGAAACAATTGATCTATAGAATATTTTTTTGGGATCTTAATAATAGGAAATCTGAGCTGAGAACTCTTCATTGTTGAACAGTTATGGCGCCCTGTCTCCCACTCGTTGCGAGTTGACCCACGAGTAACCCCGAGTGACGAGACTCTCGTGGCTGTGCACGAGACTGGCAAGATTTATGAAATCAAGTGTGTAATACGAGTTCCCCACGCGGTTATGTTCATTTGCTGCGATGTTCCAAGTTTTTCCTCTCCCGAGTTTAGCAAGTTAATCCTCTCCAGTTATACTCTTGGAGCAACCGAATGAAGTATGTTTAATAAAGCAAACAATGTTAAAATTACATCTCCAATCCTGTGGTTTTGAGTTATTTCGAGGCGCGGATGGGAAATGCGCATCCTCCTAGTCCAGCATTTCTGTGTGTTTTATTTTTTAAATACCTTTTTTTAGCCGCAATGGAATCTTCTATATTATTAAATAATTTTATAAAAGGAAGCAGCCCGGGTGGGACTGTCATTGAGATGGGGGGGGGGGCAGCCCGGGACCCGACAGCGACACACACACACAGCACACACACACACACACACACACACACACACACAGATACACACACACACACCACACACACTACACACAACCACCACACACACACACACTCACACAAACACAAGCACACACACCCACACACACTCACAAACACACAGATACACACACAGACAGCACTGCACCACTTCATAGGAATTTAAGGCAGCTCGGGTGAACTGAGCGGCCGCCGGACCCGACAGTACGGTGACACTGACCGCGGATAGACCGGCGGGACCCCGAGAGAGGTACAGTACAACAAACAACATCACCACACACCACACACACACACACACACAACACGAACACACAACACATCACACACACACACCCACACACACACCACAACACAGATATGACAGAGAGGGAGAGAGAGACCACACACACACACACACACACACAAACACACACACACACACACACACCAACACGCACCACACGACACACACACCACGCCACAAACACCACACACAAAACACAACACACCACACCCGGACTGCAGCTGCACCACTTCAAGAGAATGGGAGGCAGCTCGGGTGGACTTTGAGCGGACCACCGGGACCTTACAGCAGACACACACACAGATACCACACAGGATAAGAACCCCCCCCCATAGAGGGAGTAGAGAGGAGGACACTCACAACACACACATTAGAGAGAGAGATACACACAGACAGCACTGGCCACCCACTCAAGAGGAATCAAAGCAGCTCGGTGTGCTTTTGAGCGGCCAACGGGACCCCGACAGCATACACACACACACACAGATACACCAGATAGGGACAGAGAGGGAGAGAGAGACACACACCACACACACTGGACACACATACACACACATACACACCTACACACACACACACAGATAGACCACAGGATTAGGACAGAGAGGGAGCGAGAGAGAGAACACACCACACCACACATTACAACTCAAAAGAGTGATACAACACAGACCGCAGCAGCTGGCCCACCACTTCAGAGGAATGAAAGCACTTTGTGACTTTGAGGCGGCCAACCGGGACCCGACATCAGACCACCACCACACACACTGATTTACACACAGATATGAACAGAGAGGGAGAGAGACGACAACACACAAAAAAAACTCAGCGGACCAGGCAGCATCTCTGAGAAAGGAATAGAGTCGAGAGACCCTTCTTCAGACATTACCCGAAATGGCCCACCCATTCCTTCGCTTCCTGAGATTTGCAGGACTGTCCCGCCGAGTTACTCCCACTTTGTGTGTGTTCTATTCTCCGGATTGAACCAGCATCTTGCAGTTTCTTCCCAATCCCACACACGCTCACTTCGGCCCGGGGGGTGGTGGATGGAACCATCCACACGTGGGCTTGACGGACATTCCCACCCACCACCTGCAGACTTACCCACCTTCGGCAGGTCTTTAATAAGCCGTTTCATTGAGATCAGAGTGAAGCCACGGGGCAGGCGCCTTCAATAAAAAGGACAAGTGGCCAGAAAAGGCCGAGAAGAAAGATAGACCCACAAAATGCTGCAGGAGTAACTCGGCGGGACAAAAAGCTGGCATCTCTGGAGCGAAGGATATGGGTGGCAATTTCGGGTAAGTCTGAAGAGGGTCTCGGAACTCTATTCCTTCTCTCCAGAGATGCTTGCCTTGGTCCTCTGAGTTACTCTCCCAGGGCATTTTGTGGGTCTAATCTTTGTTCAGTCTTTACTAATCGAGCCAAAATACAGATTATTAAAGTTCCCACGGTAGTGGACTCAACAGACACTAAGATTAAACGCACGGGGGCCACTACCGTTATTACAACGAGTTTAAATGTTTCCCATTTTTAACTTGGAATCAGTTTTTAATTTTGACTCGTGGAAAAAAATCCAAAACATGTTGAATTTTTTTCAACGAGTTAACAAGTTTCCCGTGAGAGTACCTGCCGTTAGGCGCAACGAGTCGATAAGTTTGCTCGTAGCGAGTTCCGACGGTTCCCGCTAACGTTGATTCACCACGAGTGGAAGAAACTCGGGGTGTCAACTCGTGGGGCCAACTCCGCACAGTGAGGGACAAGGTGGGTTTTAGGGACTTTCTAGAACTTTAGAGACACCTGGTCAAAACTCCTTTGATGAACGAGAATAGATACAGACTCTTCATAGAAGATAAAAATTATTTCTGAAAAATTATTAGTAGCTGAAGAATGGTTTCAGCCCAAAAACTAAAAAAAGAATATTAAAAAAGAAACGTTGCCTAATTTCCTTCGCTCCATAGATGATGCTGAACCCCGCTGAGAGTTTCCTCTCAGCACTTTTTGTCGACCCCAAAATATTTCTATGTATGTGTAGATACAGTGTCACTCATTTTATGTCATACTTTGCAGCTCCGCCCGCCCACTATTTTAACCAGGGACAGTACCTCTCTTCGTCCTTTCCTCCTTCAGAGTTATGTGTTAAGATTAAGTTACCTATGCTGTTATAGCTAATTAAAAAAGTATTTGGTATCTTAATTCGTCTGTACGTCTGAGTTTTTAAGTTATATATTCCCAACCAAACAGAGCTCAACCAATTATGAGAAAAAGTTGGTTATTTCCATTGAAGTTGAAATGGTCAATGCTAGGAGAATCTGTAATTATATTATTGGTAATCATATTATTTAATTATGGTGTTTTTTTTTGATGCATTCATTTATTTTTGTCCATTTAGAAGAGATCACCAACTAAAATTTTGAAACAAAGAAATGATAGAATTTTTTTGATGAAGAGATCATCTCTATTGAACCCAGTGAGTGGAGCACATTGGGCTTTGGCCTGTGCTAGCACAGATACTTAGCATGGCTAATTTAAGAGAATATGCAATAAATAATTTGAAGCAAGGGGGGGAAATAGGGACAGAAGGTAAAATGGCAAGTGGAGTAGACTCTGTCAGCATAGGAAAGCTAGCACTTGACTTGGAGGGGAGGAGATATAATTGACAGCTTGGGGCAGGCTAGGGACATTTACTCCTCAGAGCACAGGAGGATGAGGAGATGGATCTATAGAGTGTGTTTTTTTGAGGATCACGAGGGAACAAGATAGGGTAGATGCAGATCTCTTATCTTGGAGTAGGGAAATCAATAAACCAGAGGAACATGGTATTCAAAATTAAGAGGGGAAATATTTAATAGGAACCTGAGGGGGGCAAATTTTCTTTCCCACATAGAAGGTATGGTTTGTATATGGAACAGTGCTGCTGGAGGGGGTAGTTGGGGCAGGGTATCAAAAGACAAAGGACAAAGGACATTTATTGTCACGTTTCAACCAAATAATGGTGTACTGAAAATTTGGGTTGCCATTGCAGCACCACTAATAAAAAATAAAAAAAAACACAACAATATTAAAGAATTTAACATGAAAACATTTAAAAATCATTCCCCCAACAATGGTTTCCTTACTGTGAGGGAAGGCAGCAAAGGTCCCAGTTCACATCCACTATGTTCATCAACCCTGAGGGTGCCTATTATTTTTCTTTCTTTTTGTGTGGAGGTACACACGCCTAAGGTTCTAGGACAACTTGTTCTATTTGATCTTTCAGTTTTTGTGCATCGTCGAGTAGAATTGCATTAGTCGGAAACCAGGTCGCGGCCACGTGAAGAGTTGGCAAATCTTCCACCCCCGTCGGGGCCTTATTGAGGCCGTCAGCAGTTCGCCGCAAACGGCTTGCCCGATGTGTTCAGGCCCTCTCGCAGATGATGGATCGGAGCTCCAAACGCCAGAAGAACACTCTCAATCGGATTTGGAGTTGTTCCGTAACGGAACGGCGGCCCGCTTCTTACCAGAGACCCGCGAACTCCCGAAGCGTTCCCACTAGGAGCCGCCCGCTTGGTTCGGAACTCCGACGACACTGGAGTGATCTCGGCAAGAGAATCTCCAGCTCCCGCGTGTTTCAAGTCAGCGCCGCCGTCGCGGTCTTGGACCGCATCCGCAACGGGACAGCTCTGCGATGTTTGAGTTGGCGGAGGTTCGCAGTACTCCAAGCTCTACCCCACGGGCCATTTCAGTATAGGCATCGCCCCGCTCTTGCGATGGTCCTTCAGCGCTGTGCCGCCGACTGAAGCTGAAGGTCCTGGCCCGGGTCCCCGGCAGGGAAAAAAGCCACTTCCAGTGTCCGTTGGTAGGCACGCGAGGACGGGGGCGGGTAGATGCGGCTCGTAGAAAAGCCGCCTCTCCGAGGGGACCAGGTAGGGGGACTGGAGAAAAGCAGTTTCCCCCTCCGCCCCCCCCCCCCCCCCCCGCCCCCCACCCACCCCCCCCCC
Source organism: Okamejei kenojei (assembly GCA_035221665.1). Lineage (NCBI taxonomy): Eukaryota > Metazoa > Chordata > Chondrichthyes > Rajiformes > Rajidae > Okamejei > Okamejei kenojei. The sequence continues at coordinate 40,748,288 of CM069150.1, forward strand.
CACACATAAAAAGACTAGAGGAACCTCCTAAAAGATGAAAACACACTTAAAACACTAAAAATCAAAAAAAGGACGAACAGCTGCAAGGCAGGGCAGCCATACTCGACGGCGCCCCCATTCGTAACATCATTTAAAAGGCATTTGGACAGGCACATGGGTAGGAAAGGATTAGAGGGATGGGGAAGTTAGGCCGAAGGGCCTGTTTCTGTGCTGTATGACTGCGTGACTATAAACACTGACTAATGTTATTCAGAAACAACAATGAACTATGTGCATCTTAAAATAAATGTTCTAATAAAAGACTTCCACACAATCCAACTATTCAACTGTAATTGCTTACTCAAATGTTATTTGACTTTTATTCTTCCTTATAATGGTCTATTACGATTCCTTCTTTAGAAAAAATGATGGTCTCTGACTATAAGCTACTTGTTTTAGTAAGAAATTAAAATGCGTTAAACAAATATTTTTTATTGTTCAGAGATAATTATAAAATCTATCCCCTTTTTTTTTTTCCCCTTTTTCCGATCATAGAATATCATCTGTAAATAAGACCCCATTCTCGACAATTTTTCATAAAAATAACCAATGATAACACACCTTGCGTAATTAATAGTTTTGCTCTTATTATAATTATAGCATGTGTTCCTTGCCAGCATAAAAGATGCCTGACTTTAATCCTTAATTTAATCCCATATATGAGTTGGTAATGTGAATTTTAATTGTTACATTATTTAATGCTACAAATGATTGTTTATAAGGATGTTAAAATAAAAGTAATTGTAAATTGTCGTAGCCTCGCAATTGGTGGAGAAAAAAGATTTATACTGATTTTCGTTTTCCTTTGTACATTTGAAAGCAAAGGCTCCAAAGCTCAGCATTGATGATGTGAAATAAGTAAAAGAGTTATATCAGTCAACATATTTTGTGCGAAAAAACACTTTTTGCGGCATAATAAACTCAAAAAATAGATACAAAACCATTCCACGGTAAGAAGGAAGAGTGTTAACATTTTTTACGTCATTGAGTTTTAAATCGTGTTGGTATGACATGATGGTAGGGTCTCGACCCCCCAAAACGTCGCCTAACCCTTCGCTCCATAGATGGCTGCCTCACCCGCTGAGTTTCTCCAGCTTTTTTTTGTCTACCTTCGATTTTTTCAGCATCTGCGGTTCTTTTTCTTAAAACATTTGCCTACTCAACTGCGAAATCCTCCTCGAGGTATGTCTACCTTTTGAAGAAGTTCTTCTCCTCTACTCTGGTGAGTGTCTGAAGAAGGGTCTTCGACCCGGAAACGCACCACCTATTCCTGTCGCTCCATAGGTGCTGCCTGCACTTCACCGCCTGAGTTTCTCCAGCTTTTTTTGTTCTTACCTAGAAAAATAAATTGTGGACCAGTCCACCAGAAGAGAGGTACTTGCACTCCATTAAAAATTTGGGGGGGACGGTTTATGTGCAGGCTAAAATTGTCCCGGGTTTGCTATCTCTCTTACATAGTGCCTCACTTGACAGTGCAGCAGTCATTCTGTACGCCACTGGAGTGTCAGCCTATGTCATCCGTTAGTGTACAATGGAACTTGATCACACAACCTTGAAGTCAGGGTAAAAATGCTATCAGTTGAGTCAAAGATGGACACTAAATGCTGGAGTAACTCAGCGGGTCAGGCAGCATTTCTGGACAAAAAAGGAATAGGCGACGTTTTGGGTCAGAACCCTTCTTCAGACATACCATATCAGAAACATCCACTGCACATCCACTCGATCCAAACCTTTCACTATTCTGTAGGTTTCAAAGAGGTCCCCCCTCATTCTTCTAAATTCTAGCGAGTAAAGGCCCAGTGCTGTCATATGTTAACTCACTCATTTCCCTGGGTGATTATTCCTTGTAAAACCCTAATCTGAAACCCTCTCCAGATTACGGTGCCCCAAAATTGCTCACACATACTCCAAAATGCGGGGCCATGACCACAGCAACCTTATAGAGAGCCCCAGCATTACGTCCCTTTTTCTGTACACAAGCCTTCTCAAAATAAATTGCATTTGCTTTCTTTGCCACCGATTCTACTTGCAAATTAACTTTTTGGGAATCCTGCACCAGCATTCCCAAGTCCCTTTGCACCTCCGATTTCTAGATTCTCTCCCCATTTAGAAAATAGTCTACATCTTTATTCCTACTACCAAAGTGCATTTCTCCACACTTTGCACACTATATTCCATCTGCCACTTCTCTGCCCACTCTCCCCAACACTGCCACTCTGCAAGAGTTGCCCTGCTTTCCTCTTACACTACAACTGCCCGCCATCAGCCCTATTTATGCATCATCGTAAAAGGTGATGATGACTTTAAAAGTTTAACAGACTCAATTCAATTGAAAAACATTAGCATTTCCCTACCAGCGTTTCAGGCATCAAGATATCTCATAAATCCTTCATAAACTTTGAAACAATTTAGGGGTAATCACCATCGCAATGCAAAATACGCTTGACTTATACACTAATGGTGTAAAATGGCCAATTAATTTTTTAATGGTTGATCAGAGAGATTTCCAATCACCTAAAATAATTCCCCCCCCCCCCCCCCCCCCCCCCAGCCTCCAACCTCCACATTCCTCATAATAGTGCGATGGGAGAGAGGATAGAAATTTGGTTTAATTGAAAGACAGCACCGACCACACCAACTAACTTCTTAGTGCAATACTGGACAGTTGGCCGAAATCTTCTGAGTTCAAGCCTCAGGAATAAGATATGCACCCATGACCTGATCCAGAGGCAAAAGCAGCAATCATTGATCCACACCTCACTCACATAGATGAAAGATTGTTAAGGATTGCTACGAAATAGGTTGCACCTTACCTTGCAATATCAATGTCACAATTTGCATAATTTCCCTCAACTGAAAAGATCCTTCAACACATATTCATACTAACTTACTCCAAAGATCCTTTCCTTTTATAGGAAAATAATTTGAATCCAATTTTGTGTGATTTTCCATCCGATTAAAGTTCTCGCTCTATCTTTTGAGCTTTTTATATCAAGTACTACCCTGGTAACCATTGTGAATCAGAACAATAAGTATTCCAATCTCTGTGAGGTAGCAGACACAAAGGCAGCACCTAAACATGCAGACAGAGAATAAGCACTGGCAGGCACAGCCAGAGCAACAAAGACTTCATTTTGCTCTCTTCATGGAGCAGAGAACGTGGGTTGGAAATAAGGAAACAAGGAAAATGCAGATGCTGCTTTACAAGAAAAAACGCATAATGTGCTTTCAGTACCTCAGCGGGCCAGGCGGCAGCTTTGGAGATCACGGAGAGGTGACGTTTCGGGTCAGGACCCTTCTGCTGCAGAAATGTCATCTCTTCATGTTCACCAGAGCCACTGCCTGGCCCCGCGCGAGTTATTCCAGCACTTTGTCTTCTTTTTTAATAGAAAAGTATAGAAAAGTACAGCACAGTTTCTCTGAACTATAAGTCAAGTCATTTTATTTGTCACATACACATACAAGAGATGTACTGTGAAATGAAAGTGGCAATGCCTGCGGGATTGTGCAAAACAACAGAACAACAGAACAGAACAGAACCAGTATATACATTTAAAAAAAGACACAACAGTAATTACGCCCTGGTGAGATCAGAGTTTACAGTCCTGATGGCCTGTGGGGGAGGTGCTTGCCTGACCGTAGCAGCTGGAACAGTCCGTTGCTGGGGTGGTAGGGGACCTCCATGGTCTTGATGGCTCTGGATCTGCATCTCCTGGTGTATAGGTCCTGCAAGGTGGTGCGGGGGGGGGGGGGGGGGGGGGGGGGGGGGGAGAGGAGTGTAGTCCCATGCTGCGTTCGACCCACACGCATACTCTTGCAGAACCTTCCTATCCTGAAGCAGGAGTTGTTGCTGACCAGAGATGACTCTGGGCCAGAAAACTAAAATAACGAGTAAGGAATAGGACTTTTGGGCCACATTGCCATTGCCAACAGGATGCCAGTTAAACTATACTTATTTGCTGCTCTTAGATCTATTTACCGTTCTATTCCTGCATAACCATTCTCTGACTAGAAAGGGCTCTATGAATTGCTTGTCCGATTCATTATCTGCTGCTGTCGTTTTCAGGCAAGACTCAAGCTATTCTATGAGAAAAAAAATGTGCCCGCACATTCCTTTACATTTTTCCCCTCCTTCCACCTTAAAAGCTTATGCCCTCTAGGTTCAGATTCATCGTCTGATGAAAGCGTCTCCTTCGACTCGAAATAGCCACATATCTTCTTCCAGTAGATGCTGCCTCACCCGTGTTGCTGTGGTCTCCAAGCATTTTTGTCAACTCTAGGTTTTTATATATTCCACCTTTTGTGACAGTAGTTTCTTGAACTTGTCGGACCTCTCGAAATTCTACTTCATCTACGCTCTCATAATTTTTACCAATTCAGGGTCTCCCCTTAATACCTCCAGCAATTTCTAAATTTGTTAATAAAAAAAAAAAAAAAAAAAAAAAAAAAAAAAAAAAAAAAAAAAAAACAACACACACAACAATCACACAGAAAAAAAAAAAAAAAAAAAAAAAAAAAATTTATAAAGTTTGTCCAAACCAAACTCCAGGCAGGCACTGCTTGGGGTAGGGACCTCTCTGAAGCTTTTCCAAAGCCTCATCATCCTCTGTATTGGGACGGACAGAGAACTGGCAAAAAATCCATCTGTACAGATGTAATCAAAAGTGCAATGGTTGATCAGTATGTTATTAGGGGAGCTGCATGATGAAAGAACCAAAAGTCTTGCATGGCACTTTATTGAAGAGCAAACCCAATACTTCTGTGCACCCCCACTGTGCATTCGTCTCCAATTTTTCTCCTTCTAGTTTGTATCCCCATTTCCTTTCGTAAGTTGCTATTAAATCTCTATTTCCATCACTGGACCTTTCCAAATGCCTAACACTCATAGAACACAGGACTTGTACAGCACAGTGGGGAAGGCCATTTGGCCAACAACTTCTTGTGAATAATGTGATACCATGATAAATAATCTTATCTCCTCTGCCTGCCATGTAATTCATATCCCTCATCCCTGCATATCCTGGTGGCCTTTGAAAAGTATTTTATGGCCACTGTGTATCTGCTCCTCCCCTACTGCATTCCAGGTACTCTGGTGGCACGATTATCAAGCTGGTATGGTTGGCAAATTTTAACAGTGTCAAATTGGAAACTGAACAACGGGCACAAAGTGGGCACTGACTGCGCCACAGTTGAGGTGCCCTGGTGGTGATGGTTAATCAGAGGACTAAGGGTTTAAGGTGTAGAGGGGAAAAGATTTAAACCAGGAGTCTGAGAGCAACCTTTAGACATGTGGTGGGTGTACAGCGAATGAAGCTGCAAAGGAGGGTAATTGAGCAGGTACTATAACATCATTGAAAAGAATTTGGGTGACAGGTAATGGGATCGGATAAATTTAGAGGGGATATGAACACAAAATGGCAGGGCGGTGGAGTAGCCATAGATGGGGATCTTGGTTGGCAATGGGTCAAGTGGGCCAATTGGCCTGTTTCATGCTATATGGAACTCTAAGAACCCTTGTTAGCAAACTGATGTGTTTCTATATAGACTGTGTCTCATAACCACCACTTTACCGAAAATGGGGGTAATGCAAAAGCATTAATGATAAGTAGAATTACTTTATTAAATTTCAAGACATTCCAAGGCACTTTAGGCCAGCAATACTTACTCGTCCTTTGATGGTGGTGACTTTTTTTTTTTTGTTTGTTTAATGTAAGAAAATGTGGGTAAACTTATATGTGGCATGACAAGTGGGATTATAGTGGTTCAAAGAAATCACCTCCACGTGCCGTGACAAAACTGTGTTGTTGGCATTGAGGCATCATGACAGTCAATGGAGGGGATCAGAAGGGCCAGTATTTTTGTGGAAACCTTTATCAACCACCACAAGCTACTAAGGGATGTATATCTGTTTCTTGCCATGAACGGTTTAATTTTGAGGAATCTTGGTGCTCGGTTTTGAATGGAAAAAAAGCAAGCATATGTTGCCATTCAACCCCATGTGTTCTTTTTTTGACCCCATTCTCTTCACTGTGTTGATTCCAACCTCTTCTACCACACAATTCAAAGATACTTTTTGATTACATGTTCTGCAGGTCCCAGAATTAATTGCTGCACTGCACGTCTTTTGGAGTCATCTGTTCTTGATTAAAACAAATACGAGGTAAGTCTGATTGGGTTGATCCTGGACGACTTTAAGAAGAAAAATGATTTGCTTTTGAGAAGGAGCAAGTGTGGGTGGTCGGGATAGAGAGGGGAGGGATAGATCAGCCATTTGATGACTGATCGGGCAGATGGAAATGACGGAGTAGGATGAGAATAGGGTTGGGTCCTACCTCATGTGCTAAACTTACTTTGATATGAATGACTTGAGCCTGACGCATATTGATATATTGAGGTTCCTCAAATGAGGAGGAGAATAGTGCATTGTGTGAGCCATATATTACTAAAAGAGGCTTGGACAAGCTTTTGAAGGATGATTGTGCCGAAGCACTCATTGATTGAGTCAGACAAAAGCGCAAGTTTGTCTGTGCTTCCTGCAAACTCGTAACCCTTTGGATATGATGCCTGTTTTGGGACCCATGTTGTTTCCGCACAATGTACAACTAACATAAACCAACAAACCAAATGGAACCTGCTCATTGATTATGTGTTAGCTATAATCCCCGTATGTCGCTCCATAGTCAATGATTTTGACACCTGTGCAGTTTATAGATTCGAGCGAAATGTCGTTTCATTGCTGTTCGAACGACAGCCCGCTCAGTGCCTGCGGGAGAGAGATCTGTGCGTCGCCCCCCCCCCCCACCCCCACCCACTCACTCTCTGCCACCACGCCACCCCCGTTCTATTAGATATGGGAGGCTCTCTATGATCTCTAAACCTGTTATGTCTCAGGGTTCAAACATGTCATACTTGATTTGTTTTTAGTTTAGACCATGCATCCTGGAAAAAGGCCCTTCGGCCCACTGTGTTGGCACAGATCCCGGAGACGTGCGCATCATGCCTAGCACACTAAATTCGCTACCACACTAGGGATCGGAATGGACTTTTCCACAACCAGAGACTTACTCCAGTCCTGCTCAACTCAGCCACCCCCCCTCATTACACACCTTTAACACACCCTCTCTTCTGGATGTGGGAGGAAGTCGGAGTCCCGGAGAGAGGAAAGATCACGTGGTATGGGGAGGAGAACGTACAAATCCGTACAGACATCGCACTCTGGGTCAGGGACAGTTCTACGCTCCGCCACCTGCCACCTAAAGTTTTTGTTCTCTTCCTTTGAAAGTGTGCCCTCGGCATATTAGATGAGAGGTAAACCCGCCTGTTCAATTGTATCCTTTACTATAAAACCCTCTATTCCAAGCAATATCCTCGTGAGATCTTTCTGCTCATTCTTCTCTATTTGCAATCACATCTAACTTTGTGATGGCGATCAGAAATGTATGCAGTATACAAGAGCAACCTAACCAAAACGTCCTGTATCAATTCTATCCTTGAGGGGCTGTCACTGGCGGTTTTTTTTCGGGGCAAAACATTGGACTGGAGTATCAGCGTCACCGAAAAAGTTTGCAGCTGATGCGGCGTGACGTGACGTGGCGGGGTGAGACGTTTTGAGCCGTGGTTGTCTCAAGTGTTCGCAACATTTTTTTTGTCGCCGCTGGATTTTGAAATGTTCAAAATCTTTTGGCGACTGATTACGTTAGGTCCTCATGACGCCGGAAGTCGCCGAAATTAATAATCTCACCAAGTGGTTAGAGGACAGGCCTTATCGTCACTACTCAGCAATGCATAGAGGGAGAGCATTAGCAAATGGTCTTTATTCACACTGCTCTATGATATTGCTGCTTTGATTAGGAGAAACATATGGGACCTGCCACTGCGCGTCCTCTGTACATCAGTGCCCTGACATTTACTCTATATGTCCGACCAGGATTTGCTTTCCCAAAGTGCATTACCTCATTCCCTTCCTGCATTGCTAGTTTGGATTAAATTCCTTCAGCCATCTCTCCACCCAACATTTCATCTGATCTACAAGTCCGGCTGCATCCTTGAATGCTCTCTGCATCAGATGGTTTCAACTACAGGGAGAAGTTGGATAGACTTGGATTGTTTTCCCTAGAATGTCAAGGCTGAGGGGAGACTTGATAGAAGTATATACTCAATTATGAGTGGCATTGCTAGGGTAGACAGGTAGATACTGTTCCCAGGGTGAAATGTCCAACAGTAGAAGGCATAGCTAAAAGGTGAGAGGGGGAAAGTTTAAAGGACATGTGCGTGGCATTGTTTTTACACAGAGAATGATGAGATCCTGGAAACATTGCCCGGGGCGGGGTGGAGGGGGCAGATATGATAGTGCCGTTGTAGAGGCTTTTAGATAAGCCCATGGGAGTACAGGCAAGAGAGGGATATGGATCATGTACAGGCAGATGAGATCGGCTTAACTAGGCATCATATACGGCACAACATTGTGGGCCGAAGGGCCTGTTCCTGTGCTGTACTGCTCCATGTTGTCTGTTCTAAATGCTGACACTGAGAATGTTCTGCCCTTCTTTCTGTGGCTGCTTTAATTATTCACTGTTCACTGTCAAATGTGCATCAAGCCAATTGTGTACCAACCAGGATACTAACGCCATCGTCAGAAGAATAGGTGGCGCAGTCTCACAACGCCAGAGACCCTGGTTCGATCCTGACTATGGGTGCTGTCTGTACAGTGTTTGTACCTTCTCCCCGTGACCTGCATGGCTTTTTTCAGAGATCTTCGGTTTCCTCCCACACTCTAAAGACGTACAGGTTTGTAGGTTTATTGGCTTGGTCTAAATATAAATTGTCCTAGTGTGTGTAGGATAGTATAAGTACGCCAGTATCGCTGGCGGTGCGGACTCGGTGGGCCGAAGGGCCTGTTTCAGCGCTGTATCTCGAAACTAAACAATTTCCCTCCACAAGCTAGTGCTGTTGCTAGCCTTCACATTGTACAATGAAATATAAATATGCAGCAAAGACTACATTGGCCGAGGTTTATATCCATAGGACATTTTAGAGGCAGCCTCTAACACAGGAGGCGTGTTGCAGGAAGGAACGGAGATAAAACAAAGATTAACAGGTCTCTGTGAATTGATTTAACAGGAAAGTAGATAATTCGATATGAAGCCATCCAGTGCTTGAGATCATTTTAAGATTGTTGTACTCAAAAATAGCTTTATTTTTAATGTTGCTTTGCAGATTGTCAATAAATGCTATTCAGATACACAGACACATTTAAGTGTTTTTATCTATAATTATAAAGGAATGATGTTATATACAAGGAGACTAACTCTACTGTACTGCAATACCACCCACAATATTTAATATGGAAAAGAACATGTGATTCTGTTTGTAGTTTGTTGGTTGTTTGTTTGTTTTTTTGCACGAAGTCCACAGGCATGGCCACTTTTCATTTCACTGCACGTCCCGTATGTGTATGTGACGAATAAACTTGACTCGACTTGACATCACAGACTTAAATAATGTGAATACACGATGCTGCTTCGCCTAAAGCAGTACAAAAGTAAGGTGGTCAAATTACAATCTTCACTTTGTGCTTTCCTCTTTATTGATGTGAGGTGAACGTGGGCAGGTGGTGCAGGCAAAGGATGGGATAGTCTTACATTGGAAGCTGTCACCAGGAGATTGAGATAATGCGATCAAATCAAGCGATGCTGAAATTACAAAGTGCCGTTCGGATGTGAACTCGGGTGATGCACAGTGGCCCAAAATGTCCGCACGCTACCAGAAATGGATCGTTCCAACTCATGGAACCAGCTGCTGTGGGTGAGTCGATTAGTTTTTGGCTAAACTGGAGGCAAATTTGTACTTCAAATGTCACTGATGTAGAAACATAGAAACATAGAAAATAGGTGCAGGAGTAGGACTTTTGGCTCTTCGAGCCAGCACCGCCATTCAATATGATCATGGCTGGTCATCCTAAATCAGTCTGAAGAAGGGTCTCAACCCAAAACGAGAGATACTGCCTGTCCCGCTAAGTTACTCCAGCTTTTTGTGTCTACCTTGAATGATAGGGCAAAGAATCTGAAAGAATTGAGGAGTGTGGTGAGGAAACATAGAAAATTAGTTGCAGGAGGCCATTCAGCCCTTCAAGCCAGCATCACCATTCATTGTGATCATGGCTGATCGTCCCCAATCAATAACCCGTGCCTGCCTTCTCCCCATATCCCTTGATTCCACTAGCCCCTAGAGCTCTATCTAACTCTCTCTTAAATCCATCCAGTGATTTGGCCTCCACTGCCCTCTGTGGCAGGGAATTCCACACATTCACAACTCTCTGGGTGAAAAAGTTTTTTCTCACCTCAGTCTTAAATGGCCTCCCCTTTATTCTAAGACTGTGGCCCCTGGTTCTGGACTCACCCAACATTGGGAGCATTTTTCCTGCCTCTAGCTTGTCCAGTCCTTTTATAATTTTATGTGTTTCTATAAGATCCCCCCTGTAAGTTATTGGGGCAAATCCTCCAAAATTATGGAAGAACTCGGGGACAAGGACATAGACATTTTTAAAAACAGACTTGCTGGCTCACAGACAGGTTTCAAACTGGTTCTTCCTTTGTGGAAGTCTAGTTTAGCAATTAAGACCCCTTAATTGCTAAAACTAGACCCTCGAAGCACATTAACTTACTATTACACCTTTTCATTTTTTTAAATCAATCCCACAAACCATACAGTACCATCACGACCATTCCCTGAAAATGCAGGATCACAACATATGTATGAAAACCATTACAAACATTTTTACACTGACGAGGTGTCGTTACAGCTGCGTCGGGCGGCTCGATTTACCAGCTGTTGTAATTTGGCCATCCTCCTCCTCCTTTTAAATTTGCAATTGATACATAGCAAATACAGCACAATTATCATCTGGCAGATGATCAGAACATGGGACATGATGTGGACCCATACTTTTTTTTAAAAATTTCAAAATATACTTTATTCGAATGATAAATATATACAATACATTAACCTTGCGGAAAATCCATCCGACATTTTCGGAGGCTGTACAATAGATCAATACAGTTTAGACATTTCTTTCCCCCAAATTTCCACAAATCAGTCCCCCACTCGTGCCACAATGGCGTGGGATACTTCCCTTATATTGAGGGGCGGACCCATACTGGAACTATGATCAGGACTCCAGGTCCCACCAACTTGGAGGCTTGATCTCTTCGATCTCCCTGGCGATTTTCAGTGTCTTTTGTTCAGGAGAAGAAGTGTTTTTGCGACAACTCGACCGCCACCAGCAACTCTTTTAATTTTTCCTTCACTGGGGAAAATCATACCCGAAATGCGTGCACATAGTTAGATAAGTCAGTTACATTTTCTCGTACCGAGCGGTGAACCGAAGACGGTTCCGGGATGGCTATATTCGCTGCTGTGCCACATGGACCTCTGCCCTGGGTTTACAACAGAATCGTAAGATTAAATGAGAACTTACCAGTTTGAAGTTTGATCTTTATTTTATGAGGAGTTACGATGAGGATTACGTGAAGACCCCACCAGGACGCATGCGCGATATTCTTCAAAGCAGTGGTGTGAAATCACAGATACCAGAGTAGACTAATATAGTAAGATAAGAGAGAACTTCCATACCAGTTGAACTTTATAATAGAGGGTTTTGGGAGCGGAGGGCACGTAATCCCTCATCGTAACTCCTCATAAAATAAAGATCAAACTTCAAATGGTAAGTTCTCATTTAATCTTACTATTTTACTTCGGAGTCACGTGAGTGACTACGTGAAGATTTCAAAGCTCTGTGATTTCATGCCCTGGAACGAGGACCATGCTACACACTGCAATTCTGCGACGGAGGATGAACGTATTTCACACACGAACTGTGCTGAAAAACAATAAAGGTATTATCATACCTAAAATAATATGCCCCACATTGGGTAATTTATTTTACAGAACTTAATTTTTCCCTGCAAACGTCTCAGGATCGGCCACGGGTTTATTATAAAGCATTGAATGCGTTCATTGCTCCACCCCGCTGTGGCAAGGATGTGGTCATAGGAACTCCATCATCCTAGCATCCTAGCGTGTAGATGCAGCCTGTTGGAGTGAGATTTGAAACATTAGTATTCACCACTGCACGTAATACCACCCGAACCATCTGGATATGGTTTGCACTGTGACCTTAGGTGAGGGCATTTATGGCTAATGAGAAAGCTCTCTCCGTGCCCATAAGTGTCTTGGTGACTATATATTGGAAAATATGTGTCACTATGCAGGGCGACTATCTGCAGGATAGGCCAGAACTCTAATATTGGCCAAAGGAACCGGGTCAGTCTAGTTTAAGTACCCTGTATGTAGCAGGTTATCTGCCATTTGTGACAGACATGATGTCCTATTCTAGCTTGTGTAAGGACTGGACCCGTTGTGTGCTGATCCAAGTGCCATAATCATTCCATCTAGGATATTAGTTTGTCCAGAGTGAGCCCGATATTGGTGTCCATCCTTGTAACATGGTGTACTACCTATGTCCCATATATAGGTGTATCTGGGCCTGGGGGGAATAGAGTACAAATACCCTCATTCGTTTAGGTACTAGTGGGTGTGATCCTTTGCCAGGTGATCACTCCCTCTGCCCAGATATTAGATAGGGCACTCCTTGCACAATAATGGCACTGTAACTCAATCCTTCATCGAAATGAAGGGTGGCCAGAACTCCAGCACTTCAGTGTTGGTGGCTGAGTCATATGTAGTGTTTGTCTTGGTGCAGAACACTTCCCATTTCCTGACATATGTCAGGTACTGTCTTCTCGTGGACTCCCTGCACGACGGCTGAGATGGCATTGATCGTCCTGTCGGAGAGTCCGTTATCCCAGAAATGGCCTGTTCAGAAACTGCAAATCAACAAGTTCATACAGTCATGGCACGGATACTTTCCCGCACGGGTGTGCCAACCTCCTTGGCCGTTGTTGATCCAGATGCAGGGTTCTGAGACCATCTTTGTACTGTTGGGAACCATGGTACCCGTTGCGGCGTCTTGTTTAATTATTGTAAGACTCGCCTGATGAGGCAGGAGGGGAAAATGCATAGCAAAACAAATCCCCCCCCCCCCAATGCAGCGAGAAATCATCCATCGCTGCTGCCCCTGGGTCTGGTTCCCAAGCAACATATGTTGGTAGTTGGTGAATTAGTCCGGATGGAAAAAAGGTCGATATCTGGTGTCCCATACCGGTCTATAATATCTGTAAACACTTTCCAATCCAACATCCATTTAATGTTGTCGTTGAATATACGTGACCTGATGTCTGCCACTGTATTTAGCTTACCTGGAAGGTAAAGTGGTTGAGATCCAAATCTCTCTCCCAGACACCAGTGCCAGATATTATTAGGCAATTCATCCACATGATATCGACTTTATTTCACCCATATGATTATATATAGGCCCCCAGTGTGGTATCAATCTGTACCGTACATGCAACTGGTGCTCATCTGAGCAGTAGGCCCTGAGTCCATGAAACGCTCCCAGCATTTCTAGATAATTAATTCCTAGTGCTTTTAAACAGAATAATTTTTGTGCACTCATCTGCCACCACAACTTGCGGTGGTATTAGTTGCTCCCCAACCTTTAGCACTGGCATCAGTCTGTAATGTACCCTAGGGATATGGGAATGGGGTGATGGGGTTAGGATAATATGGAACATTTCTATCCACCAGTTTAATTCTAATTTACTTTCCCTGGTAGTTGCATAGGCCTATTGAAATGGCCTGTATGATTTTTGAGAGCTAAAATTTCCCTCTTCCAGGTTTTAATAATGGAGTGGTCCAATTGTGCTGCTGGGAACGCAGCCACCAATTCCCAATCACTCTTGCTCCTTGCCGAATGGATGGTTCCCTGATGCCAGTGAGGCTTTTGCATACTCCCATCAAGTCTGTCACTTTGTTTGGTGGCAAGGTGATAGACATATTAACAGAATCAATAGTGAACCCCAAATAATCCATGGTAGTGGAGGGTTCCAATTTTGATTTATCTGGATGTACGTTAAACCTCTCTGTTGTGGCTGATACCACAATGTAGCCAGCTCCAATTTTCACCTACAATGAGAATATCATCAAGGTAAGCCATGACGATATGGTTATGTTTCTTTAAGTATGCTAAAGCTGGTTTTAATAAATTTGTAATAGCCTGGGTGCTGATGACAACCCATTGGATAAGGCATACTGCCATTGCTGTCCCATCCAGATAAATTTCAGGTATTTACGATGGCCCTGTGTGTGACAAAACGTGTCTATTTTGAAATGGGCATACTGAACGGAAGTATTTAGTTCGGTCAAATCTGTAATGATACGGCAACCACCATTTTTTTAGTTTTTTATAAATATATTTGATACGAACTCTTGAAATTCTCTGATTGTTTTCTCAATCCCTTTTGTGTTTAGTCTTAACAGTTTCAGCATGGCCTGCTGTTCTCTCTTTTTGTGAAGTATGAACTTCCTGCTAGGCGTATGCTGAACTGGGACGGTAGTTCGTATACAAATTCAATTTTGTAATTCTGAATACTTCCGAGTATGTAAAAGTTCAGAGGTAAAAAGTGCAGCACACATGATGAAACAAGTGCAACCGTCCCCCAACTTTAATGAATCGGACATGCAATGTTTTTTAAGACAACCAGACCCACCTACCTCCATGGTTACCGGTGTTGTGTGGGTTGTCTCCGCAGTTATTTCTTCTGGTATTGTGTTGCTGCGTTAAGGGTGAGACATTTGGCAGTCCTTGAAAGGATGCTACCGTGGGTCTGCGAAAGAGACCCACTGTGACTCTGCCCTGCATAAGCAGGTCACGCTGGAGCACTGCTCCCCACCCGCTCCCCGCGGGAAAGACGCCCGCCGTCCCTATCCGTGAACGGGGTGTCTTCAGGTCCGGACCCAGCCGAGTCCACGGACCTGTCCGACTTCCGGGTGGTTTTGCCGCCGACCGCGGCGCACCTGCGGTCTGTAGCGGCGAGAAGCCGGGAGCTGCTGGCAGCACCTGCAGCTCTGGAGAGACGGCACGCTGCTGGCTGCTTCCACAGCAGCGGTATCAGCTGCTGCTCTCCCCTGCGCGACTCCATGGTGCTTCCTCCTGAAAAAGAAATTACACGAGTCGCCACGCTCACCAGAAAAGGTAAGACTTACCTCAGTAATTTTTCAAAATTCGCGCTGGAGGAGCGGCGCTCCTCCCGACTGTCGCTTCCGCAATGCGTTCGACGATATGTCGCGCATGCGTCCTGGCGGGGTCTTCACGTAGTCACTCACGTAACTCCGAAGTAAAATCTGCTGTGCGGTATCGGGCACCACAGCTGTGATCCGTGCTGATACCGCTGGGCACTTGTGGTGACACAGTGCGTCCCACTGCCTGTATACGCCACCTGTGGAGGGACATGGTCTGCCGCCATCGCCTCCATGGTACAGTAGATAGGCTGTGCCCCAACAGTCCTGAACCCACACTGAGGCCTAGCCTCGGCGCCCATGTGCTGGGGACACAGGATTACCTGTGCTCCCCGGCTCCGACAACCCAAAAGGTCAATGCCTGTCGCAGCTTGCTCCCTCACTATGACTTTGGGCGGCTCGCGGGGGCACCATGTGGGTAACTGCACTTCAGTCAAATTTAATACTACTCAGGCCACAGCGCAATGCACTCCCTGGTACAGCACCTTCTTGGTTGGGACGAGTGCTAACCCATTCTCCGGCCCTTTGGTGGTGGTGGGACAGTTGTGAGGGTCGATCGGTTGGGCTGTGGGTAGGGGCTTCTTCACCTGAACCAGCAGTTCGGTGGCTTTTACAGTCATCCCAGTCCTGGGGGCCACACATGCCTGCCCACTGCGGTCCCAATCTATCCCGCTCCCGGGGTCCTGCCACCACCTGACGAAGGTGATCGATGCTCCTACCGGACACACCTTGGCAGACCCCCATAGACATAAATAAAGCCCCTGGTCATAGGCCCACCATTTGGTCATAGGCTCACCGATGGTAGCGACTACCGTCCTAATAATGGCATTCGGGGTTGTGGTCTTTGCCTGTTGTGGTCTACCTTTCCACAGTCCATCCCTTCGATGCAGCGGACGTTCCCATAATGTCCCTCCCTGTACTCCCAGGCATCTATACAAAACCCTATATCTAATTACCAAACGCTAACTACATCTACTTACACACTAACCAATGCTATATACAAAGCCACCTGTCTCCGGGTGGCCAACTCATAACTGGTCCCCGTCACGCTGGGGCCACCCCTCTGGTGGGCCCACCCGTGCAGGCCAGAACTCCTCCTGTTGAGGGGGCTGACTGCCCCTCACCTCCCTTTGCACTACGGGGTTTTGAGACCCCCCTAAGGTCCCTGTGGAGTCTGGGCTCCCTCCAGCCGCACTCCGTCGTGCCCTGTTTCGGCCACTCTCCTTCCCGGCCCTCGTGTGGCCGGCCCTTGTCCTAGGTTTAATTAGGGATGGGGACCACCTTACTGGGGGTTTAGCGACCCTGTTACTCCTATGTCTGACCAGGGGTTCCCACACCAGAGGTGAAACCTCCATCTCCTCTGCTTCTGCTAGTTCTGCCTCTCTTAGGCAGTCTACGGTACCTGCCTGCGGAGGGCTGGAGTCAGCATCCTTACCCGCTGCTTCCAGTCCTCACCCTGGGACACAGCAGGCTACTTCAGGCTGACTACCTGTGGGCTCGCCTGGCTCCTCTATGGTTTCCACATCAACCCGGGTCTGCTCTTGATCCTGTTCCCTGACATGTACCCCTTTCTGGGCTTCACGACACACAGAGCCCCTCTCTCTGGTGCCCCACAAACAGTGGTTCCTCAGGTCCACCAGGACCTGGCGGGCCACTATAAAGTCAGCGCCTAGTATCCCCTTTCTCTCCTGCTCCCAACTCATCAGGACGCACTTCCACTGCGCTTGGAGTGCTCTTAATCGAATGGACAAAGGAACAGAGAAAAACCCTGTCTTCTCGTTTCCCGTAAAACCAACAAGACTATAGAAACATAGAAATTAGGTGCAGGAGTAGGCCATTCGGCCCTTCGAGCCTGCACCGCCATTCAATATGATCATGGCTGATCATCCAACTCAGTATCCCGTACCTGCCTTCTCTCCATACCCTCTGATCCCCTTAGCCACAAGGGCCACTTCTAACTCCCTCTTAAATATAGCCAATGAACTGGCCTCAACTACCCTCTGTGGCAGAGAGTTCCAGAGACTCACCACTCTCTGTGTGAAAAAAGTCTTTCTCATCTCGGTCTTAAAGGATTTCCCCCTTATCCTTAAGCTGTGACCCCTTGTCCTGGACTTCCCCAACATCGGGAACAATCTTCCTGCATCTAGCCTGTCCAACCCCTTAAGAATTTTGTAAGTTTCTATAAGATCCCCTCCTAAATTCCAGAGAGTATAAACCGAGTCTATCCAGTCTTTCTTCATAAGACAGTCCTGACATCCCAGGAATCAATCTGGTGAACCTTCTCTGCACTCCCTCTATGGCAATAATGTCCTTCCTCAGATTTGGAGACCAAAACGGTACGCAATACTCCAGGTGTTTGGTCTCACCAAGACCCTGTACAACTGAAGTAGAACCTCCCTGCTCCTGTACTCAAATCCTTTTGCTATGAAAGCTAACATACCATTCGCTTTTTTCACTGCCTGCTGCACCTGCATGCCTACTTTCAATGACTGGTGTACCATGACACCCAGGTCTCGCTGCATCTCCCCTTTTTCTAATCGGCCACCATTTAGATAATAGTCTGCTTTCTGTTTTTGCCACCAAAGTGGATAACCCCACATTTGCCCACTCACCCAGCCTATCCAAGTCACCTTGCAGTCTCCTAGCATCCTCCTCACAGCTAACACTGCCCCCCAGCTTAGTGTCATCCGCAAACTTGGAGATATTGCCTTCAATTCCCTCATCCAGATCATTAATATATATTGTAAACAGCTGGGGTCCCAGCACTGAGCCTTGCGGTACCCCACTAGTCACTGCCTGCTATTGTGAAAAGGACCCGTTTACTCCTACTCTTTGCTTCCTGTTTGCCAGCCAGTTCTCTATCCACATCAATACTGAACCCCCAATACCGTATGCTTTAAGTTTGTATACTAATCTCTTATGTGGGACCTTGTCGAAAGCCTTCTGGAAGTCCAGATACACCACATCCACTGGTTCTCCCCTATCCACGCTACTAGTTACATCCTCGAAAAATTCCACAAGATTCGTCAGACATGATTTACCTTTCGTAAATCCATGCTGACTTTGTCCAATGATTTCACCACTTTCCAAATGTGCTGCTATCCCATCTTTAATAACTGACTCTAGCAGTTTCCCCACTACCGATGTTAGACTAACTGGTCTGCAATTCCCTGTTTGCCAGCCAGTTCTTTATCCACATTAATACTGAACCCCTAATGCCGTATGCTTTAAGTTTGTATACTAATCTCTTATGTGGGACTATAGGGCTACCCACTAGATAGAGGGGATGTACAGGGATTGTCCGTGTGGACAATGGTGCTGGAAGCACCTGTGTCCAGCAGGTAACTCCCGACACGTCCTGGACCTCCATCTTGACCCAGGGTCTCCCACATGGGCCATACTCTAACGGGCATAGGAATGTGGGCTGTTTCGCTGGCAGTCATAAAGCTGCCGGGGGTGCGGATACGGGCGAGCCCTGGCCCGTTGCCATGGCTACCTGTCCGGACCCTCCCGCCTTGGACTGCAAATAGGCCAATAGATCTTTTACATCTATTGTTCTCGGCACTGCCGCTCCCTCCTCCGGGGCTGGATCGGCTGTTACCGGGGTCCTATCCCCCACTGCTCTACTTAGGTTTCCGCATTCCCTCTTGTAGTGCCCGGGCTTCCCACACCCGTAGCACACCAGCCTCATCTCGGAAGAGGTCCGGCTGCCTTCCCGTTTCCACTCCCTCCTTTTGTGGGGTGACGGTACTATATTGTGCACCTTGCCCTTAAAGGGCTTCTCCTCACTTCTCTCCCCATCGTGATACGCAAGGGTGAGCTTCCTTATTACCTCCGCCTCGTTAAGGTTTGGGTCCGCTGGGTCGAACCAGTGGTCGGCCTTTGCCCTAACTCGCGGGAGGCAATTCGCTACCAGAGTCTTCAGCCAGTGGGCTGTTCTAATATCTAAATTCTGCCTATCTAAAGGCGTCCCACTAGCTCCCTCATACACTGCCCACAGTCTTTCTGCGAACATGCAGCAGCAGGTACTCGGCTACCTGCTGCTTCGTCTCCCCCACCCTGGTGAAAGGACTACCCTGATTCAACCCCATGGCCTCCAGAACCGCTGTCTGTGCCACTACCCATGTTTCAGGTCTTCCCGCTTCCCTGGAGGTCACCGCCTTGCATAGGTAGGAATCCAGGGTCATCAGTAGTAGCTTTACCCGTTCTACCTCATCGCAATCGTTTATGTCGGCTGCTTGCTGCACCTCCATAAAATGCAATGATGGGTCTCCCGCCTCGGTTAACCTGGGAACCAAAACGGACTCAAAGCAAGTCTAAAATTTACTGGCTTTATTAAACAATAAGAAATCGAATCTCACCAACACTACATGATATGTGACTAAACTTACAGTGGCTTGCAGAAGTATTCATACCTCTTGAACTTTTCCACATTTTGTCATGTTACAACCACAAACGTAAATGTATTTTATTGGGATTTTATGTCATAGACCAACAAAAAGTGGTGCATAATTGTGAAGTGGAAGGAAAATGATACATGCTTTCCAAATTTTATTATAATTAAAAAACTGGCGTGCAAAAGTATTCAGCCCCCCTGAGTCAATACTTTGTAGAACCACCTTTCGCTGCAATTACAGCTGCAAGTCGTTTGGGGTATGTCTCTACCAGCTTTGCACATCTAGAGACTGAAATTTTTGCCCATTCTTCTTTGAAAAATAGCTCAAGCTCAGTCGGATTGGATGGAGAGCGTCTGTGAACAGCAATTGTCAAGTCTTGGCAGAGATTCTCAATTGGATTTAGGTCTGGACTTTGACTGGGCCATTCTAACACATGAATATGCTTTGATCTAAACCATTCCATTGTAGCTCTGGCTGTATGTTTAGGGTTGTGGTCCTGCTGAAAGGTGAACCTCTGCCCCAGTCTCAAGTCTTTTGCAGACTCTAACAGGTTTTCTTCCAAGATTGCCCTGTATTTGGCTCCATACATCTTCCCATCAACTCTGACCAGCTTCCCTGTCCCTGCTGAAGAAAAGCATCCCCACAGCATGATGCTGCCACCACCATGTTTCACAGTTGGGATGGTGTGTTCAGGGTGATGTGCAATGTTAGTTTTCCACCACACATAGCGTTTTGCATTTATGCCAAAAACTTCAATTTTGGTCTCATCAGACCAGAGCACCTTCCTCCACATGTTTGCTGTGTCCCCCACATGGCTTGTGGCAAACTGCAAACGGGACTTCTTATGGCTTTGTTTCAACAATGGCTTTCTTCTTGCCACTCTTCCATAAAGACCCGATTTGTGGAGTGCATGACTAATAGTTGTCCTGTGGACAGTATCTCCCACCTGAGCTGTGGATCTCTGCAGCTCCTCCAGAGTTACCATTGGCCTCTTGGCTGCTTCTCTGATCAATGCTCTCCTTGCCCGGCCTGTCAGTTTAGGTGGACAGCCATGTCTTGGTAGGTTTGCAGTTGTGCCATACTCTTTCCATTTTCGGATGATGGATTGAACAGTGCTCTGTGAGATGTTCAAAGCTTGGGGTATTTTTTTATAACCCTAATCCTGCTTTAAACTTCTCCACAACTTTATCCCTGACCTGTCTGGTGTGTTCCTTGGGCTTCATGATGCCCAAGGAGCATTGTTTGTTCACTAATGTTCTCTAACAACCCTCTGAGGCCTTCACAGAACAGCTGTATTTATACTGAGATTAGATTACACACAAGTGGACTCTATTTACTAATTAGGTGACTTCTGAAGGCAATTGGTTGCACTGGATTTTATTTAGGGGTATCAGAGTAAAGGGGGCTGAATACTTTTGCACGCCACACTTTTCAGTTTTTTATTTGTAAAAAGATGTGAAAACCATGTATCATTTTCCTTCCACTTCACAATTATGCGCCACTTTGTGTTGGTCTATCACATAAAATCCTAATAAAGTACATTTACGTTTGTGGTTGTAACGTGACAAAATGTGGAAAAGTTCAAGGGGTATGAATACTTTTGCAAGCCACTGTATGCTTTAAACTAAGGCTATGGAAAGAAAACTATCGGGCATATTGTAAAAACTTACTTTACACAATTTTACTTACAGTACACCCCATTTCCCCTTCTTACCTCAACCTCTATCCGATTTCGGGAACTTCACCAGGTCACTAGGGGTACTTACAGGGTCACTAGGGGTACTTACAGGTCACTAGGGGTACTTACAGGATGTACTCCACACATCCACCATCTTCTGAGTGAATGTGGTACATGAAACAAAACCCATTAGAAAGTACCCCTAGTGACCTGGTGAAGTTCCCGAAATTGGACAGAGGTTGAGGTAAGAAGGGGAAAGGGGGTGTACTATAAGTAAAGTTGTTTTTACGATATGCCCGATAGTTTTCTTTCCATAGTCTTAGTTTAAAGCATAAGTTTAGTCACGTATTATGTAGTGTTGGTGAGATTCGATTTCTTATTGTTTAATAAAGCCTGTCAATTTTAGACTTGCCTTGAGCCCGTCTTGGTTTCTGTTTTCTCTCATCAGCACGCTCTGGTCAAGTCAACCTTTTATCATATTCCACCATAATTCTGAGGTCTAGAACCCGGGGGAATCCCTTTTGTTGTATTCTCTCTCTTGGGAACCGCTCGAGTGGAGTGGTGGCCGTTTGACCCACTGACAAGGGAGAGAATAACTCGGGTATTTGGGCCCGAAGTGGAGTAAAGGGAACTAAAACCCCCACACCCCTCATCCTTCTAAACTCCAGTGAGATCTTTCTAAACTCCAGGAAGATGCCCGATCTAAGCTAGCTCCATTTGACCGCGTTTGGCCCACATCCCTCCAAACCTTTCCTGTCTATGTAGCTGTCCAAGAGTTTTTTCAAGTGCTATTATAGTATTTGACATCCACCTCCTCTGGCAGGTCGCTCCACACATCCACCATCTTCTGAGTGAATGTGGTGCATGAAACAAAACCCATTAGAAAGAACTTGGCCCAGATTGTATTACTGAAAGTGCCACTGCTTTGGATCATAATATTTACAGGAAATCAACTGTAAAAAGTTATAATCTTATTATGTTACAGAAGGCTGTGGAGGCCCAGTCGATGGATATTTTTAAGGCAGAGATGGACAGATTCTTGATTAGTACAGCTGTCAGGGGTTCTGGGGAGAAGGCAGGAGAATGGGGTTAGGATGGAGAGATAGATCAGCCATGATTGAATGGCAGAGTAGACATGATGGTCCCAATGGCCTAATTCTGCTCCTGTCACTTATGAACTTATCAGTGTGGATTCAGCATGTTCTCCCTTTGAGTGCAAGGAGTTATACAGGGGGTTCCATTTTTCTGCCATAGTCCAGATGGGTGCAGTTTGCTTGGTTGATTGGCCACTGTAAATTGTTGCTTGTGCAAGTGATTGGTAGAATTAGAGCTACGTTAATAGAAATGTGGGGAGATAATAGTATAAATGGTTGGTACGGACTCAGTGGGACTAACCTGTTGTGACACTATGACTGCAAATATATTGGGCGCATGAAGTAAATAATGTCAACTTAAGATTGGCACAAAATGCTGGAGTATCTCTGCCGGTCAGGCAGCATCTTTGGGGAAAAGAAATAGGTGACGTTTCGGGCCGGAAACCTTCTTCAGACATAATGTGAACTAATATTAGTATAGAGTTACAGCGTGGAAATAGGCCCTTCAGCCCACCGAGTGTGTGCCGGCCATCGATCACCCGCACACTAGTTCCATCCCACACAGAATGGACAAATTGCCGAGACCAATTTACTTGCAAACCTGCACGTCTTTGGAATGTGGGAGGAAACCGGAGCACCGGGAAAGAGCCCACGAGATCACGGGGAGAATGTACAAACTCCATACAGACAACAACCCGTAGTCAGGATCGAGCCCAGGTCTCTGGCGCTGCAAAGCAGCGACTCTACCGCTGCACCACTGATATATTATATGATATATTAGTCATCCCATAGCGATTATGAACGCTTTTGTGCACTTGATGAAAAGGCAAGCAAGTTTAGTTGCTGATTACAGGGTAGATTTCTCGGGCTTTGTGTAAAATAAGCCAAGTGACATTTGCAAATGGGTAGAGAAATGGGTTTGGCTCTCAATATACGTTTGTGGAGAAACCAAGGCAACCACCAAAGTAATCATTGTATCACCCTTCTACACTGTATTGGAAACAATCCAAATATTTGATAATTGCAGCAGAAGTCTGTCGTGACTTTGCAAGATATAAACTAATATTAATGCCAGTAAAAATTGGGAGCAAACGGTTGGAGTTATTTGTATGTTTCTACCTCTGAGCGAATCTCCGAAGTGTGCTTCTGTGGCTGCCAAGCTGAAGGATGTTAATAGTCGGCCCTGTAATTCTATTTTGCTGGGCACACAATGCAGACCTGGACAATCACACTCTCCAAGGTCATCTCTGCCTTCTCCAGATGAATATCAACGCTTCCTCTATTCTGCTCCAAAAACCACGATTCACCGTGTTCATCAGAGTTTCCTCCCAGCTTCCCTGAATCAGGCTCAATACAGAACAAAATTCTCTTGGCTTGTTCATTAAACCACGGAGAAATAGTAATAGTTAATACAGAAATAACTATTGCACTTTATTCAATGCCATCAAGAAAATAAAAAAAGCTCTGCTTTTGTTTGGTGCATGACAAGTTAGAAGGGCAGCACAATGGCGCAGCGGTAGAGTTACTGCCGTATAGCGCCAGAGACCAGGGTTCAATCCTGACTACGGGGGCTGTCTGTACAGAGTGTGTACATTCTCCTCGTGACCACGTGGGTTTTCTCCGCAACCTTCCACACTCCGAAGACATACAGGTTTGTAGGTTAATTGTCTTGGTAGAAAATGTAAAACTGTCCCTAGTGTGCGAAGGGTAGTGTTAATATGCGTGCGGACTCAGTGGGCTGAAGGGCCTGTTTCCGCGCTGTATCTCTAAAGCTAAACTAAACCTAAAACTGAATCACTTACTCCGCAGTTTATCACGATGTGAAAAATATAGTGCTGCGTGGGTGCTTTACTTTGTTGCTGTGTTATATAAATCATTAACTTTGACTTTCAGAATAATGGAGTGTGGCATTTCAACGCATTGTTGTTGCAGATATTTGATCGATTGATTGAAAAGTGCTTCGTACCATTGAGTGGGTTTACAGTCAAGCACATAAAAGTGTAAATTGAGGCCAAAATATGTTATCTGCCAACTTTCACAGGCTAATTAGACCTTGTCAAGTCCTCTTCCTTCTACAATGGAATTCAAGCATTTTCCAGAATATGCATGACAAGAGGCAGATTAGTTAATTCTTATGTGAAAGTGCCTTTATTATCAGAGATAAACATCACTGGGTCAGTGAGGTAATTTCTCTTTTCATTTTGGTCGTAGATGTTCTTTGTGCATTGAATAACCAATTTTGAAAGTAATTTCCTTAAATGGTATAAATAATTAATGATATGCAGGTAGAAATTTGGCTTAATTCTTGCAAAATGATTTGCCATCGATTTTGATTTAACCCATTGACGGAATATTGAACGATTTTTTTTTTCCAATTATCATTTTCTGGACGATATTTTTTCCAATTATCATTTCCTGGACGCTTCAGCAGTTATTTAACCTCAGTCTGTGAGTTTGGCCTTCAGAATATAGGTACTAGTTCTCACAAAGATAATTTTGTTCTTCTTGAGAACTAGTACCTATGCTTTATCTCGATAGATTAGCTATTATCAGAGCATTGAGTAGTTTTTGAAGTGGGTGACATTTATGGAGGGAGAAAGTCTGAATTAACATTTAAGCTCACTGATCCTTCTGATGGATCATTGTTTCTGAAATGTTAACCCTGTTGCTCTGTTTCTCACTCCACAGACATGGTCTCACCTGGTGCTTATTTAGTTTAATGTCTGAAGAAGGGTCTCAACCCGAAACGTCACCCATTCCTTCTCTCCAGAGATGCTGCCTGTCCCGCTGAGTAACTCCAGCATTTTGGGTCTATCTCCGACTTATTTTGTTTAGTTTAGTTTAGTTTTGTATTACAGCGCAGAAACAGGCCCTTCGGCCCGCCGTGTCCGCGCCGACCAGCGATCCCCACACACTTACACCATCTCACACATGCTGGGGACAATTTACAATTTTACCAAGCCAATTAGCCGACTAACCTGAACGTCATTGTGATGTGGGAGAAAACGCACGCATGTCACAGGGAGAATGTACAAACTCCGTACAGACAAGCACCACCTAGTCAGGATCATACCCGGGTCTCTGGCTCTGTAAGGCAGCAACTCTACAGGAACAGATGCTGTTGGTAGCATTACTCAACTAATTAGTGATCAATTATTTCAACATCCACAATCATGACATAACATTAAAGTGATTTCGACAAAATGTGTAGGAAGGAACTGCAGATGCTGATTTACAACAAAGATAAACACAAAATGCTGGAGTAACTCAGCGGGACAGGCAGCATCTCTGGAGAGAAGGAATGGGTGACATTTTGGGTCGAGACCCTTCTTGAAGTTCAATGTTCCATGAAGCATCCAGTTCAATGTCTCCTTTTTATCTCCAGCCTTTGTCACTTACTCTGCCCATCTGCCAATCAACCCCGCTCCCCTCTCACCTGTATCCACCAATCATTATCCCACCCCCACCTCTTTTCCAGCTTTCTACCCTCCACTATAATCAGTTTAAAGAAGGATCTCGACCTGAAACATTGCCTATCTAGTCCCTCCGCAGATGCTACCTGACCCGCTGAGTTTCTCCAGCACTTTGTGTTTTCTTCATTGCTTATCAATTGCTTTGCAACATCCTCAAGTGACAAAAGCATTATAAAAATGCAAGTCTTTCTTTGTACTATAATTTTAAATGTAATCACAGAGTTTGTACGTTCTCCCTGTGACCGTATGGGTTTTCTCCAGGTGCTCCTCTTTCCTCCCACACTCCAAAGGCAAACAGGTTTGTAGGTTAATTAGCTTCGGTGAAATTGTAAATTTTCCATTGTGTGTAGGGCAGTGTTAGTGTACGAGCTGATCGCTGGCCGGCGTGGACTCTGTGGGCCGAATGGCCTGTTTCCGTGCTGTGTCTACAAAGTCTAAAGTCTAAACTGAACAATAAATTTGTACTATCATAACCGCATGAGAAAGTGTTTTCATTTAGGAGTGAGTTCGTAGATTTATCCAAAATCATGTTTTTTTTAAAAGGTTGCACGTACAGACATCAGTGACTCACATAAAAGTATACGGGACAATTTGAGTGACTTATAGAACCAGCAATATCAAACTGAATCTTGTCAGCACATCACGCCAAATTGCAACCAAATAAAAAAAATGAATCACTGATAGAATTCAACAAAAGGCGAGAAGATAAAAGCGGGGACATAATTGAGAGTACTCACTTGACAGTTCGTCCATGATTATATTTCCAAATGACTGTGCACCTTAAAAGTCCTTCTTGTTTACTACTCTGCAATCGTGTTTTAACGAAGGTGAAAACTATACAAAACATGGTCATGCAATGTCGTCTCTATCTGTTGTTGGAAAATTAAATCAACTGTGCGTTCCAATCTCACTCATGAAACCAATATCGAGGCTTTGAATCTTTATTAAGCATACAGGCACTTGAATGCTTCCAGGAATTTTCTATTAGGTTTTGAATATCAAAACCTCAGCCTGAAATATTCATTGTTGCTCTCTCGGGCAAGATCCAGCTCAGTGTGAACCGGACTAGAGTTGGATTATTGCGTTTGTTCTCTGACCAGCTAATAGAGATTCGAACATATTATATCTCCTCCGATTTACTCCAAATTCTGCCTGAAGCCAATTGATTGTGATGGTGACGTGGCCAACTTATAAGTTTAATTTGCAACTAACTATTCCAAACCTTGTCTCGGGTTCAAGTTCAAGAGAGTTTATTGTCATGTATCCCAGATAGGACAATGAAATTCCTGCTTTGCTTCAGCACAACAGAATATTGTAGTCATAAATAAACACAGAACAGATCCGAGTGTCCATAATCCTTCAGTGTGTCCATATTCATTCCTTCAGATCTGATTACTGTTAGAGATATTTCAGACTTTCTAAACTGTTTCCTTTCATTTTCTTTCTTAATCTTAATCAAAATGGCACCTCTTGCAAATGGACTTGTGAATTTGGAAGTAAATCGACGATCATTGTGCTGAGAAAACCGGTGCCAAATGTCCCAGATTTCACTGCCAAGGGGTTCTACAAACAATTAATTAAATTTGAGCTGGAATCCTTGTTGTTCCGCAGGCAAAGATAGCAGTTAATTTGTGCACAGCACAGGATAACAAATAGCAGTGAGATTACTCACTAGATAATCTGTTTTTCTTCACAGTGCAGTAGAATCTGTGGTGCTCATCACAACCGCCCGACAGTGTCTGATTTCATGCTTCATCCAAAGGAACATTTATGTAACATCAGTATGATCCCTATCTTATAATTAGCCATGCCCAGGATGATTTGTCTTGGTTAATATACAAGCATACATTTAACGTTTGTGCATCAGTGTTTACTGTGCACCCACTGTTCAAAATCTCCAAATTAGTTCAATAAAGTGGATTGTGTAGGAAGGACACTCAATTAATTGGATTGCTTGCCACAAATAGAACATAGAACAGTACAACAGGGTGGCTCAGCAGTAGAGTTGCTGCCTCACATCGAATGCAGCACCGGAGACCCGGGTTCGATCCCGACTAAGGGTGCTGTCTGTATGGAGTTTGTGCGTTCTCGCCGTGACTTGCATGGGTTTTCTCCGAGACCCTTGGTTTCCTTCCATACTCCAAAGACATACAGGTATGTAGGTGAATTGGCTTGGTAAACATAAAAAATGTCCCTAGTGGCTATAGGATAGTGTTAATAGACAATAGACAATAGACAATAGGTGCAGGAGTAGGCCATTCGGCCCTTCGAGCCAGCACCGCCATTCACTGTGATCATGGCTGATTATCCCCAATCAGTACCCCGTTCCTGCCTTCTCCCCATATCCCGCGACTGCTATTTTTAAGAGCCCGATCTAGCTCTCTCTTGAAAGCATCCAGAGAACCTGCCTCCACCGCCCTCTGAGACAGAGAATTCCACAGACTCACCACTCTCTGTGAGAAAAAGTATTTCCTCGTCTCCGTTCTAAATGGCTTACTCCTTATTCTTAAACTGTGGCCGCTGGTTCTGGTGATGTGCGGGGATCGCTGGCCGGTGCGGACCCGGTGGGCTGAAAGGGCCTGTTTCTGCTCTGTATCTCTAAAACTAAATCAAAAAAAACACAGGGTCTGGCCCTTCAGCCCACAATATTTAGATTTTTAGATAATCTTTATTGTCATTATAACATGTGAACATGTAGAACAAAATTAAAATGCCAACCAGTCAGTGCACCATCCACACATGTCTAAAAGCTAACGATACGTAAGCATACACACACCACCATAAAATAAGCATAAACACACAACCATACATTCTTCTGCCGATTTCACAATCCATTTGGTATGCAGCGCACCTGCGCTCATTTGGTGGCTACATTAAGTGTAGTTATTGCTGTGGGATAAAAACTGTTTTTTGGTCTGTTTGTCCCTGTCCTCATTGATCTGTACCGTCTGCCTGATGGCAACAGTTCAAACAGGGAGTGGCCGGGGTGGGAAATGTCCTCTATAATGTTCTGGGATTTCTTGAGACAGTGGGAACTGTGTAGATCCTCCAAAGTGAGGAGAGGGCAGCCGACAATTTTCTGGGCGTTGCCAATAGCCCTCTGGAGCGCTTTCCTCCAGGCCGCTGTGCAGCTGGTGTACCACACGCATACACAGTATGTTAGGATGCTCTCTAACAATCTTCCTGCATCTAGCCTGTCCAACCCCTTAAGAATTTTGTAAGTTAATATAAGATCCCCTCTCAATCTCCTATATTCTCAAAGTTACCTTCCTTTAAGTTCAGAACCATTGTTTCTGAATTAACAATGTCACTCTCCATCCTAATGAAGAACTCCACCATATTATGGTCACTCTTGCCCAAGGGGGCACGTACAACAAGGCTGCTAACTAACCCTTCCTCATTACTCAATACCCAGTTTAAAATAGCCTGCTCTCTCGTTGGTTCCTCTACATGTTGATTTAGATAACTATCCCGCACACATTCCAAAAAAATCCTCTTCCTCAGCACCCCAGCCAATTTGATTCACCCAATCTATATGTAGATTGAAGTCACCCATTATAACTGTTTTGCCTTTGTCGGACGCATTTCTAATTTCCTGTTTGATACCATCCCCAACATCACTACTACTGTTAGGTGGCCTGTACACAACACCCACCAGAGTCTTCTGCCCCTTAGTGTTTCGCAGCTCTACCCATACCGATTCACATGAAACTGTCACATGAATTGTGACAGTTTGGTTTAGTTTAATTTTGAGACGCAGCACGGAAACAGCCAATTCGGCCCACTAAGTCTTTGCCGACCATTGATCACCTGTTCACACTGGTTCTATGGGGCTCATGACAGAAGCCTCCTCGTGGCGATCCCCGGAAACGATGACACGATGCACTCTGTAACGCGTCGGGCGACCATTCTATCAACATGTTGGACGACGATGGAAGCCAACAGCGAGCTACGCGTCGTCTGAACACGAACGAACAAACTGGTTCTATGTTAGGCCACTCGCTCATCCGCACGTTACACACTAGGGGCAATTTACAGAGGGCCAATTAATCTACAAACCTGTACGTCTTGGAGTGCGGGGGGAAACCGAAGCACCCTGAGAAAACCCACCGGGTCACAAGGAGAACATACAAACTCCATACAGACGGCACCCATAGTCAGGATCAAATCCGGATCTCTGGCGCTGTCAGGCAGCAACTCTACTGGTGCACCACCGCGCGCTCTGAGACAGATGACATATGATGAAGGCAGTAAAATGTCTTCTATTCGCCCCCACCATTAATACTAAATTTAAGCAGACTATTCCATCAGCCAAGGGGTAATAATGAGTTGACATTTGCATTGCCCATTTGGAGTTGTGCCTGTCCCACTTGTGCGACCTAATCCGTGAGTTCTGGCGAGTTTGCTCTCGACTCATACTCGCAGCATGGTCAACACGAGTTCCTAGGAGGTCTTTGTAACTCTTCATCATGCTCGAGAGTAGTCCCCGTGTACTCGAGGCCTCAGCTAGGAGTATTTTTCAACATGTTGAAAAATGCCCGCGACTAAAAAAGGTTTGCCATGGATACTTTTATTACCCATAGATTTAGTCGTAGTAGTTCGTAGTAGGTCAGTATCGTAGTCGTAGGTAATCGAGGGTAGTCAAAGGTAGTCGTAGATAGTCTTGGTCATAGTCGAAGGGAGGTTGAAGGAGGTCGTCTTCACTCTCCACTATTCGGTGTCCAATTTTCCCAAAGTTAGTCGTAGCTCGTCGTAGCTCATTTTCAACATAGTTGAAGGAGGTCTTCTACATCGTTGAAGGAGGTCTTCAACATTAAATTTTCTCAAACTCTCCTAAACTCTTTTAAATTCGGCAATTAGGTCGCCAAAGTGGGACAGCCCCTTAGGCTCCAGTGAACGCCTTCTATAACCGCAAGCAGCTGAATGCACATTCATAGATCTCTGGCCTAGATGCATGCAACAATAGCCTAGCCGCCTGTCCCTTTACCGCATTGCAGTTGATAATCGGTGTGCTGAATTAATATACTCACAATTTGGCCAGATCTGCATGTTACACCCTTTATCCTGTTTAAGAAAGAACTGCAGATGCTGGTTTAAATCGAAGTGCTGGAGTAACTCAGCAGGTGAGGCAGCATCTCGGGAGAGAAGGAACTTTTTCACAGAGAGAGTTGTGAATCTGTGGAATTCTCTGCCTCAGAGAGCCGTGGAGGCCAGTTCTCTGGATGCTTTCAAGAGAGAGCTAGATAGGGCTCATAAAAATAGCGGAGTCAGGGGATATGGGAAGAAGGCAGGAACGGGGTACTGATTGGGGATGATCAGCCATGATCACATTGAATGGCGGTGCTGGCTCGAAGGGCCGTATGGCCTACTCCTGCACCTATTGTCTATTGTCTATTGAATGGGCAACTTTTTGGGTCGAGACCCTTCTTCAGACTGGAAACGTTAGTCTGAAGAAGGATCTCGACCCAAAACGTTGCCCATTCTTTCTCTCCCGAGATGCTGTCTCACCCGCTGAGTTACTCCAGCATTTTGTGTCTACCCTTTATCCTGTATCTGTACACTGTGGCTGGCTTGATTGTAATCATGAGTGGTCTTTCCGCTGACTGGATAGCACGCAACAAACTTGCTTTTCACTGTACCTCGGTACACATGGCAATAATCGAAATGAAACCAAGCACGCGGTAAACACTTAGCCTAATGGACACGGCAAAGTTGGTGTGCCCGTGCATCAAAAGCAATGGGCGCTGGTTAATTGACTGTTTCTTCAACACATCTTCTGCTAGTTTTGTGCATTTCCCCACAGACACAAGTTGGACTTTACTCTTCCTTTAGCAAAGACACAAAATGCTGGAGTGACTCAGCATGTCAGGCAGCATCCCTGTAGAATGTGGACAGGTAATATGAAAGGGCCAGGACCCTGCTAAAGTACTGTTCGTTTACTTCTGCTCAATTATTGGCATACAATTAGGGAGCAGCTGTAGGGCCTGCTACCTTACATCACCAGAGACCTGAGTTTGATCCTGACTGTGGGTGCTGTCTGTACAGTGTTTGCACGTTCTCCCCCGTGAGTTTTCTCTGGGTGCTCCGGTTTCCTCCCATGTGCCAAAAACACGCAGGTTTGTAGGTGAATTGGCTTCTGTAACGTTGCGAATTGTTCCTAGTGTGTAGGATGGCACTAGTGTACGGGGTGATTCCTGGTCGGTGCGGACTTGGTGGGCCGAAGGGCCCCGTTTCTGCACTGCATCTCTAAAGTCTAAAATCTAATTTTTTTCACAATATCTACGTGTTTACGATTAAATCAATGTTTTGGACCTCTGTGTGTCATCAGCTCCTATACATTCTCTGTGACAAATGCTCTTCAATTAACCATAAAACATGTATTCCTGGCCTGGCCGTTGTTATTTCTTTCCCCACAGAGGTTCATGATTGATGGGAAGTTATAGAAGAAGGCAAGGGAAATGGCTCAGAAAGCCATAAAATCAGGCAGGCATGGATCTCCTATTGCATTTTCTATCTCCTTACATTTTGTATCCTATTTTTTTGGAACTTAAGTTGATGGCAAGGAACATTACTTCCCATAACTTGATTTTATACTTTCGCGTTATTGGATTTTAGAAAGCTTTGATTCTCTCTGCACCATTAGCCATTTGCAAAACAGCTTCACAGTCGCAAAACTATTCCTTCTGAAAAAAGCCTCAGTGTTAGTGTGCGACATTTGGTCAAGTCTCAGAAGCATGACTAAGACAATACAAACAATCATGAAGTTAATGATTTTGGTTGTAACTGCGCGCTAATTACTGATTCTGTATCTTTTTTTATTTCTGTACGTCAAGCATTCCTTCAATACTCATCTCGCTAATTGGAAGCGACACTACACAGCTGTGTGTGGAATATGTCTTTGCCGCTCTCAAGAAAATCAAAGGCTATATTGTTGAAGTATGTCACATGTTAAAATAACATTGCAGTGCAGGCCACAAAGGACTATAATGAATGGTTGCTATTGACAGGATTTTGCACAAATTCTCTGGGTATTTTACTGTGCTGTAAAATATAGTCTTGCTGCCTGTCCACTTAAAATGATTTTTTTGAACACGGTCATTAAATCTCTAAGTACACCTTCAATTTAGTGCAACTTAGTTTAGAGATAATAGGGTGGAAACAGGCCCTTCGGCCCACCGAGTCCCGTGCTGACCAGCAATCCCCGCACGTTTACCCAATCCTACACACACTAGGGACAATTTACAATTACACCCAGCAGATTTAGCCTACAAACCTCCACGTCTTTGGAGTGTGGGAGGAAACCGGAGATACCAGGGAAAACCCACACAGGTCACAGGGAGAACATACAGACTCCGTACAGACAGCACCCGTAGTCGGGATCGAACCCGGGTCTCTGGAGCTGTAAGGCAGCAACTCTACCGCTGTGCTACTGTGCCGCCAGCTATACCAAAAATGCATTTAACTAAACCAACGTTTAACTAAACCAACATTATAGGTGTCAGACACTTGCATTGTAAAGGTATTCTTGATGTGTTTCCATTTAAAAAATGACTGCACTTCTTATCCAGATTGTGTGAAACTAAGAGGATTTCGAGTGACAATTGAAAGCTGTGAATTGAAGGAGTTGAAAAGCAGTGTCATAGAGTCATGCTGCATGGAACCAGGCCCTTCGGCCCAACTCATCCATGCTGGCCAAGTAGCAACCTCATCTCCACGATAATGCTCAAGTCACTTCTGAACTGTTCTGAGTAGGGCAGAGCAGAGGCGCAGCGGTAGAGTTGCTGCCTTACAGCGCCAGACACCCGGCTTCCATCCTGACTATGGGTGCTGCCTGTATGGAGTTTGTGCATTCTCCCTGCGACCGCGTGGGTTTTCTCCAGGTGCTCTAGTTTCCTCCCCCCATCCAAACATGTGCAGGTTTGTAAGTTAATTGACTTCTGTAAGTTGTCCCTAGCGTGTAGGATGGAACTAGTGTACGGGTGATCACTGGTTGGTGCGGACTCGGTAGGCTGAAAGGCATGTTTCATGCTGTATCTCCAAACTAAACTAACCTAAAGTGACACCTACTCAAAAGGCTGATAAACCCAGATCTCTTCCTTCCAAACCATCTTGGTGTGATTTCAATAAACGGGAGAAAGATAGAGCATTCAAAGATGTGAAGGAGGAGAGGAATTCAGTGTTACAGGTGGGTTACAAAACAAACAGGTTGTGCAAAGTCATCAGATGTATTTTTCATGTGAAATTATATTAATTGTACATTTGTAATCTGTTAAATCTATACTTAAGGGTGGTGCAAGATAGATAGAGAGAACTCCTACAGAGGCAGACAAAACTGAGTGAAGAATTTGCCGCTAAAGTCCCTCTCAAATGTCTTTCCTCTCACCTTAAGCCCATGCCCTGTAGTTTAACATCCTCTACCTTGGGCAAAAGACAGTGAGCATTCATTTTATCCATGCCCCTCATGCTCTTGTCACCTCAATAAGTTCCCCCCTGAGCCTCTTACACTCCAAAGTAAATGTTCCAGCCTATTTAATCGATAATGTTTTATTATAAATGTTTTATGTGTCATTCCTAACTGTCACTGTATGTCATGTTACTTGTGGGCGGAGCACCAAGGCAAATTCCTTGTATGTGAATACTTGGCCAATAAACGTATTCATACATTCATTCATAATCTCCCCATGCTTGCAAAACTAGGTAACATCCAGCTGCGTAGGAAGGAATTACAGATGCTGGTTCACAACGAAGATAGACACACAATGCTGGAATAGACAGTCTTGGGAAAATGAACTTGGCCAAATTATAAGGCCAGAACTATGGGATGAAAGTTTACAACATACACATCATTGTTCGTTAAATGCTAAACATTCCCTTATACAGTTTAAAATACTACATAGATTACATTATTCCAAATCTAAATTACATAACATCTTTCCAAAAGTATCCCCCATATGTGATAAATGTCAACATTTAGAAGCAAATTTATCACATTCATTTACTAACTGTATAAAAATCACAAAGTTCTGGATAGAAATATTTAAGATAATTTCGAATGTTGTCAATATAATTCTGACTCCTGACCCAAAGTTAATAATACTTGGAATACTAGAAACAATTAGTAACAATGAATCAAAGAATTTTTATTGACTACGGTTTAATAATTGGGAAAAAAATAATATTAAAATTTTGGAAAGGCCCTATATCCCCAACAATCAAAATGTGGAATACAGAAATGTCGGAGACACTTCATCTGGAGAGATTGAGGCTTGTCCTAATGGACAGGTTAGATCTCTTCAGAGAGATTTGGTCTCCATTTATTAAATATTTACAGGGTCATAATGGCTCGGCACGAGGGCTTGACTGAGGCCTGAATATTAGAATGGATGAAGAAACATATATAATAAATCATGACTATATCTCCAAGGACGGATTAATGATTAACACTCCATTCACCATCATATTTCTTATACTTTTTTTCTCTATCTTTTCTTACTTTAAAAAAAATTCAGAAAAATGTATAGAAACATATAATCTTAAATTTTTAATATTAATAAGAATATAAATATTACTAAATCATGAAGGTATTATTAGTATCATGTATTTTCAATTATATAAAATATATAGTCTTAAATTTTAAAACCAATGATAATGCAAATATTATTAACAGTATGAATATATCATTAATATCATGTATTTTCATCTATGCAAAATAATGTACTTTTTATTATTATGTTTCTATAATAAAAATACTTTAAAAAAATGCTGGAATAACTCAGCGGGACGGGCAACATCTCTGGGTGAAGGAATGGGTGATGTTTCGGGTCAGGACCCTTCTTCAGACTGAAGTCAGGGGAGAGGGAAACTAGAGATGTGGAAGGGTTCAATATCATGGTGAATCTCCTCTGTACCTTTACCAACTTAATGGCATCCTTCCCATAGCTGGGTGAGCAGAACTGGACTCAGTGGTGAAGAAGGTCTGAAGAAGGGTCCCGACCTGGAACATCACCCATCCATGTTCTCCAGAGATGCTACCTGGCCACCTGAATTACTCCAGCATTTTGTGTCTTTTTGTTTTGTAAACCAGCATCCGCAGTTCCTTGTTTCTACAGTACTCCATGTGTGGTCTCTCCACGGACTTGTCCTTTCCCTGCACCTACGTATGACACCAGTTACGTTAGTCCACATGAACTCTAACAACCACTCTTCACACTCGGCTTACTTACACCCTTCTGTTCCTTGAATGTTTTCCAGCCTTGAACTTTCTATCTTAGTGTTAACACGCACTGTGTCATTAAGAATAAGGGGAGGGCCATTTAGGACCGGGATGAGGAAAAACCTTTTCACCCAGAGAGTTGTGAATCTGTGGAACTCTCTGCCACAGAAGGTAGTGGAGGTCAATTCACTGGATGTATTCAAGAGAGAGTTAGATATAGCTCTTACGGAATCAAGGGATATGGGGAGAAAGCAGGAACGGGGTACTGATTTTTGATGATCAGCCATGATCATATTGAATGGCAGTGCTTGCTTGAGGGCCTACTCCTGCACCTATTTTTCTATTTTTCCATGTTTCTATGTTTCCATACAGTATGAATCTATGGTAAGTACTCAAACTGAGATATTATTAAAGTCACTACATTTTGTTGCATTTATAAGCTCATAAATTCATGTTATAGGAGCAGAAGTAGACCATTCAGCCCATCGAGTCTATTCCGCCATTCAGTCATGGCTGACCTATCTTTTCCTCGCAACCCCATTCTCCTGCCTTCTTCCTATAACCTTTTAACACCCTTACTAGTCAAAACAACCATGTTAAAAATGTGAAAATGAGATCTTTATGATTAATCTTTTTACCTCTGGTAACATACCACCACAGTTAACCTGAAAGTAAACACAAAATACTGGATTAACGCAGTGGGACAGGCAGCATCTCCAGAGAAAAGGAATAGGAGACGTTTCGGGCCGGGACCCTTCTTCAGGCTGAGAGTCAAGGGAGAGGGAAACTAGAGGTTTGAAAATGCATGGTCCATTGTTGGCTCCATTGTGGAGGAGGCGATAATGAAGGGATACAAACAATGAAACTAACAAGATGCCTAGGGTGGGGGAGGGACGGAGGGAAAGGGGATGCAAGGGTGACTTGCTATTAACATTATAATCTATATTCTTCTTCAAGCAATAATTCATGACTCTTCAGTTTCATGTTTTGGACACTAGATGGCACATTTTCAAAGCAATTCAGGTTTTCAGTTTAGTTTCGTTTAGTTTAGAGATACAGAGCGAAAACAAGCCCTTCGACCCACCAGGTCCGCACCGACCAACGATCCCCACACGTTAACACTATCCTACTCACTCTAGGGACAATTTACAATTATACCAAGCCAATTCACCTGCAAACTTTGAAGTTTGGGAAGAAACCAAGGATCTCGGAGAAAACCTGCGCAGGTCACAGGGAGAATGTACGAACTCTGTACAGACACCACCCGTAGTCGGGTTCGAACCCGGGTCTCCGGCGCTGTAAGGCAGCAACTTTACCGCTGCTCCACCGTCTTTCATCTGCAGATCAATCCAGCATATGCTGCAATATGCCTCCGGCTATGAAACATATTAATACATTTCCAGATATTTCTCCACTTTTATTTCTATGGCAGTTTAATCACAATTATCTGACATCATGTCACAATCATGTTTTCCCTCCCCCTTGCCATTTTCCAGTGTTGTTTATGTGCTTAGAAATGGGACAAAAAAATCATGACAGACAAAATGGGATTATTATCCCCTTTGCACCGTTGAACAAACTCAAACTATATTCTTGTCTCCAAATCACATGGTTATACTACCAAAATATAAAACATGGTATTGACTATGTTTGCGTAGTAAAAATGTATTACTTTTACCAGTGCCGCAGAGGAACATGCTTTTCAGCTCATAATGTCTGTGCCAAGATAAACTAATTTCCTCTACCTGCACATCATCCGTATCCCTCCATTTCCCGCATATCCATGTGCCCATCTAAAATCCTTGTACACACCACTACCATATATGCCTCCACCACCATCACTGGCATTATGTTCCCGACACCCACCACCCTCTGTGTAAAACACTAGTCCCGCACATCTCCTTTAAACTTTGGCCCACTCACCTTAGACCTATGCCCTCTAGTCTTTGACATTTCTACCCTGGGGGAAAGGTTCAGACTGTCTACCCTATCTATGCCTCTCAAAATGTTGTACACTTGATCAAAAACTCGATTGATCTCAAGTTTATGTATTAGTGGCTGTTAGTGTTTTTCCTTACCGTCACAGTCGATCGACCGGTCAATGTGACCACTGGTCCTGCAATTTACAAATATATATATACTTCAGTAACTGTGCTGCTGTGGCTGTCTGTAAATTCTCACTGTGAGTAGGTGTTCGGGAATAGAAATGGATCTTCACGGTTATGTTTACCTATTTCATTTGAGCACTGTTGAAGAATCAATTTGGTACTCTTAAATTCCAGGTTTTCGAGGTTATTACTATGTTTTAATCTCTATGTTACTGTCATACATATTAATATTCACATTATTAATGTTTTAATCTTACTACTATTTCATTTTTTATGTTGAAATTTCTTTATTATTGTTATGTTTTTTATTTTTTATGTGCTGCAATGACAATCCGCATTTCACTACACCAATTGGTGTATGTGACTAATAAGGAACCTTTGAACCTTTTAATCTCCACATTATTGTTATTATTAGTATTAGTATTATTATTGCACCTTCTGTGTCTCACTCGCTTGGAATTACTATTTTCATTATCCTTGAGTACATCACAATAAGATCATGTGATAGGAGAAGAATTAAGCCATTCGGCCCATCAAGTCTGCTCCGCCATTCAATCGCGGCTGATCTATCTCTCCCTCCTAACCCCATTCTCTTGCCTTTCCCTATAACTCTTGTCACCCGAACTAATCAAGAATCTATCTATCTCTGCCTTAAAAATATCCATCGACTTGGCCTCCACAGCCCTCTGTGACAAAGAATTCCACAGATTCACCACCCTCTGACTAAATAAATTATTTCTCATCTCCTTCAAAAAGGAATGTCCTTTAATTCTGAGGCTACACCCTCTAGTCCTAGATTCTCCCACTAGTGGAAACATCCCCTCCACATCCACTGCGTCCAAGCCTTTCATTATTCGGTAAGTTTCAGTGAGATAAAATAAATCCATTAAACTTTGTTATATGCGTATAACGGCAATTGATAAATGAAATAATAATAGAATATTGACTGGCCTTGAGGGGGATACGACATATATTGCCTGAAGTAGATTCATATTGCCCGAGTCGAAGACGAGGGCAATATGGATCTAGTGAGGGCAATATATGTCGTATCCCCCGAGAATCCTGTTATTATTACCCATATCAGACAGCTCGTTGTAAAATTTAGCCAAAATGGACGCCAAAGTCTTCCTGTCTGCCGTTTGAAAGACATCTAGACCCTTTCCATCAAGAATATTGTTAAAATCTCGTGCTGTTCGTTCGCGAACCTCTTCTCGCAGGAGGCTGCCATTTTGCTTGTTTTGTCGAGAACAAATCTAAATTTCTCACATTGCCAAGTTTGTGAGACCAGGGGAATATAAGACTATATTTACCGCTGTTTTTAACACGTAAAGTCCATAGGCGTTCGTACAAGAAAATATTCCTGTGCTGGCACTCAAAACGAAGGGAATACAATTTTGTAAAAGCATAGCTCAGATGTGTGATATGGGTATTAATATTAAATATGTTACGTATGAATGTAGACATATGTTGAAATGCCTTCCTCTCTGTTTTCAAGTCCTGCTGAATCATTTTTGAATCTGCAGTGAGTAATGCCTTTGTCATCCAAAGATCTTGTATTCACATCATCGTTAGTTGAGTTCAGTTTATTGTCACATGTACCGACGTGTAGTGAAAAGCTTTTGGACAAAGGTGGAATGGCACTTCCAAATTTTAGGATATATTTCTATGCAACCCAACTTCGACCACTAATTAATTGGTGTGAGGACAGCTATATAGCTAGGTGGAAAGATATTGAGACAGATATCCCTGACTTCCACATCCAAACACTTTTGGGAGAAAAAGCGCTTCCTGGACATATCAGGAGCATAATCGATCCAATAATGATATTTACTTTAAAAACCTGGTTCACGCTTACCACACAACTTAAACTGAATAAACGACAAAAAGTTTTAAGATGGATAGCTTTGGATAATGAATTTAAACCAGGGATGTATGACACAACATTTAAAGAGTGGATGAAGAAAGGAATGACTGCATTTTGTACTGTTATTGAAAATGGAGACCTAAGATGTTTTCAAGATTTGAAGGATAGATTTGCACTTCTGAACCAAGACTTGTTTAGATACCTCCAACTGAGAGATTATTACAAAAAAAAGGTAAAAAGGGAGGCACTAGAAGAAAGGAATCCAGTGATAGAAGTGATAGTTAGTGCGTATCATCAAAAAACATTAAGGATTATTTCTAAACTTTATCATAGTTTAATGGAATGTCGCTAAAACTACATTTTATGTAAAATTTAAGTGGGAAAAGGAATTGAACATTACGATCTCAGAAGAAGAATGGCATCATATGTGTGTGACGCTACAGACATCCACCAATTCACAACATTGGAGAGAATTTAATTGGAAAATTTTGATTTGTTTCTTTATTACGCCTAACATAAAAAGCAAGCAAATTCTAAGGCAGCAAACATGCTGGAGGCAATGTGGCCAAACAGACGCAAACCATGCACATATCTTCTGGAGTTGCCCAAAAATAGAACCATTTTGGGACAGAGTGAATTCAGAATTAACGGAGGTATTAGGATATATAGTCTGCAAGAAGTGTTCCATTTTATACCTGGGTAATATAACTACAGTGGTGCTGAAGGAAGACCATTACTTGGTTAAAATCCTACTCACAGCTGGCAGAAAGGCCATTACAAGAAACTGGCTCGCAGCGGACACACCCAGACTTAGACAATGGTTAGACATAGTACAGGAAATATTTGTCATGGAGAAAATGACATATTCTCTAAGAGTGAAAGAAGACGAATTTAAAAGAAAATGGGAAAAATGGATTAGGTATAGAAATAAGGACATCAACACTGTATAATTTTATAGACAATAATGTAAGTTATTGGAAAATGTTTTAATATGAAAATAGTTCTGTATACTGCATCATTAATTGTAAACTGAATCCCCCGCTACACTGTTGTACGTTTCATTGTAATGTTGTATGTTTCGTTGTTATATTTGTGTTTTATTTGTGTATACATAAAAGCAATAAAAACTAAAGTAAAAAAAAAGAAAAGCTTTTGTTGCCTGCTAACCGGTCAGCGGAAAGACAATACATGATTACAATCGAGCCATTCACTTTATCAAGAAACACTTCCATATCCTATTTATGAGCCCTATCTTCTGAATTTCCTTCTGGCGATGATTCAAGTTATAGTTTTGGTTCCCTGAGGATTCCGATGCGTGTCTGTGTTGATTGATTTGGGTAGACATACTTGGAAAAAAAATCCATAACTTTGCAACAGATCCTGATGATATTGGAAATAAATAAACATAATTTGCACAGGAAATAAAATTGAAACCATGTTTATGTTCTCTATGATTAACTTTTCTTGGAGCGTCTGCATTTTTCTGAATGATAAGAGAGTTCATGTTTTGATATACAGGTTTTCTAAGCACTATTTCAAGGGAGAGTTGCCACAATTTAATGGCTCAGATAAAAGAGACACAAAATAGTTTGAGTTTAGTTTATTGTCATGTGTACCGAGGTACAGTGAAAAGCTTTTGTTGCGTGCTAACCAGTCAGCGGACAAACAATACATGATTTACAATCAAGCCATTTACAGTGTATAGATACATGATCAAGTAATAACATTTAGTGCAAGGCAAAGCCAGCAAGGTCCGATCAAGGCTAGTCTGAGGGTCACCAACGGACGATATACTGGAGTAACTCAATGTGTCGGGGTGGGAGATTGCAACCTTCACGTGTTCCACCCTGTTTTGACTAATGCAATCAACCCGACGCGCACAAACAATTAGATCAAATAGAACAAGTTGTCCTACAACTTTAGGTTGTGCACGCCATACGCAAAAAGTAGACTCAACGTGTCAAGGCAGCGTCTCTGGAGAACAGGAGTAGATGGTGATTCGGGTCAGGATTCTTCTTCAGATTGATTGTAGTCCGGGTGAGAAAGCTGGAAGAGAGGAGAGTACGGGACAAAGACTGGGAAGTAGGTGGATACTGATGAGTGGGGGTTTGGATTGGCAGACGGTTGGACAAGGACCAGTGATGAAAGAATAAAAAGAGTGAGATAAGGAGGGAAGGACAGAAGAGGTAATATAATGTGATAAACAGAAACCGATGCTGGTTTATACCAAGGATAGAGACAAAATGCACGTTACTGTCAATGGGTCAGGCAGCATTTCTGGAAAGAATGGATAGGTGATATATCGGGTTGGGACCCTCCTTCAAACTGAAGAAGCAGTGTAGAGGAGATTTGCCAGGCTAATTGCTGGGATGAGCATTATCCTACCAAGAGTGACTAGTCATATGAGCATGGATTCTTTGGAGTCTAGTCGAATAAGAGGGTGATCTTATTCAAATATATAATATCATAAGAAGGCTTGACAGGGAAACGTGTTGGAATGCTTTGATGTGTGGGAGCATTTAGAATAAGATGAGGTACCAGTCAGGAGGTAGTTTAGTCTGGTACTAGAACAGCATTTAAACGGTACATGGAGAGATGAGCTTTAGCAGGACATGGGCCAAACGCGGGAAAATAACTTGGATGTAGCATTTTGATCGGCGTTAACGAGTTGGGCTGAAGGGCCTGTTTCTGTTCCATGTCTATGTGGCTATGACTCTAAATGTTACTTATGTTCATTTCCAATTGACAGCATAAAATATTTATTGGGAT
Source organism: Okamejei kenojei (assembly GCA_035221665.1). Taxonomy (NCBI): domain Eukaryota; kingdom Metazoa; phylum Chordata; class Chondrichthyes; order Rajiformes; family Rajidae; genus Okamejei; species Okamejei kenojei. Next base: position 40,791,118 of record CM069150.1, read on the forward strand.
AACAAGTGTTCAGCTGCGGGGTTGGACTCTGGAGTTAATGTGCCTATTGTAATAGGTGCAAATTGAAAATTGACATTTGAAAGTACGTTTTTGGATAGGTTTTTTAGACCAGTTGGGAGGAAAATAAAGGGTGTTACATTAATTTCTGACATGTGCCAAGAGTAAGTCACGCATTCTCATATTCCATTTGCAAACTCGCTGGTTGCCTTTGTCAGAAATTGATAATATCGTGTAGATAGACATAAAATGCTGAAAAAACTCAGCGGGACAGGCAGCATCTCTGGAGAGAAGGAACAGGTGATGTTTCTGGTAGAGACCCTTCTTCAGACTGAGGGTCAGGAGAGAGGGAGACACAGAGATATGAAAGGTAAGGTGTGAAAACGACTGAATAAAGGGGTCGAAACTTGAGGAAAATGTAGAGTAGGTCATTGTTAGCTACGAGAAGGTGCAACGAGGCATACAAAGTTAACATTTAATTGGGAGGACAGTCAGACTGGTCAGAGAACTAGGATGTGGGAGAGATGGAGAGAGAGGGAAAGCAAGGGTTCCTTGAAATCAGAGAAGTCAATATTCATACCACTGGGTTGTAAGCTGCCCAAGCGAAATAATATTGTGCAGCTAAAACAGAAGTATAATCTAGGAATTTCTTCATGAATTTTCCTATCTTATTTTCCTATCTTATCTCTGTCATTTTGGTGAGGGTTTTAGAGTTTTGTTCGGTGCAATAAATGTTTCTATGGAGAATACCACATAAACATGAATGTGTCAGAAAATCATGTTGTAAATTTACATTTACATTCAGTACACAATTTTGACATTTGCCAGTAAAATATCTTTCATAGTTATCAATTGTTTGAGTGTTTCTAGCTTATCAAAAAAAATAGATCATTTGATATATCAGGCATGCCATCTCACTAAAACATTATTTAATATAACAAGCTACTAAATTCTATTTTATTGCCATTTTTTTATTTATACTATGTTGTCTGTGGGTATTGTGTTTACAGGCCTTTTATGCTGCTGCAAATAATAATTTAATTGTTCCGTTATCAGTACCTGTGACAACCAAACACTATTGTTTAGTTTATTGTCATATGTGCGAAGGTACAAAGCTTTTGTTGCATGCTAACCAGTCAGCAAAAAGACCGTTGACTAAGTTCATTTCAATTTATTGTGGTCTCACTGGTGAAAATTGGCTGCCCCATTTTTCATATTTCAACAATGGCTATAATTTGCAAAAAATTGAGCTTTACTTCAGGGAAGCACGGTGGCGCAGCGGTAGAGTTGCTGCCTTTCAGCGCTTGCGGTGCCAGAGGGTTCAATGCCGACAATGGGTGCTGTCTGTACGGAGTTTATATGTTCGCCGCGTGGGTTTTCTCTGAGATCTTGTTCCCTCCCACGCTACAAATACGTGCAGGTTTGTATGTTAATTGGCTTGGTACAAATGTAATTTGTCTCTTGAATGTGCAGGGTGGTGTTAATGTGCGGGGATCTCTGTTACCATGCTGTATCTAAAACTAAAAAACTAAAACTGAAACGACAGTCAGGGGTTATGGGAAGAAGGCAGGAGAATGGAGTTAAGAGAGAAAGATAGATCAGCCATGATTGAATGGTGGGATAGGCTTGATGGGGCTGAATGGCCTAATTCTGCTCCTAGCAAATGAACATGAACTGATGAATAGGTGACATTATGTTGAGAAGCTGTATGTTGTTTCAAGAGATTAGAATTCTCTTTATATAGACAATAGTTAAAATTCCCCTCACCAACATTTGTGAAAGTCAAGGGCCACTCCTTATTATAGACTAAAGCAGACTATCAGAATAGTTAAAGATCTTCGCAGATCTCAAAGGGTGCCTCTAACAGGATACCAATCTTAATATCAACCCTTCGTCCTGCTCCCACCCAGCAGAAGGTACAGAAGCTCGAAAGCACACACCATCAGACTCAGGAACAGCTTCTTCCCCTCTGTTATCAGGCTTCTGTATAAGCTAGGGTACTGTCCAATTCCCCTCTGCCTTACTGCGGACATTGGACTCTGTAGTGTCTCTGGAACGGATGCACTACAACGCTGAGAACTATATTCTGCACTCTATGTCTTTCCCTTTGCTCTACCTGTTGTACTTGAGACTGTCTTGATTGCATGAAAGTATGTGGTCTGTTTAGATAGCATGCATAACAAAGCTTTTCCCTATACCTACGGACACGTGACAATGGTCAACCTAAGCCTAAAACTAAATCTAAACATAGGAATGGAAAGAGGAAGCCAGTGCTTAATTTGTTATGATTATTGGTGAAACATGATTTGAAAAATGAACATAGCTGGACTCTTTGGTGCTATCACTATGGAAACAGCCGTTCTTGTACAATAACTACTCAGAGACAGAACTCTTTGTGGTCTGAGACAGAAAAAATATGTTTTCATATCTCGGTATTCATATTATTAATAACATTGCTATATTCTAGGTAAGCACATTTACAACATATTAGTGATTTCATTTGTAATTGAGGTATTAAAAATATTTTAAAAAAACTATTAAATATATTGCTTCAGTTATGCAGCTGTTGAATCAAATATTTGATTCCACTTTTACGAAGCAACTTGGTGTATTTTTCCACATTAAAAGCACTAGATAAAGAAATGTCTGCGTATCACTTAAAATCTGAAGCACAATCAGGAACATCAATACAATTAGGCATTTCTGCAAGCATCTCGTAATTGTAGCTCATAAACAACGTTAATAAAATTAAAACCGTTCCATTAATAATGTTCTTCGATGGTTTATCCTGATGTGTAAAAAGCTCAATTTGATGAATATTACAGTTGTATCTCAGGCTGCTTTTAGATCCCCTCACTCATTTTTAATCACAATATATTTTTCATTTCATGCTAGCACTGAGAAGGTCATCACAAACTTATTGTTGAGAATGAATCAGATATTTTTTTCTGTGAGTAATTTTATTTAATCTGTGGGTTTTCTTACTGAGATACTGCTTGCTTTATTGTTTACCACAATACAAGACCACAATTCACAGAACTGGGTACAAGATCTGTTTTAGATAGGGCTGAACAATTCCAGCATCAACGGCACAGATCATGGCTCTGAAGTGCGTGGGAATGAACTGCAGATGCTGGTTTAAACCGGAGATGGACACAAAAAGCTGGAGTAACTCGGCGGGACAGACAGGCAGCATCTCTGGAGAGAAGGAATGAAGTAACGTCTCATCAATATGTGACAGACGGAATGGAATGGAAGAATGAGGCTGGTGAAACATTCATACTCTCAGCATCAATGTAGGGGGTGGCACAGTGGCGCAGCGGTAGAGTTGCTGCCTCACAGCGCCAGAGACCCGGGATCCATACTAGCTATGGGTGCTGTCTGTATGGAGGTTTTTAGGTTTCCCCGTGACCTGCGTGGGTTTTCAATGGGTGCTCCGGTTTCCTCCCACACTACAAAGATGCACAAATTTGTAGGTTCAGTTTGTTAGTTTAGTTTAGTTTAAAGATGCAGCACGGAAACAGGCCCTTCAGCTCACCGAGTCTCCGCAGACCAGCGATCCCCCTAAACTGGCGCTACCCTGCACACTAGGACAATTTACAATCTTTACCGAAGCCAATTAACCTACAAACATGTACATTTTTGGAGAGTGGCAGTAAACCACAGCACCTGGGGGAAACCCACGCAGGTCACAGGTAGAACATACAAACTCCATACAGATAGCACCCACAGTCAGGATCGAACCTGGGTCTCTGGCGCTGTGCGACAGCAACTCTACCGCTGCGCTACCGTGCCGCCCTCTTTGGCCTTAGTAAAACTGTAAATTGCACCTAGTCTGTAGGAAAGTGCAAGTGTACGGGGTGATCGCTGGTGAGCACGAACTCGGTGGGCCAAAGGGCCTGTTTCCACATTGTGTCTCTGAAGTCTAAAGTCTGAAAGACTTCGTCCCAGAAATGAAAGTGGGAAATTTATCTGAGTCATGGTCCTGGGATCCTGGCAATCGCAGAAACCGGTCTTCAGCTCGTTCACTTCACGTTGTGCAACATCTAGCAACAATTGTGTACACTGGTCACAACAAAGGCTTTCAGACCATGATTGTATTGCAGAGTAAACACTCCAGAACTAGCTGCTCGAGTACAGCAAGAATACAGGAATCTACCTGAAAAATTGGACAATTAATCAAGCATGACCCAGACCCATCACACAACTATTGCAGTTTTACAATCTCGCTTGCACTTTGTAGCTGTAACACTATATTCTGCACTCTGGTTATTTTTCCCTTTACATCACCTGTTGTACTTGTTTATGATTCACGTGTACCCCTGCACTATATGGTATGATTTGACTGGATAGCATGCAAAACAAAGTTAGACACAACATGCTGGAGTAACGGGTCTGGCAGCATCTCTGGAGAAAAGGAATAGGTGACATTTTGGGTGGAGACCCTTCTTCAGACTGAATGAGATCAGTCTATGGCAGCATGCTGGTCGGCATGAACTGGATGGGCCAAAGGGCCTCTTTCTTGCTGTATCTTTCGATCATTCAGTCTCCTGTTCTCTGTTAACAAAGCAGCACAGAGCGCATTCTTCTTTAGCATCACAGGAAATTATGCATCGGTTAACATGTACTGTTCCAAAAGATTTACGGATTAGTTGTTCACAATGAGAGATCCATTATTGTCCATCCATGCAATGAATATATGCGGGTTCAGTGAGGTTCCCAGTTGGCGTTTGGAATCTATGGCATCTGTTTACATTTGGAACGATCTATAACGACATCTGAAAGAAAGAACTTTCACAGATTCCCAGGAGCCAGTAGGGATGTAGCATTTCTTCAAGCAGCTAAACACATCCTTGAGTCTTTTCCATTGTCCACATGTTTATTTCTTTCTGCGAAACAGCTCAGCATACAGTGTCCGTGGCAGAACTCCAGATATAGATGGCAAATAGACGAAGTTTACAGATGCAGTGTGGAAAAAGGCCCTTCGGCCCACTGAGTCCATGTCGACCAGCGACCACCATACACTAGTTCTATCCCACACACCAGAGACAATTTATGGAAGCCAATGAACCTACAAACCTGCACGTCTTTGGAATGTTGGAGGTAACCGAGGAAACCCACGTGGTCATGGGGGGAAGCGTGCAACTCCATACAGACGGCACCCATAATCAGGATTGTACACAGGTCTCTGGCACTATCCGCCAGTAACTCTATCGCTGCGCCACTGTGCCGCCCCAAGAGCGGGTAGACCATTTTCCCACGATAGAATTATGATATAGTACAGGGCATAGCTTTAAGGTGAGAATGGCAAAGTTTAAAGGAGATGTGCGGGGATAGTTTGTAATGCAGAGCGTTGTGGATGCCTGGAATGCACTGTCACGGGTTGTGGTGGAGGCAGATACAATGGTTGCGTTTAAAAAACTTTTGGATAGGTACATAGACATGACAGGGAATGGAGGGCTATGGATTATGTGCAGGCAGATAAGAGTTGGTCTTGGCATCTTGTTCGACACAGATATCCTGTGCTGTACCGTTCTATGATCTACTGTATGTTCCATAACTAGGGTCAAGCCAGCCATTAAAGTAGCTGAGCGAGTTTAACGAGGCAAAGATGATGGGATTGTTAGCCTGGCAGAAGTTACTAACATTGGTACAACTTTGTGAAGAGAAAGATTGGGAAAAACGTTTGGGCAGTGTTTGATATCATGTTGCACTAAATTTTGGACCTATCAGTTGAAATTATGAATTGTGTAACATTCTGGAGCACATGTGCAATGGAGATGAATTTTGTGGCTATCTAATTTGTAGTTTCACAGTTCCTCCTGATGGATGGAGATGATGATGGAGAGGTTGTAAAAGTCTAGTTTAATTTAGTTTAGTTTATTACTTTAATTTATTATTGTCCCGTGCACCAAGGGTCAGGAAAAGCATTTTTATTGTGTGCTGTCTAGTTAGCGAAAAGGCAATACATGAATTACAATCGAGCCATCCACAGTGTACAGATAAAGGATAATGGGTATAACATTTAGGGTAAGATAAAGTTAGTTTAGTTTAATTTGCTGTCACGCATGCTGAGGCACAGTGAAAAGCTTTTTGTTGCGTGCTCTCCAGTCAGTGGAAAGACCATACATGATTACAATGGAGCCGTCCACAGTGTACAGTTACGGGATGAAAGGAATAATGTTAAGTGCGAGGTAAAGTCCAGTAAAGTCTGATTAAATATAGTTTGAAGGTATCCAATGAGGTAGATCTTCTTATCGAGTCCGCATCACAAGATTAGAAACTGTTCAGCCAGAGCTGAACACATATCTCGGCACCTGCATACAATTGAGTCTTGCACTCTTGTGCTTCTCGTGCTTCTTATGCGTGGTGGTGGAAAGATTGGTCGAAACAGGGCTCTTTCCTTGACCCCATGAGGTAGATGGGAGGTCAGGCCCACTCTCGAGTAGGTGATAGGATGGTTCAGATGCCTGATAAAAGCTGGGAGGAAATTGTCCCTGAATCTGGAGGTATGGGTTTTCAAACTTCTGGATCTCTTGCCTGACGGGAGAGGGGAGAAGAGGGAGTGACCGGAATGAGACTAGCCGTTGATTTTGCTGCTGGCCTTGCCGAGGCAGCGTCCATGTATACGTGGCTGGTGCTCCCCCTTGCATTTTGCTTGTCTACTGCTAAACGCCAGCAGAACATAATCAACATCAGATTTGGGGGAGAACTCTTTAGCTCTTTGTCCCTTTGGAAGAGATGATTGTGAAGGACATGGGGAATAACTCAATGAACTTCATTTGGACAATTTTCAAGTCAGTCAAGTAATGAAACAGATTTTTCTGCCCGACATTAATACTGGCTATTTGTCATTACATTTCACTATGCACGCTCAAAATAGTTTATATTATTTTTTTTACTCATATCGGTCAAAATAGGTAGAACTAAAATAAGTTCAGGTCAGTTTCGTCATCCATTGAAAATATTGTTATGTCCCTGTCCCACAGTTTTGACCATTAGGGAGACTGACAAAAACCTCCGGGAACCTCCGGGAACTGCACGGACACCTTGGGTAGGGCACAAAGTCTCCAGAGGTTTCCGTTCAGGTTTCCTAAGTGGGACAGGGGCATTACTTTACTGCTTACGTTCAACTCTGTGGAGTATCATCAATATCCAATATTTTTTTCGGTGACAAGAGTTTTGATTTTTTCTTTTAGTTTCCTGAGTAATCCCGGGAGACTTATTTATCAGTTCCCCTCAATTATCAACTACATGCAAGAAAGTAAATATGCTAAAAAGAAAACCGCATGTTCAATGAATGTCCATCGATTTTAATTAAATACACGAGCCGTCTACCTTGATAATTTTCAATTTCAAAATGCATTCAGAATTCTAGTCTCACTTTGTTCAGATGGTGTTAGTATGCTTTTGTTTTTTGGCAATTCAGCTCCACCCCTGCCTTCAGTTACTGAAGGGAGTTGCCTCTGGTGGAATGTTTGATGCATTTAGGTGAAAGAAATGTTCCACTGAATGAAACAAAACCTGCCACTAATAATTAATTTATACATGCCACTTTGGATTAAATTAAACTTTCCACTTTGTAGTAAAATAAACATGCCATGATGAATTAAATTAAACTCTTCACCATGAATTGGATTAAGGGTACAGCAATGAACAATTTATATAGCAGCTGAAATAAGGCAATAACTTCCATCAGCAATATCTAACACACATTGAGCAATATCTAACGTACATGGTGTAGGGTAGAGGTGCTGCATTACAGTGGCAGAGACCCGGGTTCAATCCTGACTAAGGGTGCTGCCTGTACAGAGTTTGTACGTTCTCCACGTGACCGCGTGGGTTTTCTCCGGCTGCTCCGGTTTCCTCCCACATTCCAAAGACGTACAGGTTTGTAGGTTAATTGGCTTTGACAACATTGTAATTTGTCCCTAGTGTGTGGGATAGTGCTGGTGTGCAGGGATCGCTGTTCATTCCGGACTCGGTGGGCCATAGGGCCTGTTGCCGCGCTTTATCTCTGAACTAAACTAAACTAATTTGATACTGTGAAGCATGCTAGGCAGATCTATCATATGTTATTTTTTTCTTTATTTCAGTTTATTGTCACATGTACCAAGGTAGAGTGAAAATCTTTTCTTCCGCTGACTAGTTAGTGTGCAACAAAAGCTTGGTACAAGTGACAATGAACTAAACTCAACTCAACTCGTGTCTCCGATCCATTTTCCAATCCACTTGCAGACGACTGGAATTGGCAAGGATATTTCTGGAGAGTGTTTTACAAAACTTTTATTTAAGACGCCAAGAGGAAACTGTGGAGTGTTTGAAGGCTACATCGCGCTGCTTCTATTAACATGGAAAGCATTTCATAGAACAGAAATGATCAATCCAGCAAGCATTTGAGTAATGAAACTGTCCATGACCCAAGTGAACAGCTGTGTTTATGATAAAATAAAGTTACCGCTGAATGAGATGATTATTTGTGGTGTTACCCTGACATCCTTACATTCTCAAGCAGCTTCCAATTTAAAAACGGTAAAAGCTATTGTCATCTTAAGATTTATCTTACTAGCTTCCTTTAGTTGATAACAGAGGGGGAAATTCAGCCTGTCTAACAGTGTCAGGACTGCACAGTCATTATTACTTGGTTGAAGATATTTATTGTTATTGCCTTGTCATCTGTGATGGATGGTTCTAATTTTCAAAAGTCTGCATGAATAAAATGCAAGCATGTGTATAAATTCAATGATCAGAGTTCAGGAGAAGCTTTCTTGAATGGGGTCGTGAATCTCTCCAGATTTCTTCAGAATGTATAAAAAATGTTGTAGTTCATTTTGAACAGGGACTGGTTTTCCTTTTTGCCTTGGTCAATTGGTAAACAGGGTGAATACCTGAACATTTAATTTTTAGTGCTTTATTCTGCATCATTTTACGACTTCATTAAGAATCAGAAATACCCTCTAAGGATGGAGGATCAGAATAGTTCAGTTTAAGTTATGAATTAAGAATTAAAAGCTTTCCGTCTAGTTTAGAGTTACAGCGTGGAAACAGGCCATTCGGCCCACCGAGTCAGCATTCCTGCCCATTAACACAAGCCTACACAGGCTAGGGACAATTTGCACTTATACCAAGTATACAAACCCAAGCCAATTAACCTACAAACCTGTGCGTCTTTGGAGCGTGGGAGGAAACCGAGGATCTCGGAGAAAACCTACGCGGTCACTTGGAGACCGTACAAACTCCGTACAGACAGTACCCGTAGTCAGGATCAAACCCGGGTCTCTGGTGCTGCAAGCGCTGTAAGGCAGCAACACTACCTCTGTGCCACCGTGCCGCCCTTTTGATGCGTGCTAGCCAGTCAGCAGAAAGAAAATACATGATTACAATTGATCCATTTAATGTTTATAGATAGGTATGTTACAAAACTTACCTTTAGCGGTGCTGCAGTTCTGTCACTGGCCGTGTGCGCGACTTTGTTCCTTTGAGGGGGGGGGTAAAATGCGGTTTTCCCCCTGCCATCCGGAGCTTTATTTTCTCGGAGTGCGAGCTATTTCTGGAGATTCGTTCCGACTGCCGGTAAGTTAATTTTTTTTTTTAAATAGACCGACTATTTCAGCGCTGGAGTAAAATAAAAATTAGCTCCTAATGCCATGAACGCCGACAACGGGGATGGATTTTACGTAGGGGACAGGTAAGTGAAAGCTGTTTAATTTACATATAAACCTTCTTTTTTAGATGATCTTAATCAAACTTTAACGTTGCGAAACGGTGATTTATTCCCTATACGAACCGGCAGAATTTTTCCTGCCGATATGGGGTTTAAATTCACCGCAACCGCAACATTCCAATCCATCGCGTTTCAGAAAATCCCACTCGCAAGCTGATTTAAATGGCCATTTAAATGGCCATTCATCTACAGGCATTAAACACTAAATTCCTTCAATTTGGCCTATAAATTAATGACAATTAGATTTAAAAATCATGTTATATTGTGAGTAATTGGATACTTAGGCATTACAAAAAATTTTACTTTTTTCTTAAGAAATGGATAGATGTTTAGATCTAGTAATTGAATTTTGTAATTAGCTACAATTGGGTAACTAACTAATTATATGCTTTAATTTCAGGTCATCCAAGTAAGATTGTTTCGTATTTGTTTCAGAATACTTCAATCTATAATAACTGAAAATTTATTTCAGTTCTCTTAATTTTTAAGAAAGTTATGGGCTTTTGACTGTCCCGGATCACAACTTTTGTGTTAAGTCAATAGAAAAGCAATAGGGAACAAGTTGCTAATTTCCGAGTATGAAAATGGCCTTAACTTTTTTAATACTGAAGATATGAAAGTGAATTAGGTGTCAAATTAAACTTATTTTTATGCTTTATCTGATGGGATATATTGCAGACATGATTTTTTAAATCTCAAAATTTTGTAACATTGCTGGTATAGATGCATAATAAGGGATAACGGTTAGTGCCAGGTAAAGCCAGCAAAGTCCGATCAATCATAGTCCGAGTGTCATCAAAGAGATAGATAGTAGTTCAGCACTGCTCTTTGGTTGTGAATAATTAAGAGCAGTATTAATTCAGTGATGACATTGGTCCTATTTTTGATTGTTCCTATATCTATATTGCAGCATTTAATCCATAAACATTTATCAAAAATTGTGGAAGTATGATTTTTTTTTAAATTCTATTTTTTTCAAAGGGTGTATAATATTTTGTAAATGTCACTGTAGTAAGATTGAATTAAGAGCTACAGTATACGGTGAGGTGTACGTATACTATTTTTTTCTGGTTAAGTAAAATGTAGAGTGGCGCAGTAGCACAGCGGTAAAGTTGCGGGTTCGATCCTGACTACGGGTGCAGTCTGTACGGAGTTTGTTCGTTCTCTCCGTAACCGCGTGGGTTTCCTCCGGCTGCTCCAGTTTCCTCCCGCATTCCAAAGACGTACTGGTTTGTAGGTCAATTGGCTTCAGTAAATTGTAAATTGTCCCTAGTGTGTTTAGGAAAAGTGCACGAGGTGTTCAGGGGTGATCGCTGGTCGGCACTGACTTGGACGGCCGAAGGGCCTGTTTCCGCGCTGTAAAGTCTAAAGTCTAAATTCTGAACGGTTAGCCAAAATAATGACCGAGAATGTACTCAGCAGATCAAACCGCATCTATGGAGAAAGAAACAGTTAAGAATTTAGGTTGAAGACCCTACAACAGAACCAACGAAAGCGAAAGATGAAGAAAAATGTTAAATGGAGAGTTGTGGATTAGTGGCAATGATTCTTGACAATGATCAAGATAAACTTTTTGCTGCCAATTTCATACAATATAACAAGATGAAGACATGGGTTTCCTGAAGAAGGGTTTCGACCCGAAACATTGCCTATTTCCTTCGCTCCATAGATGTTGCCGCACCCGCTGAGTTTCTCCAGCACTTTTGTCTACCCACAAGATGAAGACATCCATTTTACCCTCTGAATTAATTATCCAATACAATTCCAAATTAACTATTGAACAAATATAGCGTAATAGTCATTAGAATTTTAGTTTAGGTTAATAGTTCCATAGTTTGGTCCAAAAGGCTTTGATTTGAAAGTTTAAAAAAAAAATTCTTAAAATATGAACTCGATGCTCGTAAGATCCATTGTACGGTATGTCAGGAGGATTGAAAAATAATTATCAGGGATTTTCTGCGGAGAATTATATGCTATATGATGGGGGAGGTAGGATATTTTCAAAAATCTAGCAACTGTTGTTACGTAGTCTCTTAGAGAGTGTTTTAGCAGAAACCATATTTTTCTTTAATGGAAAAAGAGCTCAGCATCCCTTAGTTTAAAAAAAAGGAATGGCAAGAAAGAAGAAAAGGCAAGTGTAGGTGGGGAATTGTGTGCTGTACACGAACCCTGTATCTGGCTTTATGGAAGATAGACACAAAATGCTAGAGTAACTCAGCGGGTAGGGTTGCCAACTGGCCGTTGTTAGGGCTAAATTGGTTTGTTGTATATTGGGCTAAATTGGTTTGTCCCATACGGGACCGCCCTTGTCCCTTATTTGACTGCTACTACTCAGGTCGAGCGGTCTGTCTGGTCAGAGCGCCGCGACCGGCCCTGCCTCACCCATCCCAACGTAGTGCAGCCCATGGAGTGCAGCAGCAGCGCCTCGCCAGTGGCCCTGTCGGTCAGCAGCCCAGCCAGCTGTCCAACCTTCGGACCTTCACTTACCGCCGACACCAACACCCCTCCTTCTCATGGCCGATCATCGGTTCATGAGTTGGATGGGGTGCCGGACTTTGCGCGCGACATCGCGTGAGCCAAAACTCCTCAGCTGGCCCGCCGGCTGGGCGTTGCGTGCAGTCCAGCACCCGGGCCAACTTATCATTCACCCAGCCACGGCCGAGCTGGTCAACGAATTGCCGTCAGGAATTTATCCCTGAATTTGACCTTTGGTCCCTTATTTGGGAGTGAGAAAGTTGGCAACCCTATCAGCGGGACAGGCGGCATCACTGGAGGGAAGGAAGGGGTGATGTTTCGGGTAGAGGCCCTTCTTCAGATGAAACGTCACCCATTCCTTTTCTCCAGAGATGCTTCCTGTCCCGCTGAATTACTCCAGCTTTTTGTGTCTATCCTCGGTTTAAACCAGCATCTGCAGTTCCTTCCTACACATTCTGGCTTTACTGAGATCGGCACAGACACGAAATTAAACAGCTCATGGATCAGTGGTGAGTCTATCGAACAAGTGGGCACTTTATCTTAACGGTGGGCACTTTAGCTTCTCTCAGAAACACTGAGAGGAGCTAAAGTGTCTTCTGGTGTGTAGGAAGGAAGTGCAGATACTGGTTTACACCGAAGATAGACGCAAAATGCTGGAGTAACTCAGCGGGACAGGCAGCATCTCTGGAAATACGGGATGGAGAGAAGGAGTCAGAAGAAGGATCTCGACCCGAAACATTACCCATTCATTCTCTCCAGAGATGCTGCTTGTCCCGTTGAGTTACTCCAGCATTTTGTGTCCCTGTTGGATGTTTTACAATGTGCACTGTTAGGGCCTTCAATAATCCGACTTGTTCGATAGACTCACCATTGATCTACGAGCTGTTTTATTTTGTCGTTGTGCCTATTTGAGTGAAGCCAGGTACAGGGTACAGGAACAACACAAAGTTCCCTCCTATGGCAAGTGGAGTAATATTCAATCTGAGACATGAAATTCTATGTTGTGATCTTGAAATTTTCTATTTTATGACTAAAGTACAAATATATTACAATTCTATAGCAAGCACGTACAATATAATAAAACATGAAGCAGGGCACACATCATCAGCAGGATGAGTCATGTTCCTGACAAAAGTGAAAGAGACAAACAAATCCATGGTTCTTTTGAATTTAATTATCTCTTGTATTGCGATGAGGTGTGAAAATTGGACATAACAGCTGGTACTTACTGGTCCTTTTTCTAATAGAAAATAATCACTTATTTCACCTTCAACACTTCTTTGACTATTCCAAGAAATCAGGCATTATCCGAGGTGTGTTTCATCGTCATTTCATCAAGGAAAGAAACATTTGAGTCATGCAAGTATTTATGGGGAAATAAAATTGGGAACGGGTATTGTTTTTTTGGCAAACAATGGAAATCTGTTTCTGATTAGAAGTGTTACTGACTTTATAGAGTCATAGTGTCAAAGAGTGATACAGCGTAGAAACAGGCCCTTCGGCCCAACATGCCCACACTGGCCAACATGTCCCAGCTACACTAGTTCCACCTGCCCGCATTTGGTCCATATCCCTCCAAACCTGTCCTATCCATATACCTGTCTAACTGTTTCTTAAACGTTGGGATAGTCCCAGCCTCAACTGCCTCCTCTGGCAGCTTGTTCCATGCACCCACCACACTTTGTGTGAAAATGTTACCCCTTAGATTCCTATTAAATCATTTACCCTTAACCTTAAACCTATGTCCTCTGGTTCACGATTCACCTACTCTGGGCAAGAGAATCTGTGCATCTACTCGATTTGTTCCTCTTATTTTGTCCACTATAAGATTGTCCCTCATCCTCCTGCGCTCCAAGGAATAGAATCCTCAACCTCTCCCTAAGGTACCAAAACAAGATACGACTCTTTGGGTGACTACTCACGACCATACAGGCTTCATCCCGCGACATGTCGCCAGGGTGTCGCCTATATGGTCGTGAGTAGTTTCCTCAGTCGCCCAAAGAATCGTAGCGTCTTTCTGGTCGCCGCTGGATTTTCAACATGCAATGACCTATGATGGGTGCCGGCAGTCGCTGAAAAAGTCGTGTAAGTGGGACAGGCCCATGTCAGGTTGAGCTGTTGTACGTAATTAGTCTAACTACCAGATAAACATTCCGACGAGCCATGACTTGAGTAGGAAACAGCAGGCGAGTGCAAGTTCAATAGGAAAAGGCAGAATGAGAGAGAGCATCATAGTGAAAGGATCCAGCAAGCCTTTAAGCCCATTTCAACCCATCTGCATTTTGAAGGTTTATTTATTTATTTATGTTTTTAAATTAATTTTTTATTAGAAGCATATGCATATCATACTCCAATCCAATACAGACTTTGTTTAACAATTACATATTATTGGTATCTAGGGTCCCGGGATCCCAGCTATTAAAATAGCTGGTGTCCTCATTTATTAATTACGTATTAACACTGCTTCTAATTGTTTATTTATTTTTATAGATAGAAAGAGAGGAAAGAAAAAAGAAGAAAATTAAAAAAAATAAACTATCAATAATACAGCTAAGGAGATGGGTCCGTAGGTTATAAAACGTAACTATTCATCTAATCCTGGATTCAACTTTCAGTCAGGCTCTTGCGCTGGACCTACCCCTTCAAATAATCTATGAATGGAGACCATATTCTAGTAAATAATTCTAGTTTGTCAATTAAGGCAAGTATAATTTTCTCCAAATGTAAGGTCTCCGACATCTCCATAATCCACATTTTGATTGTAGGGGTTGTTGGGTTTTTCCAAAATTGTAATATTAATTTTTTCCCAATTATTATACTAAAATCGAGGAAATGTATTTGGCGTTGTAAGTTTTAGGCCTTGTTCTGATATTCCCAATATTATTAATTTAGGGTGGGGATCCAATTGGATATTAACAACTTCAGAAATAATTCTAAAAATCTCCGTCCAGACATTTTTAATTTTTATACGGTTTACAAATGTATGGGTTAAATTAGCCGCTGAATATTGACATTTGTCACAGAGAGGGGAGATATTAGGAAAAATTCTATTTAATTTTGTTTTGGAATAATGCAGTCAATGTAGTACTTTAAATTGTATTAAAGAATGTCTGGCATTTAACGAGCATTGATGTACGTGTTGTAGACTTTCATCCCAAATACCTTTTGTTATAGGCTGAGCTAATTCATTTTTCCATGCTTGTCCATATGATTCCATCGGCGGGGTGCATTTTGAAGGTTGAGTACATCTGGTACATTGAACATGGAACAGTACAGCACAAGAACAGGCCCTTTGGCCCACAATGTCTGTGCTGAACACGACGCCATTAAACAAGTTAAACTATCGCCATCTACAGGGCAATCCTGACCTACCATCTACCTCATTGGCAACCCTCGGACTATCTTTTATCTTGTGCTAAAGATTATTCCCATTATTATGTATCTGTACACTGTGGACTGTTGGATTGTAATCATGTGTAGTCTATTCGCTGACTGGATAGCATGCAACAAAAAAGCTATTCACTGTACCTCAGTACACGTGAAAATAATAAACTAAACTCAACTAATCTAAACCAAGCTAATTAAACTAAACAGCACAGAAACAGGCCCTTTGGCCCACTGAATCCACGCCGACCAGCGATCCCCATACACTAGCACACACTACACACTGGGGACTATTTACAATTTTTACCGAAGCCAATTAACCAAAGAATCTTTACATCTTTGGAGTGTGGGAGGAAACCAGGGCACCCGGAGAAAACCCACGCGGTCACAGTGAGAACGTACAAACTCCGTACAGGCAGCACCCGTAGTCAGGATCGAACCTCGCTCTCTGTATGGCAGCAGCTCTACCGCTGCACGATCATGCCGACCATAGCTTCACAGTAAGTTATTTGTTAATCTACCTACTGGCAGGCAGGTGCATTGTCCACTTCTTGATGAAAAGTGAACAATTTATCCAGACTGCAACATTTTCTTTCAATTATAAGACGGAACCTCAGCAAATCCATCTGAATGCCGTCAACCTTCTGCATACATTTCATTCTGCCATGCAATTAAAAGGCACCTTTGCTGAGCAAAATACATAAGCCGCAAAAACCTTCTTTCAATTGTTCCTCAAGGTCTCCTGGAGTAAGGAATTAATAACAAATATCTGAAACGCAGGTTCTGTGTGGTTCTGCAAACTGAATAAAATGCTCTTCTCTGCCTATCTGATCTTCTGTTCATTTCTAAGAATCAACCTTGACTTCAAAACTTGACCTTTGTTATAAGTTTCTTCTGGAGCGTGTTGCTGAACATTGTTTTAAAACTGCTTGCTTATATCAGTAAATTGTCGCCATTAACTCGGTTTGCACGCCTTTTGATTTAATTAAATCATACAGGCTTTCGTTACCCTAGTGGCATTCATATTGTGCTGGTTGAATTGATTAATGTGTTCAACCAAATAGTAATCAATGATTTATTTAGTCTTTTCATGTGGAATTTTTAGGTGTGGCTGCAGCTGGATGGAATAAACAGGAAAATTAAGCAAGAGAGATCCCATGTTGGATGCTTCATTCAGGTCTATCTATGTTGCTGTATGCAGGCTGAAGGCGTGTGACTAAGAGCAGCCTGAAGAGGCTTTCAAGGCTAGTTTACTCTAGTTTAGAGATACAGCATGGAAACAGGCCCCATTCGGCCCACCGAGTCGACCTGTTCACGCTAGTTCTATGGTGTCCCACTTCGCATCCACTCCCTACACAATAGGGGCGATTTGCCGAAGCCAATCAACCTACAACCCTGCACTTCTTTGGGAATGTGGGAGGAAAGTAGACGGCTGCCGGAGCCGCCACCGGCTGGGGAACGATGCGAGTTACCACCGCCGCTGCCGCCGGACCAATCACCTGCACTCCGGCGGCGACCAATGACTACGATGATCCTCGCCTCTCCCCCAGAGCCGCCAGAAGGCCGGGGCCGTCAACTCACCTGGATTCCAGGTTCCAGATTCCCAGTTACAGACAGTGAGTCTGAAGACAGGTCTCAACCCGAACCATCACCTATCCATGTTCTCCAGAGATGCTGCCTGACCTGCTGAGTTATAGAGTCATAGAGTGCTACAGTGTGAAAACAGGCCCTTTGGCCCAACTTGCCCACACCGGCCAACATGTCATGTCTGCCCTCGTTTGGTCCATATCCCTACAAACCTGTCCTATCCATGTACATGTCTAACTGTTTCTTAAATGTTGGGATAGTCCCAGCCACAACTACCTCCTCTGGCAGCTCATTCTATACACACACCACCCTTTGTGTGAAAAGGTTGCCCCTCAAGATTCCTATTAAATCTTTTTCCCCTTCACCTTAAACCTATGTCCTCTGGTCCTCGATTCGCCTATTCTGGATAAGTGATGCTGTGCATCTACCCGATCAATTCCTCTCATGATGGAGTCACTCCAGCTGTTTGTGTCCTTTTGCGCACTAGCCAGCAACTGCAGTTGTTTGTTTCTGCGACTCATACATTGACAACCGCTTACTCGGTTTATAGCGGACCATCAGTAATACCAGACACCATCCCCCCCCACCCCATGATCCGTTACAACGAGGGTTTACCGGATGACGGAAATAATCTTGGACAATAGGTGTATGTACATGTGCCAAACTCGATGAGGACTGAGGCCAACAAGATAACAACATTAGCTATTCCAAACCATAAAAACTTATTTCAGGGGCTGTCCCACTGCGGCAAACTAATTGGCGAGTTTAGGAGAGTTTGAAAAAGTGTCATGTTGAAGACCTCCTTCGACTATGTAGAAGACCTCCTTCGACCTCTTTCGACTATGTTGAAGACTAGCTTCGACTAGCTTCGGGGAAATTGGACACCGTATAGTAGAGGGTGAAGGCCTTCCATCTTCTTCGACTATGTTGAAGACTATCAACGACTACCTTTGACTACCCTCAATTGCATACGAATAACATGCCAACCTACTACGACCTACTTCGACTAAACCTAGGAGAAAAAACAAAATCGATTTTTTCCATGACGACCTTTTTTTATACGTGGGCATTTTGCAGCATGTTGAAAAATACGCCGCAACCTAGCTGAGGCTTTGAGTATGCGGGGACTACTCTCGAGCATGAAGGAGAGTTATGCCCCTTTCCCACTTATGCCCCTGTCCCACTTAGGAAACCTGAACGGAAACCTCTGGAGACTCTGCGCCCCACCCAAGATTTCCGTGCGGTTCCCGGAGGTTTTTGTCAGTCTCCCTAATGGTCGAAAGTGGTTTCCGCTTCTTCTATGTTTTGGCGATTATTTCAAAACATTCAAAACCAGCCTTGACTAAAAATAGGTTGCCGTTTTAAAAATCGGTAATTTTTTAGTCGAATCCAGTTGCGATGCTAGTTGAAGGTGGTTGCCGGAGGTTGCAGGTAGTGGAAGGTAAGACCTCCCTGGTAGAATAAAACTGGGTGAACAAAAGATTAATATTAACATAAGCATGTGAGCTCTGTCACTCCTGGGTGTGCTCAATTATAGTTGCAGAGTTTGCAAAAGCCTCCCAGGTTTTTTTAAAAATCATTCAGAACCATGAGAGCAGGGAAGGAACTAATTAGGTGAATGTCACTAAAAGTACATCTACTGCTGTCAGCAGCACGCCCAGGAGTGACAGAGGTCACATGCTTATGTTAATATTAACCTTTTTTTCACCCAGTTTTATTCCACCAGGGAGGTCTAACCTTCCACTACCTGCAACCTCCGGCAACCACCCTCAACTAGCATCGCAACCGGCTTTGACTAAAAAATTACCGATTTTTAAAACGGCAACCTATTTTTAGTCGAGGCCGGTTTTGAATGTTTTGAAATAATCGCCGGAACATAGAAGAAGCGGAAACCACTTTCGACCATTAGGGAGACTGATGAACACCTCCGGGAACCGCACGGAAACCTTGGGTGGGGCGCAAAATCTCCAGGGGTTTCCGTTCAGGTTTCCCAAGTGGGACGGGGGCATTAAGCCCCTTTCTTGCGCCCCACCCAAGGTTTCCGTGAGGTTCACGGAGGTTCTGGTCACTCTCCTTAATAGTTGAAAGTGGTTTCCGCGTAGTCGAGGCTTCTTCTATGTTCCTGCGATTTTTTCAACAAATTCAAAACCGGCCTTGACTAAAAATAGGTTGCCGTTTGGTCGAAGCCAGTGGAGTGGGGTTGCTATTTACTTACAGCCAGTCGAAGGCAATCTCCTTCGCTGACCGGCCATTTTGATTGGCTCATTGGAGTTTTCAGCAAAGATCCTATAGGATCTTTGGTTTTCAGGATGTAGAAGATCCGCCGGAATGTAAAATGCCCACTAACTTTATTAAACTTCTTAAAACTGTCTCCACTCCTTCTCCCCCCCCTTCTCTCGCCTTCTCCCCCCTTTCTCTCCCCCTTCTCTCCCCTTCTCTCTCCCCTTCTCTCTCCCCTTCTCTGTCCATCTCTCCCCTTCTTTCCCCTTCTCTTGCTCCCTCCCTCTCTAAAGGACTTGCCGTGCTCTGTGGCAGCCGTTTACCTTCTTCTTCATCGCGCAGACAGCGCTCCTTCGCTGTCCCTGGCCCCCACCTTCGCGATGTGTTTGTGTGTGTGTGTGGAGGCTTTCCAGGCGAGTGACCAAAACCTCTGGCGACTCATGGAAACCTTGGGTGGGGCGCAAGGTCACCAGAGGTTTCCGTTCAGGTTTCCTAAGTGGGACAGGGGCATTACAAAGACCTCCTAGGACCTCGTGTCAACCATGCTGCGTGTATGAGTCTTCTAAACTCTTCTAAACTCGCCAATTAGGTTACCACAGTGGGACAGGAGCTGAGTATTTCACATCACTCTATATTAACGTACCATCTATCTAATGAGCACCCAATGGGTGTTTGATAAGGATCATTATTCTTCCTACAAAAGTAAATGACTTTCTTTCTTTCTGTCACAAGTCATTCCACAGATCTAGTTTCTCTTATTTTTTTAAATCTTTTACGCTCACAGATAATTACACCTTGAAGAGTCCTTGGCTGTATTCCAGATCTTGTTTGTGGAAAGTTTTAATGGTTTGGATTTAACGGAGAGACGTTGCCCACTTTTACACAGGAATGTCAGCATTTGTCAGCAAACATAAGTGCCTGTCCCATTTGGATGTCATTTGCAAGTAATTTACGTGACATCATTTACGCGTCAGGATGCACGACACGCGCATGGCACGTGGTGGCGTGGGCAGGATTTTGGGATTCTCAAAATCCTCGCACGCCACCTGCGTGAAGCACAA
Source organism: Okamejei kenojei (assembly GCA_035221665.1). Lineage (NCBI taxonomy): Eukaryota > Metazoa > Chordata > Chondrichthyes > Rajiformes > Rajidae > Okamejei > Okamejei kenojei. The sequence continues at coordinate 40,811,566 of CM069150.1, forward strand.
ATGACGCCCAAGTGGGACAGGCCCTTTAATAATTCCCTTACATTCATGCATGAAAGTAGACTTCTTGAACTCTCTGGCAACTAATCAGCAGGGTTTCCAGGAGTTTGATCTGTAGCTGGACTAAGCATAGAGCAACAGCAATTCCCCGCCAGGGGATGCCAAGTTCCGACATGGACAGGAGCCGTGTCTTGATTCATGAGAACAATGGCGAGGATGGAACAATGTTCATCATTGACGGCCTAGTTGACGGCCTTAGTTCTTTTCAGTTTTAGTTTTAGAGATACAGCGCGGAAACAGGCCCTTCGGCCCACCGAGTCCGCACCGACTAGCGATCGTGGCACATTAACACTACACTGCACACGATTTTATATTTTAAACCAAGCCAATTAACCTACAAACCTGTACGTCTTTGGAGGGCGGGAGGACACTGATGATCTCAGGGGAAACCAACGTAGGTCAGGGGAGAACGTACAAACTCCGTACGGACAACATCTGTAGTCAGAATCGAACCCGGGTCTCTGCTGCTGCAAGACAGTAGCCCCAGCGCTGCTCCACCGTGTCTCCCGATCTCTTTATCATTGTCGTCGAGCATCACAGCCATGGCAACCAGTATGGTGCACCGTCACACACTTTGAAGAGACAATGAACTGTAGATGCTGGTTTACCAAGGAAAGATACAAAATGCTGGAGTAACACAACAGGTCAGGCAACATCCCTGGAGAACATGGTGACATTTTGGGTTGGAGTAGGGTCCCAGCCCAAAAAGCCACCTATCCATGTTCTTCAGGGATGCTGCCTGGCCTGCAAAGTTTCTGTGCCTTTCCTGATCACACACTTTGATATATTTTGCATTAAGACTGCGGTCTCCTCTAGATAGTTCAGTCCTTCATCCACCAGAGCTTTTGCTGGATAGTAAACTGGTCAAGGTTTAAAAGTAGATGGCAACTCACTGCTATTTCCTCGCATCTAAATGAATAATTCTCATCTGTATTCAACAAGGAGAAGAATGTGGAGGACAGTGAGTTCAGGGTGAGATACGTTGATAGAATGGAGGGGGTGTTTGATAGCATAAGTTCATGTCACAGGAGCAGAATTTGGGCGTTCGACTCATCAAGTCTACTCTGCCGTTCAATCATGGTTGATCTATCTCTCCCTCCTAACCCCATTCTCCTGCTTTCTCCCAGTAACCCTTGACACCCGTACTAATAAAGCATGGAATGCATAACGTTTGTTAAATCTCCAAGTTTGATAACATTCCAATAAGATCTATCCCGGGTTGTTATGGGAAGAGAGGGAGGAGACAGTTGGGGACCTGGCAGATCAGTGGTTAGGTTCCAGAGAAGAGTTAATGTTGCCAGGTAGCTACAGGCCAGCGAGTCTTAAGTTAGTAATAGGGAAATTATTGGAGAAATCCAAGGAACGAGATTGGATGTTTATATTTGGAAAGCTAGGGGCTAAGGAACAGCAACACCATTATCCTGCTGAACTCACAGGCCCGGAATTAAGCTCTTATTCACCAGAATATAGCACATATCAATCTTTTGCACCTTAACAACTATCTGTATATATGTATATGCCTATGTACATACACCAATATATCCTCATTTGTATATATTGTCTTAATCAGCACTTTACTACTTTGCACCCTGGTTAGATGCAAAACTGCATTTCGTTGTACTGTACTTGTTCTATGTGTAATGACAATAAAGTTGAATCTAATCTAATCCAATCTAATCTAATCTAATCTAATCTAATCAGGGATAGTCAGCAAGGCTTTAGCAAGGGAAATCCTATCTCACTATTTTGATTGAGTTTCTGAGGAGTCAACGAAGATGATTGGTGAAAGCAGGTATTTTTCCCCAAAAATAAGCTTTATTCATAATAATAAATATATCGGTACAAAGCAAAAACTATGCAAGATCACTTCTGACATTCTCAGCGTTGGTGTTCACAACACAATCAGTATACCCAGCATCCTTGCCAAGCATGTGCCCCCCTGGAGTGATATCCCATCCCTTGTTGGAGGGGTGTCCCAAACCGACTCTGCCCCCCAATGTCCAGCAGCGGAAGGACCCTAGACTGTGATCCTCCCCCACCGAGCCTTGGTGTTGGCTGCATCGAGCCTCTGTGTGTCCCTCAGCACGTATTCCTGCAGTCTGGAGAGGGCCAGTCAGCAACATTCCCCGACGGACATCTCGCTCTGTTGGGAGGTCAACGAAGCTCGGGCAGACCAAAGAGTGTCTTTCACCGAGTTGATGTCCTTCCAGCAGCACGTGACGTCCATCTTTGAATGTGTCTGTGGGAACAGTCCGTAAATCAGAGAGTCCTCTGTGACGGAGCTGTTCTGGATAAACCGTGACGGGGACCCTTGTAATCTTCTCCAGGCTCTCTTTTCAAATCCACATCCTGCGAAGAGGTGGGCAACCATCTCCTCTCCATAGTAGCTGTCCCGAGGGCAGCGTGCGTTGGTAATAAGATTCCCACAGTGCTGGAAGGATCTGACTGGGAGGGCCCCTCTCACCAGGGTTCCAGATGTTGTCCAGAGAGACAATGGTAAATCATTTGACAAGCTTCGGCATGGGAGGTTGGTCCAGAAGGTGAAGGCACATTTGACCCAAGGCAAGTTGGCTAATTGGATCAAAATAAACTTGGTGATAGGAGGCAGAGAATAGAGATGGAAGGATGCTTTTCCGATTGGAAGTCCGTGACCAGTTATGCATACTAGGAATCAGATCAGGGACCATTTATTACGCGTGATATACATTAATGATTTGAATGTGATGTATGGCTGGTAAGTGTGAGGTTTGGAGGTGCTGTGGATAGCAAGTCTACAGCAGCATACAACGGAAAGGTCAGCATAGCCCTGATGGGCCGAAGGGCCGTTTCTGTACTGCACAACTTTACAATTCTATCATTTCAGCGAAGCTCATTTTTAGATTAATAATGCAACTTCTATTTTGTTACAGAGAAATAAAAACGATAGGGGATTAAATTAGATAATCAACAAAATGGGAATGACAATTATGCTGTACAGACTGCATTGGGGCACAGCCAGCAAGTTCAAGCCTTTGATGCCTTATGTTGTAAATGGTCACAGTTGTGCCGTGCTGTTTATACGCTGCACATATCAGCAGGACGCACTCTATCACAACTGCCTGGCACTAATAAAAAACTTATCCGCATCCCTCAAAGAGAAGGCTGAAAGAAATGGTTGGAGTTCTTTAGAAAGTGGATCTGTGCTGTGATACATTGAATAAATAAGAAGGGCCTTGTATTTCACACCGTGCCTTTCAAGACCTCACAATGCTTCCAATTGCTCTCTGGACAATGAAGGAATTTAGACACATGGCCAGTGTTATAATGTAGGGAACACAGGCGACAGTTTGTACCCAGCAAGATTGCACAAGCAATAATGGTCGACGATCTGACTCAGCACTCAAGACTTTAAATTGGAGTGGAACTATAACTTCCATCTCAGAAGCAACATTGCCACCAACAGAGTGACAGCTAATGTACATTGAATGGCTGTGCATGCCAGAGACCATTTGCCTTTGGTTTCCTGACAATATACTGGTGGTGGAAACACAAGGAACTGCAGATGCTGGAATCTTGGGTGGAACACAAAATGTTGGAGTAACTATCTGCACTCTTCTCAAATGAAGTCTAGCAGTCTTCTACATGTCTTCTACAACCAGCCAGGGAAGTAGGATGCTACTTATTGGCGCGGCATAGTGGCACAGCTGTAGAGCTGCTACCTTATAGCGCCAGAATGCCTGGTTCAATCCTGACTGCTGGTGCTGTAAGAAGTTTGTACCTTCTCCCCGGGACCGCGTGGGTTTCCTCCGGGTGCTCAGGTTTCCTCCCACATGCTTCTTCTTCTTCTTCTTCTTCTTCTTCTTCTTCTTTTGTGTGGCGTGCGCAGCCTAAACTTGTAGGACAACTTGTTCTATTTGACCTTCCGTTTGTGCACGTCAAGTTGATTGCATTAGTCGAAACAGGGCGGACCACGTGAAGTTTGCAATCTTCCACCTCCTCCCACATTCCAAAGACGGGCAGGTTTGTAGGTTAATTGGTTTCTGTAAATTGTCCCTGATAGGGCTAGTGTGAGCAGGTAATTGCTGGTTGGCGCAGACTCGGTGGGAAAAAGTGTCCGTTTCCCCGCTAAAGTCTAATAAGCTAACACTGAATCTTGGCAGCATCCTCCCTTTCAGGGAAGAGAGATGTCAAATAATATTCTCATTCGTACCTCAGCCAATCTCAGATTCTCTGCAAGAATACCACATTGGCCTTTTGCTGGCCCTGCTACGCACTTGGCTATTTTTTTTTACTATTTTTACTATTGGCTACTTTTTTATTATTTATTTAATGACTACACGTTGGCTGCAATGTCTTCGTCTCCGAAGCTTTGAGAATTTCCTTGTGAAACACTATCTTTATTCCAACAAAACTGCAACCTGGGGGAACAGCACCAGTTTGTTACTTGGGGAGCTTACAACCCAATGTATAGAAACATAGAAACATAAAAAATAGGTGCATGAGTAGACCATTCGGCCCTTCGAGCAATCACTGCCATTCAATGGCTGATCATCCAAAATAAGTACCCTGTTCCTGCTTTCTCCCCATATCCCTTGATTCTATTAGCTCTAAGACCTATATCTAACTCTCTCTTGAACACATCATGAACATCGGATTCTTCAATTTAGGTAATTAGCATCCATTTTCTCCCCCCTCTCTTCCCTGAGCCCACACTGGTGGCCATTCATTTCTCCTACTATCCACACCGTCTTTCCCCTTCTTCACATCCCCTTTCACCTATATCCCTTCCACCTATATCCCTTCCTCTGTCTTCACATTTCCCCCTCCTCTCTTCTAATCTTACAGCCCTTTGTCTCCGTTTCATCTCTAGCCTTTGTCCACCCATCTGCTGATGAAAAACCACTCTCACCTGTATCCACCTATCACTGTGTACCACCTCCCCCCCACAACGCGTTTCCATCTTTTTCCCCCTACTAAAATCAAAACTGAAGTTGGGCCCCGACCCAAAATATCATCTATCCAAATCTTTCAGATTTGCTGCCTGACGTGTAAAATTCTCCAGCATTTTGTGTGTTTTTAATTCCAATAAGTTGCTCTTTCAAGCTTATCTCTTTTCTCCAAGTTTATAGGCTCTGGTCTGGTATTTCCTTGTGAGGCCTGAGGCCTATTTAGTTTAGTTTAGTTTATTATCATTTGTACAGATGTCCAGTGAAAAGCTTTTTGTTGCGTGCTATCCAGACAGTGAACAGACTCTACAATCAAGCTGTGCACAGTGTACAAATACAGGAGAAAGGGTATATTAAAAAGTATAGTTAGTGTATGAAATGTACTCTTGCATTAAAGATTTAAAAGAATGGAGTGATTGTCATGCATGATATTAAGTAAGTAAGTAAGTTTATTGGCCAAGTATTCACATACAAGGAATTTGCCTTGGTGCTCCGCCCACAAGTAACAACATGACATACAGTGACAGTTACGAATGACTCAGAAAACACTAAACATTAATAATAATAAAACATTAATGATAAAACACCATTGGTCAAGCATGTGAACCAACAAAATACCAGATCAAAGGGAGGCTACAGATGTTTGGCTGTTGAGTAGAGCAACTACTCGTGGATAAAAACTGTTTTTATGTCTGGCTGTGGCAGCTTTGACAGTCCGGAGTCAGCTTCCAGAGGGAAGTGATTCAAAGACTTTGTGACCAGGGTGAGAGGGGTCAGAGATGATCTTGCCTGCTCGCTTCCTGGCCCTTGCAGTGTACAGTGTACAAATCGGACGATTTGCTGCAGCCTCCAGGTGTCGTGCTTGGTGGCTGAGCCAAACCAGACCATGATGGAGAAGGTGAGAACAGACTCTACGATGGCCGTGTAGAATTGGACCATCATTGCTTGTGGCAAATTGTGCTTCCTCAGCTGCCGCAGGAAATACATCCTCTGTTGTGCCTTTTTGACTGTGGAGTCGATGGTAGCCCCCCACTTAAGGTCCTTGGAGATGATGGTTCCCAGGAACTTAAAAGACTCCACAGATGTGACTGTGGTGTTGTTGATGGTGCGTGGGGTGAGGGGAGGGGGAGCTCTCCTAAAGTCTACAATCAATTCCACTGTCTTAAGAGCATTGAGCTCTAGGTTGTTACTATGGTGTTATATCCACTTCTGGGATATAGCATTCAAAGAGTTGCCTGGGTTCGGGGCCATCTTGGGAACTTGTGAATTTTTGCTGTATTGTGCTATCTTTTTGCTGTGCTAAAGTGCTATACAAATGAAAGTCCTTGCTGTGATTATTTAGCTCTATAAGTTATCTCTATAAGTTGTTCAATCTAGTCTCAATCTAGTTATTCAATAAGTTATTCAATCACAACTAGAGAGCAGTCCTGAACCTCTATCTACCTCATTGGAGACCCTCGGTCTATCTTTGATCGGACTTTACTGCCTTTATCCTGCACTAAACGTTATTCACGTTATTCCCTTCATCATGTATCTGTAAACTGTGAACAGCTGTGAATGAATGTAATCATGTATTGTCTTTCTGCTGGCTGGTTAGCATGCAACAAAAGCTTTTTAATGTACCTCGATACATGTGACAATAAACTAAACTAATTATCATTCTGTGAGTTTAATAAATTCACATTTCTTAGTGAAAGCCCTTCACGTTGTTAGGTGAATTTGGAAAAGAGCCAGGTTTGTGATTAGTTTAGTTTAGAGAAACAGGGCAGAAACATCACTTCAGTCCACCGAGTCCGCTCCGACCAGCGATCCCCACACACTAACACTATCCTACACACACACTAGGGACAATTTTACATTAGCACCAAGCCAATTAATCTACAAGCCTTTGCAGTACGTCTTTGGAGTGTGGGAGGAAACCAAAGATCTTGGAGAAAACCCACACAGATCACGGGGGGAACATCCAAACTCCGTACAGACAGCACCCGTAATCAGGATCGAATCCAGGTCACTGGCGCCATGAGGCAGCAACTCTACCACTGCCACTTATGAGGACTTAAAAGTCTGAAAGCTTAAGCGCCACAGTGACATAGTTAGGAGTTGCTGCCTCATAATGCCAGAGATCCAAGTTTGATCCTGACCTTGGGTGCTGTCTGGTTGAAGTTTGCACATTCTCCTGCTTGGGTTTCCTCCCTCATCCCAAAGACATGCGGGTTTGTAGGTTAAACTACAGGTCTCTGCAGGTCTTGTAAGTCTCAGTAAAATTACCCCTAATGTGTCGGGAGTGGATGAGAAAATTTGATAAGTGAACAGGGCGGCAAGGTGGCGCAGCGGTAGAGTTGCTGCCTTACAGCTCTGGAGACCTGGGTTCGATCCCGACTATGGGTGTTGTCTGTACGCAGTTTGTACTTTCTCCCCATGACCGCGTGGGCTTTCTCCGAGTTCTTCAGTTTCCTCCCACACACTCTAAAGACATACAGGTTTGAAGGTTAATTGGCTTGGTGTGTGCGTAGATTGTCCCTAGTGTGCATAGGGATAGTGTTAATGTGCAGGGATCGCTGGTCGACACGGACTCGGTGAGCCCAAGGGCCTGTTTCCACACTGCATCTCTAAACTAAACTAAACTAAACTAGTGTGAATGGGTAATCAATGGTTGGCATGAACAATGCGGGCGGAAAGGCCTTTTTCCATGTATCTCAAAACTAAACTAAACTATAAATATGCACAGCGGTATCTTGAACACATTAAGCAGTGCAGTAGTAGAGGATTTAAACTCTTTAGCGTTTGTCACTGTTTACTTTGAGCCTGGTAACTGATAGTTTTGACTGGGCTTCTTATTTCAATGTCTGTTTCCTCTTGTTCTTTTCTTTAAGCAGCCAAGTTATTTTTTCATGTTGTCAATTATTCCCACATTTCTGTGATCATTGTTTTCAATCTATAATTCGGGTTATTCCTTTAGCCCAGGGCAGCTTTGTTTGGATTCAAACCGACCATGTTTCTCCAGTGTTCCGACTCTTAAGTAAAAGCAGATTGATATTATATAAAGCTGCTTCTACTTGAGGCAAAGAATTTCAAAGCTTAATGACCCTTGTTTACTGCTTTTATAAGATAGGTCTGAAAATTAATAACAAGCGTAATGTAATTCATTAATCATATAATCCACGGCAATAACATTAGGCTCCCTTCAACTGCAAGGAAAAAGATACCTTGGGATATAATTACGATTTTATAAAAGAAACAGTGATAATTAAAATATTTGGTAGCAAAGTAAATAGTTTCGGGGAGAGTTTTATTCGACACTTGGGGTTCCTTCAACAGATTAAAATAATCACTCAGAGAATTAATATATAGATTAAGAAATATCTGATGCACAGAAGCTGGTTAGAATGCGAAAAAAAAAACCATACATAATTGTTGGGGCGTTGGCCATTGTTCAGTTAGAGCAGCAAATGATGTAAAGTCTTGGAATGAGGATAGTTTAAGAGTTGGTTTATAAGGTGGCACAGTAATGGAGCTGCTGCTCCACAGCACCAGATACCCGGGTTCTATCCTGATCTCGGATGCTGCCAATGTGGAGTTTGCATGTTCTCCCAGTGACCGGGTGGGTTTCCTCCGGGTGCTCCAGTTTCCTCCCACGTCCCAAGGCGTGCAGGGTTGCAGGTTAATCGGCCTTTGGAAATTGTCCCTAGTGTGTAGGGAGTGGATGCAAAAGTGGGATAACATGGAACTAGTGAGAACGAGTGATCATTGGTTGGGAATTTCCCAAACTTCAATAGAGTTCTACCACCGAGTGAGCCTGCAATGGCTGCCTCGCCAACAGTCTGTCTCGTCCTTTCCTTCTTGGTTTTTTATAGTATGTGTTAAATGTACGTTTTAGTGTTCATTAACTTATTTTATGTGGGGAGTTGGGGGAAACTTTTTTAAATCTCTTACCCCCACGGTGATGCAATTTGTTTTCCGTATCGTATCTCCGTCCGCACTGCTGCCTAACATCGTGGAGTTGGCGGCCTCTTGCTGGAGATCAACTTCAGGAGCTCCAACTGCGGGAACCTGCAGGACTTAACATCGTGGAGCTGGCGGTCCCTGTCGGTCCCTGTCGGGGATCGACCTTGGAGCTCCAACAGCGGAATCCTACAGACGTTAACCTCGTGGAGATCGCTATCCCTGGTTAGAGACCGACTTCGGGAGCTCCAGGCCGCAGGAGCTTCGATCGCCCCGACGCGAGAGCTTCGATCGCCAGCTGCGGGAGCTTCAATCGCCCCGACTGCGGATGGTCCGACTGCCCCGACCCTGGGAGAATAAAGAGCGAAGAAGATTAGACTTTATTGCCTTTCATCATGGTGAGGAATGTGGGGAATCCGCTGTGGTGGATGTTTATGTCAACTTTTATGTGATTGTGTATCTTGTTGCTTTTTTAGGATGGCTGCATGGTAATTCGAGTTTCACTGTACCTTAATTGGTACACGTGACAATAAACTGACCTTTGAACCTTTGGAACCTTGAGAACTGGTGTAAAATCACTTTCATAGCATATTGCTGGTGTGTTGACTGATCTGTCACCAGAGAGTCAAAATGTGTGAAGGCAGCTGAGAAAACACTCTGGAGGTTTGTCCCAATGTGCATCTTACTCTTTTGCACCTCTCATGGGCAAAATCAATTATTTTAACTACACAGGTGAATAAACTATGCACCTCTCCATCCACCTTCCCACCATCCATGACACAAGCAAACCACACCCAACTCTACCCTGGTTAAATATAAGCATCCTTGGAAGAACTAGGATTTAAGCTCCAGGTTTATCTCACGAACGCAGCAGTATGATGCTGTAGATGTAACAGTTAGCAGTAGATGTGGCAATAGTAAAAAGTAGTGAGATGCAGCAGTAAGTAGCAGTAAAATGCTGCAGATGTTCTACCAAATCGGTGGTAGCCAGTTCCATCTTCTTCGCTGCCGTGTGCTGGGGCAGCAAGGCGAAGGCCGCGGACGCCAACAGTATGAACAAGCTCATCAGGAAGGCTGGCTCCGTCCTGGGGGCGGAGTAGGATTCACGGGAGGTGATCTTAGAGGGGAGGATGCTCCTCAAACTGTGGAGCATCCTGGACAATACTGCTCACCCCTCCATGACACACTGGTCAACCTGAGGAGCACCTTCAGCAACAGACTTGTTCCACCAAGATGCAGCACAGAAAGCCACAGGAGATCCTTTTTCCCTGTGGCTATCAAACTGTACAACTCCTTCCCCTTATGTCATGGGGTAGACTGAGTCCCCTCCCCCGTAACCCCACCCCCCCCCCACCCCACCCCTCCCCCTCCCAAATCTTTGCACATCCCCAATCCTTTCCACATGTCACTTCGATTTCATAGTTCATGTATCATGTATTTGATGACTGTTGGCAGATCAATTTCCCTCCTGAGATAAATACATTTCTATCGTGTCGTATTGTATCATACAGGTCACTGTACCTTTATTTCACATTGAATATCTACAACAGAGAAACAGACTAAATACAGAAGCAAGGTACTGCAGATGCTGGGTTACGCAAAAGGACACAAAGTGCTGGAGCAACTCAGCGGGTCAGGCAGTATCTCAGGAGAAAAAGAACAGGTGACCTTTCAGGTTGGAACCCTTCATCAGATTAAAGAAGGATTCTGACCCAAAACAAATCCTTTTATTTTTCTCCAGAGATGCTGCCTGACCCGCTGAGTTACTCCAGCAATTTGTGTCTATCTTCAGTTTAAACCCCAATCTGCAGTTCCTCCCTACACATGGACAGGTGACGATTCGGGTCGAGACCGTTCTTCACATCAATCAAGGGTCCTGCCCCAAAATGTCGCCTATCCCTGATTTGCCAGAGCCTGACACATATTACTCCAGCACCACCTGTTCTTTGTACAGACTGACAACTATTGGTAAGGTTCATTTGATTGTTTCTAGAATTAACAAAACATTTCCCCAGCTGGAGATCGCTCTTAATCACTGTTGTTGATTTATAGATTCTATTTGGCACTTGTAACATGCTTGGCAATTGGGATAATTTGAGTGTTTCTCTTCTAGAATCTGTGATATTCAAATTCATGACACGTCTGTCCCTGTTACAATTCATTCCAGCTGCATCCAGATTTATTGCCAAATGGCCAACTTCTTTTCTTGTGCAACTTAGTATGACCATGCCCATGCACATGCACAGAAATGGTGTAGATTTGTGCAGATTAAGGGTGGCACGGCAGTGCAGTGGTAGAGTTACTACCTTGTAGCACCAGAGGTTTGGACAAGACTACGGGTGCAGTCTGTACATTCTCCCCGTGACCAGCGTGGGTTTTCTCCGGGTGCTCCGGTTTTCTCCCACACTCCAAAGATGTACAGGTTTTTAGGTTAATTGGCTTGGTACAATTGTAAATTATCCCTAGTGTGTGTAGAATAGTGTTAGTATGCTGGGATCGGTGGCCGGCGCGCCCATGCTGTATCTCGAAACTAAACTAAACTAAAAAATGTTTGCATGAGATTTCAATGGAAGTTAAACTCCATGAAAACAAGGATTCTTTCTCGTAAATCTTTTGTCAAGTAATGTAGGTTCCCAGTCAGAACAATCCTTCTTCAACTCCACATAGTACTGATGATGTTTCTGTAGATTTCTTCAAATCTAAACAGAATAAAATAAATATCCTTATAGTTAAGATGGGTGGTAGCATAAAGTCTAGAGAAAATTCAGATTATTTTCTAAATAAAATTCTTTAAAAGAAAGGGTAATTCAACAATGGTCTGCCAGCAAGTGATCACTGTGAAATTATCCTTTCCTCTTTACTAATCCATGGTAGTTAGTTAATGTTAATATTGTTCTTAATCGGATAAAACAAAGTACTCTTTACTTAAGTTGAAGGCAAATAATAAAAGAATATTGACTGGCCTTGAGGAGGATACGACATATATTGCCTGAAGTAGATTCATATTGCCCGAGTCGAAGACGAGGGCAATATGGATCTAGTGAGGGCAATATATGTCGTATCCCCCGAAAGAGGACAGTCAATATTGTTATTATTACCCATATCAGACATCTAGAGGAAAATCTGAACATCTCAGCTCGGCGGACTTCCACGTAAAATTTAACCAAAATGGACGCGGCAGTCTTCCTGTCTGCCGTTTGAATATTCTAAATTTCCCACGCAGCGTCACGTTGCCAAGTTCCCGGATGTGAGACCAGGGGAATATAAGACTATATTCCCCGCTGTTTTAACAGGTAAAGTCCATAGGCGTTCGCAAGAAAGGGGAATACAAGAAAATATTCCCTGTTACCCCTGCTGGCAGTAAAAACGAAGGGAATACAATTTTGTAAAAGCATACCTCAGATGTGTGATATGGGTAATAATAAAAAATATATGTACCAAGATATAAAGCTAATGGGAAAATTGTATAGTACCAAGATATAAAGCTAATGGGAAAATATAATATAGACTATTAAATAATTTATTATCGCTTGACCTGATGAGTTACTCCAGCACTTCGTGTCTTTTTTCTTCTAAACCGGCATCTGCAGTTCCTTGTTTGTAAAGAAGTTATGTAGCCTGTTTCTTTTCATTTTGGGGAATAGAAGGGATAAATATGTAAAGAACTGAAAACTCTCTGAAATTTTGTTGCACTAATTGCATGTATATACTTTAATTTTTAGAAGAACATTATTTATGTCCATTTTCACAACTAGACACTGAATCAGTGCTAACATTTCAGTGTGCTGGGATCGGTGGTTGGCCAACTCAGTAAATGGCCCTTCACAATGCACAATGATTAAGACTTCCTTTGGTGATTGAAATATCACTATCTACTTTCTTTATTCTGTAATGCATAACCACTACCCACCAGGCTCCACTTTAACACAGAAACACCTTCACATTTCTTGCTTCAGTCCTTCTGCGTGACTTGCTCTACAATATCTAATGATTCGGCTCCATCTCATTTACTAAACTTATTTATGGGCTATAATTGCTCAAATGGAGGTGTCATTTGAGGTCCCATTACAGGAATGTCTTGGCTCTCCAGGGAAAGCACTTTGCTGATGACATGCATATGTCAACATTAGGAGTGCGGCTCTGGAGCCAGATTGAATTAATGTCTGTATAATCTTAATAGCACCTTTTAAAGATTTACACATTGATATGCTTCCTCTCCCTTTAATATCATTGGGTTAATGTGTTTTTCTAATCTCATTTTTTCTCTCCTTTCCTTGTAAATTGGGCGGCATGATGGCGCAGTGGTAGAGTTGCTGCCTTACAGCACCAGGGACCCGGGTTCAATCCTGACTACGCCTGCTGTCTTGTATGTATATAATTTGTACGTTCTCCCTGTGACCGCCTGGGGTTTCTCCTCCCACACTCCAAAGATGTGCTGGTTTGTAGATTAAATGGCATCTGCAATTAATTGTAGATTAATTGATAATTTGTAAATTGCCCCTAGTGCATAGGATAGTGCTAGTGTATGGGGTGACCGCTGGCCAGCGCTGACTCTGTGGGCCGAAGGGCCTGTTTCTGCGCTGTATCGCTAAACTAAAAACTAAACAAAGGAAGTTGAATTAGAGAAAGACAATAATAATTAGGAAGAGGAGTTAAAAGACAAATTGTTTTTTTAACAACTATAAAAATAGAATCTAGAATAACAAATCATTTTCAAAAATATTTTTAATGCAAACCACGAAACCAAGAACTTATTAAATGTCAGACCAGGTGCAAGGGAGTAAATAGCTTGCTGCTGCATCTATGTATATTTTTATGTCGTTTTGAGTATAAAGAACTGAAATAATACTAAGATCCTAAGAGATAAGAGTAGAATTAGGCCATTAGACCCATCAAGTCCACTCCGCCATTCAATCATGACTAATCTATCTCTCCCTCCTAACCCCATTCTCCTGCCTTCTCCCCTTAACCCCTGACACCTGTACTAAATAGGGTGAAGCACTGATCTGAAGACGGGTCCCGACCCGAAACATCACCCATCTTTTTCTCCAGAGATGCTGCTTGACCTGCTGAGTTATTCCAGCACTCTGTATTTATCTTCAGTGTAAACATGTGTACTTCCAGCCACAAATCTTGACTTTCATTTCCTCGAATTCCTGTGCGGCACACTTGCCTAATTTTTAGTTTAGTTCAGAGCCCCAGCGGTTGAGTTGCTCCCTTACAGTGCCAGAGACCCTGGTTCAATCCTGACCACGGTTGCTGTCTGTATGGCATTTGTACGTTCTCCTGGTTATATCGAGAAGTTTTCTTTGGGTGCTCCGGTTTCCTCCCACATTCCAAAGACGTGCAGATTTGAGGGTTAATTGGCTTCTGTAAATTGTCCCTAGTGTGTAGGATGGAACTAGTGTATGGCGTGATTGCTGGTTGGAGCGGACTCGGTGGGCTGAAGCGCCTGTTCCCGTGCTGTATCTCTAAAGTAAAGTAATCCAGGAATAGTGTACGGGGTGATCGCTGGTCAGCATGGACTCAATCACTCTATCACTAAAATAAACAGCAGTGAAGATAGAAAATATATCGGTAAATTGGATTAACAATTCCTCAGAATTCCTAATCCAATGCCACAGTGCTCTCTATTCAATAGACAACAGACAGTAGACAATGGACAATAGACAATAAGTGTAGGATTAGGCCATTTGGCCCTTCGAGCCAGCACCGCCATTCACTGTGATCATGGTTGATCATCCCCAATCAGTATCCCGTTCCTGCCTTCTCCCCATATCCCCTGACTCCGCTATCATTAAGAGCCCTATCTAGCTCCCTCTTGAAAGTATCAAGAGAACCGGCCTCCACCGCCCTCCGAGGCAGAGAACTCCACAGGTTCATAACTCTCTGTGTGAAAAAGTGTTTCCTCGTCTTCGTTCTAAATGGCTTACCCCTTATTCTTAAACAATGGCCCCTGGTTCTGAACTCCCAACATCGAGAACATGTTTCCTGCATCTTGCGTGTCCAAACACATAATAATCTTATATGTTTCAATAAGATCCCATCTCATCCTTCTAAACTCTAGAGTATACAAGCCCAGCCGCTCCATTCTTGCAGCATATGACAGTCCCGCCACCCCGGGAATTAACCTTGTAAACCTACGCTGCACTCCCTCAACAGCAAGAATGTCCTTCCTGTAAGCCCTGACTAAAAGTATCGGAAAGAACTGCAGATGTTGCTTTACACCGAATGTAGACACAAAATGCTGGAGTAACTCAGCGGGACAGGTAGCATCTGACGAAAAGATGTGTAATTGGCAAGCTTACTTCCCTTGAGGATGTTTCCAGATATTAACCATGGGCTTTTGAGAACAATCCAAAGATTGCAACAGGTCTCCTCTGTGCTACTAATATGATTGCTACCAGCTCCCAAATGTTATCTTCATGTGGCAGAGAAACATGGTATTCTGTTTATTATGTGCGTATGATTGCTTATTCTATGGGTTATTCTAATTAAACACGCCATATAATTAATCCAACCTGCAGTTGATTTTCTTCACCCTAATGTACTAAATGAAGGCTGGAAATTCTAGGAACATAAAATACAGTGAAGAAATTGGCTCAATCATCCAACAAGAATTTCACAAAGTATTCAAAAATAGCCTTTCAGTATATTTTCCAAATCGCTATACAAAGTAGATAAACTAACCAGAATGAGAAAGTTTAAGTAGTGAACGCAATGGATTGGAAATACATTTATAAAATTCTGCACTGTTACTAATGGATTTTCTTTGGTTTATATTAAATGGGCATAACATTCTTCCCAGGCAACTGAACCATTCTATCAACAACTAGAGAACGGTCCTAAGCTTCTATCAACCTCCTTGGAGACCGTCTGACTATATTTAATCAGACTTAACTGGACTTTATCTTGCACTAAACATTATTCCCTTCATCATGTATCTGTACACTGTGAATGGCTCGATTGTAATCATGTATTGTCTTTCAGCTGACTGGTCAGCAAGCAGCAAAAAAGCTTTTCTCTGAACTTTGGTACATGTGACAATAAACTAAACTGAAACTTCAAAAATTAACTTCAATTTCATAATCAGAAGGCTAATTATATACAGTTTCAAGATCTGAATAAATAATTGCTTTTCTTCCCTTGTTAGTAATATTATTTTTGGGGGCCGTGTATTTCTACAAATTAAATATAGCCTTAAACTATGTTTTATGAGTTCAATACGTTCAATTAATACGAAGATTTGACTTTATTTGGGCGTAGAATATTAGATAAAAATAAAACATTACAAATGCTGGAGATTAAGCTTCGGGCGGTCACAGTGGCGCAGTGGTAGAGTTGCTGCCGTACAGCGAATGCAGCGCCGGGGACCCGGGTTCGATCCCGATTACGGGTGCCGTCTGTACAGAGTTTGTACGTTCTTCCCGTAACCTGCGCGGGTTTACTCCGAGTTCTTCGGTTTCCTCCCACACTCCAAAGATGGACAGGTATTGGCTTGGTAAATGTGAAAATTGCCTCTTGTGTGTTTCGGATAGTGTTAATGTGCGGGGATAGCTGGTCGGCATGGACCCGGTGGGCCGAAGGGCCTGTTTCCCCGCTATGTCTCTAAACTAAACTAAACTAAATTAGGAATAAGAACAGAAAATGCTACGAAAATTAAAATTAAAAAAAAAGAAAACTGCAGATGCTGAAAATCTGAAATAAAATCAGAGAATGCTGAAAACGCTCAGCAGTTCAGGTAGCAGTTACATGAAGAGAAAGAGATGTGTAGAAAGGAACTACAGATGCCGGTTTACACCGAAGATAGACACAAAATGCTGGAGTAGCTCAGTGGGACAGGCAGCATCTGTGGAGAGAAGGAATGGGTGACATTTCAGGTCAAGACCTTTCTTCAGATTGAGAGTCAGTGAAAACATTGCTACAGGACTGAGATGCTGGAACATTGAAGGTGAAGGGGAAAAGTTTTAATAGGAATCTGAGGGGTAACTTTTTCACACAAAGGATGGTGTGTGTATGGAACAAGCTGCCAGAGGAGTTAATTAATGCTGGGACTATCCCAACATTTAAGAAGCAGTTAGACAGGTACATGGATAGGACAGGTTGGGAGTGATATGGACCAAACACAGGCAGGTGGGACTAGTGTAGCTGGGACATGTTGGCAAGTTGGGCCGAAGGGCCTATTTCCACACTGTTTGACTCTATAGCAGGTTGGCATTGGGGCGGGGGGGGGGGGGGGGGGGGAGTAGGTGGATTAATTGAGCTTCTTTATAGAAAGTAGGTACAGGAAGAGGCCATTCGGCCCTTTGAGCCAGCACTGCCATGCTGCTAATGCCTGGCATACTGAGTGTTTATGGCATGTTCACCTTTTATTATGCGGGGAACATGCTTTAGGTCAGCCAGCACCCTGAGGTGAACTGGCAAAGCATTTGGGATTTGGACCCCGCATCAGGACTGAAAGATATTACTGTATAGTGTAGCTGAACAGAATTTTAAAAAGCAGTGGAACAGGGAGAAGGTTGAAAAACAAGCACACGCAGGGAAATAACTGAAACAAGCTGCAAAGTGCCCGAGGGAAGAGTGCGACGAGGACGTTTGAGGGAAGGGATATTTCTGCATTCTGCTCGAATTCATGGTAAATCAGAAATGCAAGCCTCGAAATTGGAACCATTAGTACTAATTTTTTTGTGGTCAAATCTTGCATAAATGTAATTTAGACCAAGGCGGATAACTCTAACAATCATTTCCAGATGTTTTCGCACCAATCAAGAAATTTCAAGGTGTAACTCACTGAGTATAGTTTAGTTTAGTTTAGTTTAGTTTAGTTTAGTTTAAAGATATAAGCATGGAAACAGGTCCTTCAGCCCATCGAGTCTGCACCGACCGGAGCTCCCCGCATACTAACACTATCCTACACACACTAGGGACAATTTACTTTATACCAATTAACCTACAAACTTGTACATCTTTGGAGTGTGGGTGGAAACCGGAGATCCCGGAGAAAACCCGTGCAGGTTACAGGAAGAATGTACAATCTCTGTACAGACGAGCACCCATAGTCTAGTTCGAACCGGGGTCTCCAGAGCTATAAAGCAGTAGTTTTACCGGTATGCCACCATGTCACTGTGTCATTGTCAATTTAGATAGGCTCATGGCTATGCAGGGAACAGACGAATATGGATCATGTGCAAGCTGATGAGAGTAGTCATCATGTTCGGCACGGACATTGTGGGCTGAAGGTCCTGTCGCAGTGCTAGATAGGTTTATAGGGATATGGGCCGAGCGCGGGCAGGTGGGACTAGTGCAGGTAGGGCATGTTGGTCGGTGTGGACAGGTGGGGCCGAGTGCTTGCTTCCACGGCGTATGACACTATGACTCTAGTCTGATGTTTCCTTAATGAAAATCCACACTGCACAATTATATTCATATTTAATATGGAAGTAAGTAGAGAATAAATCATTTAACCTTTTAAAAATAACTACATTACCATCATCTTCACTATTTTTGCAGTTATTTTGAGTTTTATCTTTGACTACACATACTGATTTACAAAATAATGATGGGCATATATCACAATTTAAAAATGCCAAATTATTTCCTAATTATCTCTGCATAATTTATTTAGTACAGCACGAAAGCCATAATCTCAATTACTTTTGATTCAAAATTAATTCCCACTACAAATTAGAATTCAAAGATTCTATTAAAATATATAAACCATTTTAGAAAAAGTTAACATAGAATTACAATATTTTATTTCATTTTATTTAAGATTATTTTTTATTCATAGGAAAATGTCACAATTTCTGATGCTAAAGTGAGGAGCAATGTATACTTATCCAATTAATTTGAGACATCTCGTAATGCTTCAAAAGCTGAATCATTGTTTATGATGCATAGTTGCTCTTGTCCTCATGTGTAATGTAGCGTAATGCAGCAAACTCTCATTATGACCAAAGGGGGGAATGGTATTCGTAAAAAACGAGGGTTTACTGTGTACGGAGAAAGTTTCTTCCAACAACAAAATAAATACATAGTAATTTATGATGTTGGTAGAAGCAAGGATGTTGTCCATGCAGATGCAATAACTTCCTCATCTTATTTGAACCACATAGGTAGGTAGGTAAAGAGTCAGGTTAGAAGTTCTGAAAAAGGGTCCCAACCCGAAAGGTCACCCATTCTTTTTCTCCAGAGATGTTGCCTGACATGTAGAGTTACTCCAGCACTCTGTGTCCATCCTTTGTGTCCATTCCTATTAATATGTGTCCATCTGCATCTGCAGTTCCTTTCTACACATACTCAGTTTAATAACTTGCCAAAAAATTGCATGACCAACTACTTAACACTCCCCTGATGCTGTCCATCAGTGTTAGTCCAAATTACCCAATGAAGCTCTAAAAACGAGGTTTAAAATTAGAGGTTTTATGTCTGACAACTGCAGTTTAGGCAAATTGATTATAAGATTTAAGGTAATTGAATTAAGATGAGCAGAGTCACAGTAATTTTCCTGAGATAAGTTCACCAAAAGTTGGAGGAGGCTCAGTAATTTTTCCATGTCTATTTTCTTAATTACAACTCCAGGCTAATTAACTTTGCATTTATTGACAGCAGGGCAGCGTTTTAGAATGTAACCACTAATAAAGACACTATAATCTTCCACTATTCTGCCTTTTTGCACTTATCCTGACACTTACTGCTACCTTTACCGTCTGTGCACTGTATACCCTGTGAGCTTCACGTGAACAAGGAATTTCATTGCACCATAGTGTGTATGACAATGAACTAATCCGATTCAGTAAACCAGGAATGGGCGGATATGGATGATAGAACAGATATTCTCAATTATTCTGCAGGGCTTGACTAAGTTTAATATCAAAGTGCGTTTGCAAAACAAAAATCAGTGGGAGCGAGATGGAGTTGACATCAAGCTGTTACTTCAATAAAGATTTAATGGAAAAACCTGTAATATCAAAGCTTTTCAGAGTCTAGCTGGCAATTTGTTTTCCCCATCTTTCCCATCCACAGGCTTTCAGTGCTGATGTAGCAGGGCATCGTAATAAATTCAATCCTGCAAATGTAAGAGGTAGGTTCAACTGGAGCATGGAACAGGTGTCAGGGGTTATGGGGAGAAGGCGGGAGAATGGGGTTAGGAGGGAGACATAGATCAGCCATGTTTGAATGGCAGAGTAGACGTGATGGGCCGAATGGCCTAATTCTGCTCCTATCACTTATGATCTTATGACTTATGATTAGCTAAAACTTTTTTCTGCCAATTTGGAGATTTGCCATTTAACAGAATGGTGGGCTTAAAGATACACTGATATTTAAGAAAAATCACAAAGATATAGACGAGAGATATATGCTGCAGCATTGGTTCGAAATAAATAGCCGCAGAAACACAATCATATAACAGAATTAGTTTTCAGGGTTATGCAATTTAAACAATACATCAGCTTTTGGCAGGGTACCAAACATTTCTGAGTCATTTCACATCATTCTGAAAATTCAATCTAATATTTCAAGGAGTGAGTCACCTTTGGACTCCTGATGCGATTGTATCACACCCAATACCGTACACCTTTTGGAGCTTTGCAGAAGAACTTAGTGTGACTTGGCCAGGGAGCACCCATTAGTGCATAACATTGGAGCAAACCAAGTCGTTACACCAGAGCACTAGATGAGGAGGCCCCCCCAATCCTCTCCTCTCATCTTTCAAAGCTCAAACTTGTTCTCCAGTGATACACAACGTGCCGGTCAGGCGGCATCTGTGGAGGGAATGGACAGATAATGTTTCAGATCGGGCGACTTCTTCAACCTGATACCCTCTCTGAAATGCACCAAATGGTAATTAAGCTTAGGGGCAGCATGGTGGTGCAGCGGTAGAGTTGCTGCTTTACAGCGCCAGAGACCTGGGTTCTCTCCTGACTACGGGTGCTGTCTGTACGGGGTTTGCACGTTCTTCCCATGACCTACTTGGGTTTTCTTCAGGTGCTCCGGTTTCCTCGCACACTCCAAAGACGTGTAGGCTAATTGGCTTGGTAAAATTGTAAATTGTCCTTAGTGTGCGTAGGATTGTGTTAGGGTGCGGAGATCGCTGGTCGGCGTGGACTCGGTTGGCCAAAGGGACTGTTTCAGCACTGTATCTCTAAGTTAAGCTAAGCAAAGCTAAATGTATGTTCTCATTATTTTTCAGGTGTGCATTATTAATATTCATAACGCAATGTGATATTTTTTCAATCTTAACGTTCAACTTTGTTCAAAACGATCTATCAAATAATTCTTCATACACATAGTTCAATGGGGGGCTGTCATTTTGGAACAATTCATATGGAACCAGGGCCACAGCTTCATGCAATACCCCTAATTTCTGTCTGGTTAGCAGCCTTTTCATCTAAATTATTTCAACCTTAATTGCTTTATTCATCTGGGGAATTGTCAATCACCATCTTAGCTGATTGGTATACAAGTTACAGGGCTACAGTGACAGGTTAACTGTGATTTAGAAGACAGAGAGCAATTAGATTTCCACCCACTATCTAATAATCCATACTGTTACATGCACAAGTAAAAAGAAATAGAGACAGAATCTAGAAGTACTCATTTCAAAGCAAAACAAAGGTGACTGACTCGATAAACGCACGTGATCAAGGTGCTAAAGTTACCAGACAATGATAATATATATATATATAATATATATATAATGTATATAAATGATATGACTAAGATAAAGACATTCATAAGATCATAAGTGATAGGAGTAGAATTATGCCATTTGGCCCATCAAATCTACTCCGTCATTCAATCATGGCTGATCTATTTCTCCCTCCTAACCCCATTCTCCTGCTTCTCGCCATAACCTCTGACACCCGTACTAATCAAGAATCTATCTATCGCTGCCTTAAAAATATTCACTGACGACCTCCATGGCCTGTGGTAAATAATTCCACAGAATCACCACCCTCATGTTGGAATCATGACTAAAGAAATTCCTCCTCATCTCCTTCCTAAAAGAACTATCTTTAATTCTGTGGCTATGACCTCTAGTCCCAGACTCTCCCAGTGTGACAATGACAGAGATATAAGGCAGAAAATGAGAAACCAAAAGAAAATACAGTAAGCCTTCGCGAGAATGGAATTCTATGCAGAGGATTTTGGTAGTAGCAGACTGTGGCTCACGTTGCACCACCTTCCCACATCTGCCAGTTTACCCGGTGAGCTGGCGCCACTTGGCGGGAGCTATCGGTTGTGGGAGTGAGAGAGGGAGCAGCATGAAGGTGGCGTGAGTATCGGGCCCGTTCCCAACGCACGGCATGTGGGACCAGGGGTTCTGCTGCTCCTCGACTGTGAATTCCCGCTTGTGTAACCACTCCCCCTCAATGCCTTTTCCCTTCCGGCCTTGGGTTAAACTTTACCCCCCCCCCCACTTGATTATAGCGGACAATTTTCAATAATGGACACCATTATTGTCCGTTATTATGAGGGTTCACAGTAGTAAACTTTCACAGGAGCTGTGTTTGCGGACTGCTCCAAGTACACTATGGGAAACTTTCTCCCACCTCGCTATTTGTGCTGAGTTGTTAAGCTTTTCTCAAAATGAACAAGGAATGAATTGGGCTTTTTTTTCAAATTGTGGAAGTTCATTGATAATTAAACATATATTAAATGATTGGGTAATGGATGGGGGTCTGAAGATGGATCCCAAACCTAAATGTCATCTTCCATTCCTTCCACAGATCTGCTGAGTTCCTCCAGCATGTTGTGTTTTGCTCAAGATTCCAACACCTGCAGTTCCTTGTGTTTCCATATACTGCATGATGCTTCAAGACTACAGTTTGAATCTTAGTCGTCAGAGTTTAGTTTTTTAAGTTAGTTATATTTTTAATCTGAATGCAGGATTAATAGAAGGTGGTCGTGACATAACTGCTACTGTTACAGAGTGCCTTTTGGAGGATATCTTTTGGATGAACACCCAGAGGAAATCAAGGTGATAACAACTATCGTGACATAATAATAATGGTATTATGTATCATCATTGGAGATTTATCTATTGGCTTGAATAAATACTTTAGCTTTAATTTATTAAAGCTAATAGAAAAATCTCCTATGATGATACATAAATTAGCTTGTTATTATGTTGCATTAATCACTGAATTATTGCCATGCGTTAAAGTCACTGTTAATATTCAGATTCAGTCTCTTAAATGTTTCCATTTGGACCTGATTAAAAATCAGTAATACGTACAGAAGTGATTATGCTTATGTATAGTAAGATTGTTATTTAACTCAATGCAAAAAAATGAATTTTACTGTACCTAGACACATGTGACAACGTGTGACATTGTACCAGGAATAGATTGGGTAAACGCACAGAGTAGGGGAATCAAGAACCAGAGGGCACAGGTTTAAGGTGAGGGGGGGAAAATTTAATAAGGAACCCGTGTGGTAATATTTTTACACAAAGGGTGGTGGGTGTATGGAACGAGCTGCCAAAGGAAGTAGTTGAGGCAGGTAATATCGCAACGTTTAAGAAACATTTGTACTGGTACACGGATAGGACAGGTCAAGTGCAGGCAGGTGGGACTAGTGTAGATGGGGCATATTGGTCAGCGTAAATAATTTGAGTCAAAGGGCCTGTGTCCATGCTGTATGGCTCTATGTCTCAAACCTGATGTTCCCTTAATAAAAATCGACACTGCACAGCTATATTGATATTTAATGTGAAAGGAAGTAGAGAACAAATCGTTTCTTTCAATAATAATCGGGCTGAAGGGCCTGCTTCCACGCTGTATGACTCTATGACTCCATAACCACTGGAGTAAATTTAGGATACAGTTATTTGCCAAGAAAATGAAAATAACAGTGAACGGCCGGACACAGGCATTCCCAACCATTATCGCATGATACAATTTTAATCCTGTCATTTGCCTGACCGCTAAATTGATAGCATTGACAAATATAAACATAATTGTGATGTATCTGTGCATTTAGCCTTCTCTTCACACTTCGGCGAGGATGGGAAAGTTTAATGGAGATGTGTGGGGCAAGTTCTTTACACAGAGAGTGGTGGGGACCTGGAACGCATTGCCAAGGGTGGTGGTGGCTGCCGATACGATAATGGTGTTTAAATAGGTTTAGATAGGCACATGGAAGTGAAAGGAATAGAGGGATATGGATCATGTGCAGGCAGGTGCGATCAGTTTAACTTGGCATCATGTTTGGCACTAACACCAGCTCCACTGCTGTAGTGCTCTATGTTCAATGTTCTTAAACTGTTCCTTTCAAGATGCACCAAAGATACCCAAATTGTTGGAATAACTCAGTGGGTGAGGCAGCGTCTCTGGAGAAAAAGGATTGGTGACATTTCAGATCGGCACCCTCTGAGTTACTCCAGCACTTTGTGTCCATCTTTGGTATGAACCAGCAACTGCAGTTCTTTGTTTCTACCTTTCAGATGTATATTCAAACGGCTCTGCACATTCATTACAGGATTAGCAAGTACTCCGAGGCCATTTAAAAGCGTGCAATAAACGTCTATCACACTAATGAAAATTACAGTCAGTAATTATTGTGATTAATACATCTGTGTAGTTCTCTGACCTTCATTGCACAAGGTAAATAGGTCAATGGATCAGCAAAAATAATGGGTAGAAAAATTGGATCAGATTGTAGTGTTTATATTTCTGGACAGCAGATTCTTAAAAATATAATTAGTTTCCTAAAGAAAGTATTGTTTGCTGTTGATTTTCAGAAATTGGATTATTTTGCTGCTTAAAAGTGGGTAAATTAACTGTTAGCATTTGACACTAAAAGTGAACTGCGATATCAACAAACATTCTTCTCCACTTATCACTTTGACTGTAACGTAAATGTATCATAAACAAAACAAATGATCAGAAGCAGCCAAAATTCATGGTCTACAACACAAATTCCCATTATGATTATTGACATATAATCAATGGGCATTATCAACTTAATAACATAAACTCCCATTTGTCCTGCATTTTCCACAATACATCTGTTAAATTTCTCCTTCACTTTGATTAGAGTAAACTCTCATGCTTTATAATTGTGGCAAAGGGCCAATTTATTGCCCTTTTTGCAGCACAATGGTTTGCATTGGTGCGGTGATTAGTGTGGTCTTAAGGTAAAATATTATTATGTTCCAAAAAATATGCTTGCAGCTGGAAAGGAATTCTGTTTTCCTAAGTAGTGACGTTATTCTTAGTGGATATGAAGGAGAGATTGATGTTGCGGGACATAAGTTTCCACTCACTGAGTCTGAATCTAGATCATTCACAAAGAGAAAAGCAGCTATAATGTCACACCCAAAGAAATCCTGCTGCTTAGCAACCATCGTGGTACGTGGTAGGAAGCATTTTATTGGGGTGCATCACAGCTTGGCTTGGGAAGAGCTCTATCCAAGACCGCAAGAAATGGCTGTGAGTTGTGGATGTAGACCAGACCATCATGCAAAACCAATCTCCCTTCCATTGACTCCATCGACATTTCACGCTGCCTCGGCAAGGCCTCCAGCATCATCAAGGACCAGTCCCATCCTGGTCACTTCCCTCTTCTCCCCTCTCCCACCAGGCAAAAGATACAGAAGTTTGAAAACGCACACCTCCAGATTTCAGGGACAGTTTTTCCCAGCTGTTATCAGGCAACTGAAGTGTCCTCCCACCAACTAGAAAGTGGTCCTGATCTCCCATCTACCTCATTGGAACTATCTTTAATCAGACATTACTGGACTTTGCACAAAACGTTATTCCCTTTACCCTGGCAGCTTATTCCATAAACCTACCACCCTCTGTGTGAAAAAGTTACCCCTTCACTTTTTCATCTTTTCCCCTTCACCTTGAACCTATGTTCTCTGGCCCTCGATTCACCTACTCTGAGCAAGAGACTCTGTGCATCTTCCCGATCTATTCCTCTCATGACCAAGGGAAGAAAGGTGAGGGAAAGTGAGACTTGAAATGTTTACAGTAAATTAAGAAACGTAACCAATTTGCACACAGCAAGCTGCGACAAACTACACTATGTAAACAGGAGGCAGCAGCATAGAGATGTGTCCTCGTCAGATGAGTTAACCAGCTCATAAATCAGTAACTTTACACTTTAGAGATAAACCATGGAAACCGGGCCCTTCGGCCCATCGAGTCCATACTACAGTGAATGCGTATTGAACCCCACGTTCCAAATTTGCGTTAATTGACGCAATAGTGACAGAAACATACAAACATAGAAAGTATGTGCAGGAGTAGGCCATTCCGCCCTTCGAGCCAGCATCTCCATTCAATATGATCATGGCTGATCATCCACAATCAGTACCCCATTCTTACTTTCTCCCCATATCCCTTGATTCCGTAAGCCCTAAGAGCTATATCTAACTCTCTCTTGAATACATCCAGTGAATTGGCTTCCACCGCCTTCTGTGACAGAGAATTCCACAGATTCACAAATCTCTAGCTGAAAAAGTTTTTCCTCATTTCAGTCCTAAATGGCCTACCCCTTATTCTTAAACTGTGACCCCCTGATTCTGGCCTCACACAGCATGAGGATCATTTTTCCTGCATCTAGCCCATCCAATCCCTTGAGAATGTTATATGTTTAGCAAATGACTGAGAACTATTTTGTTTTTGGTATTTATTTACTAAGAGTTTAACGATTGGACAGGACACTATCATCTTCTTGACATGGTGCCAGGAGACCTTAAATGTCCACCTGCCAGACCAGATGGACCATTTTAAGATCTTGTCAGGTTGGAGGAACTAACTGTGACTCTCTTGGCACAGCGACCCTACATTTAGAGCCTGAAGCCTTAATGTACTGGTAGCGATTGTTAATTTGCTTGTTCAAGAATATTGTGCGGTATCTCCCAGTGGCCCTGCCGGGCAACAGTATTGACGGCGACATGGCAGAAGAGGTAATTACAAAGAAAAACCTAATTCTTCAGCTGTTTCAAGGGGGATAAATCTTGTTGGGCAGTCTAAGCTTGAGTGTAAATTGCGCAGGATTTCTGGCTCAGTGATCTCAGAGCAACAGGCCCTTCAGTCCGACTTGCCCAGCCGATCAAGATCCATTTAGACTTTACAGAAAAGTCTTTCGAAAACTGAGGAGTGGGAGGAGGAAATGTTGAGATGAAGGTGGATGAATGATGGACACCAGGCTGTGAATCTGCTTGACGGAGCATCGACATGGATTAATAATAAACACCAATAGAACAAGTGCTATGAAACAAAATCTAACGTCATAGATTCATAGAGTCATACAGCATGGAAACAGGTCCTTCAGCCCAACTTGCCCATGCTGTCCAAGATGCCCATCTACTCTAACCCCACCTGCCTGCTTATGGCCAATGTCCCTCTAAACCTTTCCTATCCATGTACCCCTCAAAATGTATTTTAAATGTTGTTTAAGTGCCTGTCTGCACTACCTTCTCTGGCAGTTCATTCCATATACCCACCACCTTTTGTGTGTAAAACCTGCCTCTCTGTTCCCTATTAAATGTATTAACAAGTTGCCTGTGAAATGTAGCTATACACTTGTTTTAAAAATACATTATGGAGTCATAGAGCGCGGAAACAGGCCCTTCAGCCCAACTTTCCCCCACTGTCCAACATGTCCCATCTGCACGAGTCCCACCTTTTAATCAATAAAAACAATACAAGACATTTGTGAAAATCTGTTTTCAAGATGTACTCTTGTTTGTGCAGTCAGCTCTGCAAAATATTCCTGCTCGTGCCAGAGGATTAAAGAAAACTGTCAGACATTTAAATCCAGCACACCATCTGCTTGTATCTTATGAAATCCCTTTGTAATTAAATAGGAAAAAGATCCTAATACAGTAAATGGGATTACACAATGGATTTTTTCAAGAGTTTAGTTTAGTTTAGAGATACAACATGGAAACAGGCCCTTTCGGCCCATCGAGTCCATGCCGAACAGCGATCCATGCACACTAACTCTATCCTACACACACTAGAGACAATTTACAATTATACCAATTCAATTAACCTACAAACCTGTGTGTATTTGGAGTGTGGGAGGAAACTGGAGCAGCAGATGAAAACCCACGCAGGTCACGGGGAGAATGTACAAACTCCGTACAGGCAGCACCCTTAGTTAGGATTGAACCTGGGTCTCTGGCGCTGAAAGGCAGCAACTCTGTGCAGTGGTATTATTCCATGCGTATGCGTTAGGAATCATGTATATCATGTAAATGGACAATTCAACAATCTTACAAAATTAGCCCTGTTGTTCCTAGAATAACATTGAATCTTGTACAGAAGGTGAGGTAAATGAACTAAATTAGTCCAGATCAAAACCCTTTACTCATTCCATTAATTGCCCTCAGTTACAAACAAACAGAAAAAAGGAAAACAGAAATATATGAATCAACTTGCTGGAAAGGTGATATTATTTGACTGTGTAAATATTCACTGCAAAATCAATAGAATTAAAGCGATTCAGTCCACATCATCGTCCACATACTTGATCTTCAAATAAGTAAAGTATGTAAAGGCAATGGGCAGCACAGTGGCACAGCAGGTAGTTTTGCTGCCTCACAGCGCCAAAGAACCCAGTTCAATTCTGACCTCGGGTACTGTCTGTGTGGAGTTTGCACGTTCTCCCTGTGACCGCATGGGTTTCCTCCGGGTGCTCTGGTTTCCTCCCACAGCCCAAAGATGTGCAGGTTTGCAGGTTAATTGGCCCTATGTGAATTAGTGTGTGGGGAGTGGACGAGAAAGGGGGTTAACAAAGAACTGGTGTGAATGGGTGATTGTCGGTCGGTGAGGACCCGGTGAGCTGAAGGGCCTGTTTCCATGCTGTATCTTTCATTCAATCATTCATCGTGGCCATACAACCACAGCAGACCCAGCATTAGGGAACAGGCCAGCTTCTTTCAAAGAGTTCTCCATGGGGGGATGCACATGCCAAGATCAAGTCCATGCCAAGATCAGCATGGACTGCAAATACTGTGCCCAACAATGTTTGGGCTTTCAAGCATGAATCCAATAACGTTCAGTTTTGGCCTACACTCACAAAAATTGGTTTGTACTTTGTTATGCTTTGGCCGGCATAAATATTAATCACTTTTGCCATTATTTATTGTAGCAACACCCCACTTAAGTGTTGTAAGCAACATCCAGCCTGTTTGCTAAGGCTGCATTTCAATTGTACGCCTTAAGTCTGTGCCTTCCAGAGAATGTCAAGGATTACCTATGCACTTCTTGTCCAAAAATAAAGATCGCTGGTGATCTTATTTGGTTTCATAATTTACATACCTTGGAATAGTTTTGCCACTCTGATGAAGGCAGGGCAGTAGATCTGGTTTTCATGGACTTTAGCAAGGATTTTGATAAAGTCTCACATGGTAAGGTGGTCCAGAAGGCTAAGGTATGATCTAAGGTGCGTTGGTCACTGGACCCAAAATTGGCTTGGTGGACGAGATGGTTTTTCTGACTGTCTGTAACCAGTCATGTACGACAAGGATCAGAGTGGAGACCATTGTTGTTGTCATATATATTTATTATTTGGCTGGGAATGAGAATGGAGGTGGGCTGTTTAATATTATATGGAATGAGCGGGCAG
Organism: Okamejei kenojei; assembly: GCA_035221665.1. NCBI lineage: Eukaryota > Metazoa > Chordata > Chondrichthyes > Rajiformes > Rajidae > Okamejei > Okamejei kenojei. The sequence goes on from CM069150.1 coordinate 40,841,082, forward strand.
AGAAAGTTGTAGAGGCAGGTAGACAAAAGTGCTGGAGAAACTCAGCGGGTGCAGCAGCATCTGTGGAGCGATAAGTACTTTGATAGGAAAGGATCAGAGGGATATTGGGCTAACGTGGGCAAATGGGATTCGTGTGAATAGGCATTGCAGTCGGCTTTAATGAGTTAGACTTAAGAGCTCATTTTGGTGTTATCCAAGTTTATAACTATGACTCAAGGGCTATTTTATTATACCAGTTAGTGTTTGGGGCAAGATGTATAAGATGCATTTAGGCTCGAAGGGTATTCTTTCTATAAATTAGTAGAGGCATTAAAGGATAACTCTCTACTCATTTTATGCTGACCGGCTGCTGATGTTTGCTCTTAAACCCATTGTTCAATTAATTGCAAAACTCAGTTACACAAATTAACAGCTGAGGTTGCCAAATGGGAATTTATGATTTTGATTTGATGCCAAAGACATTCTTAATCTTTCATGTTGCAATATTGCAGTCCAACAAATGTTGTGTTGATGTGGAGTCAACCGACAGGATGAGGACAAAATGGTTCATTACAGACAGTGAAAATCTACTTGTTAGAAGCACGTAGAAGTCCAGCAAAAACAGCAGAAGGACTACAACACCTCCTAGATCACATACTTGCCCCATCGAACATCTCCTGGCTCACCAGCAACAAAGTCTATGGATCCCATGTGGACTTCATCAACCATCTCAGAAGCGAGTTGGGCCAAAGGGTCTGTTTCTGTGCTGTATGACTCTAAGTTATCTATCTTTGACCCAAGTTCATAAGTAATAGGCGCAGAATTAGGCCATTCGGCCCATCAAGCTCACTCCCGCCATTCAATCATGGCTAATCTTTCTCTCCCTCCTAACCCTATTCTCCTGCCTTTTCCCCCATAACCCCTGACACACGTAATCAAGAATCTATCTACCTCTGCCTTACAAATATCCATTGACTTGGCCTCCACAACCTTCTGAGGCACTGAATTCCACAGATTCACCACCCTCTGACTAAAGAAATTCCTCCTCATCACCTTCCTAAATGAACGTCCTTTAATTCTGATGCTATGAACTCTGATCCTAGACTCAACCACTAGTGGAAACATCCTCTCCACGTCCACTCTTTCCAGACCTTTCCGGCCCAAGTGACTGCCTAAAAAAGAAGAACATAGCACCACACTCAAATGATCAAACCACTGTTATAAAAACAAGCTTCTAAAATGCAGTTTCAATCAGCAACTGGAATGTTAGGGATGCCATTGTGCCAATTTATTTTTGAAGGTTTCAGCTCTGGGCTTGAATAAGATACATTGGAAAACAAATGTCAACAGTTTATGAGATGCAGCCACTTATGTCATGTTTTCAAATCGTCTGGTTCTGCTACACAGGCAAACCATTGTTTCAGCATCTCCTGGCACCTTAATTCTTCCAAAAATGCCTGCAGAGTAGTCATGGGTTTATGAGATTAATATAACTTACCATTATCCAGAAGCCTTTCCTGACTGCAAAGCAGAATTCAGGAGCAGTTTGAAGCAAAGAATTGAGTATTCCACAATGAAAAATATGATTGCAACGATCCTACAATTCAATTAGAATTGACCTGGTCAACATAGAGTTCGGTGTTAAGATGTCAGCTTTACACAACACATTCTCCAATTACCTCCAGATTCAGGGAGAGTTTCTTCCTAGCTATTATCAGGGAACTGAACCATCTTATCAACAACTTGAGTGAGGTCCTGAGCCACCATGTTACAGTTGTATAAGATCATGTTGCAGTTGTATAAGACATTAGCGAGACCGCATTTAGTGTATTGTGTTCAGCCGTGGGCACCATGTTATAGGAAAGATGTTGTTAAGCCGGAAAGGGTACAGAGAAGATTTACAAGGATGTTGCAATGTCTAGAGGGTCTGATCTAAGAGGTTGAGTAGGCTGGGACTATTTCCTGGAGTGCAGGAGGATGAGGGGTGATCTTATAGAGATGTATAAAATCATGAGAGGAGTAGATCGGGTAGATGCACACAGTCTCTTGGCCAGAGCAGGTGAATCGAGGTTCAGAGAACATAGGTTTAAGGTGATGGGGAAAAGGTTTAATGGGAATCTGAGGGGTAACTTTATCACATAAAGGGTGGTGGGTGTATGGAAAAAGCTGCCAAAGGAGGTAGTTAAGGCTGGGAGTTTAAGAATCAGTTAGACGGGTACATGGATAGGACAGGTTTGGAGGGATATTGACCAAACGCAGGCAGGTGGGACTAGTGTAGCTGGGACATGTTGGCCGGTGTGAGTATGTTGGGCCAAAGGCCCTGTTTCCACACTGTATCACTCTATGATTCTATGACACTACCATCTACCTCATTGGATACCCTCAGACATAATTACTATTAAAACACAAAGTTCTTGTGCTATAATACTAGGATAAGTGCTCAACCAAGAAAACCAAGCCAAATGCCAAAGTATTGTGTAAACAGGGTATACACACTTATGCTGTAGGACAATAACTAACTTCATATTCAGTAATGCAAATATTTCCTTCATCACCATCTGCTTTGATCTGTCGTTTTCACACCATACCCTCCCATATCACTAGTCTCCCTCTCCCCTGACTCTCGGTCTGAAGAAGGGTCCCGATCGGAAACGTCATCCATTCCTTCTCTCCAGTGATGCTGCCTGTCCCGCTGAGTTAATCCACCATTTTGTGCCTAGCAGAAGGTATCTACATGTAGGGAAACATACAAGCTAAATGTTTAACTAAGAATCCCACTCCCGGTGCCACAGGAGAATCTACGATGCCTTTACACAGTTAAACTATGGGACAACAAACACTAGGCGTGTAGATGCCAGTATATCATTGGGGTTATCAAGTGGGCAGCTCCCTTTGCTGGTGTTTTTGGACATTACTGGACTTTACCTTGCACTAAAAGTTATTCCCTTTATCCTGTATCCGTACACTGTGGACGTTTAATTTCTCACAAAATTAATTTTAACCTTGCAATTATAGTCTCAACTGACTCAGGTAGCCTGAGCTTTTCCTCAGTTGACAGATGAGCTGAGAAGTATATAAAGCTAATTTTGATCCTCAGCCTAATCTTACAAAAGAAATGCTAATCCAGATTAAAATGAATTATACTATTTTGGGTGAGAGTGATTTAGAAATTATTAACCATGACCAATCAACATGATTTTGTACATGGGAGATGGTGTCTTACAAATTTGACTGTTTTTGGAAGAGTTAACCAAACAGGTTTATAAGGGCAACACTTTAGACATAGTCTATAAATGGACTTCAGCAAGGTCTCTGATAAGGTTCTGCATGGTTGGCTGTTCTGGAAGGTCAGATCACATGGATCCTAGCAAATGGATAGAGAAGAATAAGAAGAAAATCTGAAGAAACCACATCTATCCATTATCTCCAGAGATGCTGCCTGACCTGTTGAATTACTCCAGCATTTAGTGTCTATCCTTGGATAGAGAATTGGCTTCATGGAAGGAAGCAGAGGGTGGTGGTGGAAGGGTATTTGTAGGCGAGTGAATGAATGAACAAATTGATACTTTTTTGTCATATGTGACAATCACAGTGAAATTCTTTGCTTGCCACCCAAGGTATGCAAAGTTGTCCCATAAAGGACACTGGCAAAGTTACAAAGAATCCCACGCTAGGTCCCCATTTGTTCTCCCCCTCCTCCCGGTGGTCTCCACGCGCTGGATCTTCTGTTGTTCGTCCTCCTCCCCCTATTGTCTACTGTCCCCCCCGGCAACGGTGTCCTCACCCCCAGGTGGTCCGTCCTTGTCCGTCGGTCAGCGCCCTTGTAAACCGCCGCACCGAGCTCTCCACTATTGCCACCGGGCCCACCAGACAGCTCCGTGTCACCGACCCAGGCCCCAGCCGCGGGCTCCATCGACCCTGGGGCCGGTCGGGAACTCCGCCGGCCTGGGTCCCAGCTGTGGGCTCCATCGACTGCGGGCGCTTTGCTGTTTGTTGTCTATATCTTGGATGAGAATGTACAAGACATGTTTGCTGGTGACATAAATGGATAGTGAAGATGGTTATCAAAAATTACTACAGGCTCTTGATCAGCTGGGCCCGTGGACTGAGGAATGGATAATGGGGTTTCATGTGCACGGGTTCACTGGAAGTGGCATCACCGGTAGATACGGTGGACAAGAATATTTTTGGAACATTGGCCTTCATCAGTCAGCGTATTGAGTATTGAAGTTGGAATGTTATGCTACAGTTGTACAAGACATTGGTGAGGCCACACATGGAGTGCAATAGATAGACACAAAATGCTGGAGTAACTCAGCAGGACAAGCGGCATCTATGGATAGAAGGAATGGGTGACGTTACGGGTTGAGACCCTTCTTCAGACCCGACCAATCTCGACCAGAAACGTCACCAATTCCTTCTATCCAGAGATGCTGTCTGTCCTGCTGAGTAAAGGGCCTGTCCCACTCGGGCGTCATTTTTGCGCGTCACGCAGATGGCGCGCGAAGATTTTGTACATCCCAAAATCCCGGGACGCCATGACGCATAAATGATGTTGCGTAAATTACGTGCAAATGGCGCCCAAGTTGGACAGGCCCTTTACTCCAGCATTTTGTGTCTATCTTCAGTTTAAACCAGTATCTGCAGTTCCTTCCTACAACTTGGGGTACTGTGTTCAGTTCTGGTCGCCCTGTTATAGGAAGGATTTGGAAAAGGTACACATTGATTCCCTGAATGATGCATGTAACATGTCAAAAGCCTTCTTCTCCACCCGATTCAGGGAATTTTAGTCTCTCCAGGTGAGGCAGAGGTTCACCTGTACCTCCTCCAACCTCATCTATTGCATCCACTGCTCTAGGTGTCAGCTGCTCTACATCGGTGATACTAAGCGTAGGCTTGGTGATCGCTTCGCCCAACACCTCTGCTCTGTTCGCACTAACCAACCTGATCTCCCGGTGGCTTAGCACTTCAACTCCCCCTCCCATTCTGAATCCGACCTTTCTGTCCTGGGCCTCTTCCATGGCCAGAGTGAGTACCACAGCAAATTGGAGGAGCAGCACCTCATATTTTGCTTGAGCAGTTTACACCCCAGCGGCATGAATATTGACTTCTTCAATTTCAGGTAGTCCTTGCTTTATCCTTCTTTCCGCTCCCCCTCCCCAGCTCTCCCACAGCCCACTGTCTCCGCCTCTTCCTTTCTTCTTCCCGCCCCCCCACCTTCGCATCAGTCCGAAGAAGGGTCTGGAACCGAAACGTCACCTATTCCTTCACTCCATAGATGCTGCCTTATCACTGGGTTTCTCCAGCATTTTCGTCTACCACGTTTCAGGGAAGTTTGGTTTAGTTTAGTTTAGAGAAACAGCACAGAAACAGAGTCCACCGAGACCGGCGAGTCCGTACCGACCAGCGCATTAACACTATCCTACTACTAGGGACAGGTTACGGTTGCACCAAGCCAATGAACCTACACACCTGTACGTCTTTGGCGTGTGGGAGGAAACCGGAGTTCCCGGAGAAAACCCACGCGATCACGGGGAGAACGTACAAACTCCCTACAGACAGCAGCCGTAGTGGGGAGCGAACCAGTGTCTCCGGCGCTACAAGCGCTGTAAGGCGACAACTTTACCGTTACCTGAAGAACGTACCTGAATTTCTAGATTCCTCACAATACTCCCCAGGGCCCCGCTGAGAAGGTCTTGCCCTGGCTTGACTTCCCAAAATGCAACATACAACATACAATCTTCCCATACAAATGCAAATATGAATGAAAAGTCAACTGCTGTTTTGAAACTTCTCGCACCTATCCAGCACCTTGGGTACTTTCATTTCCATGTGCATACACATTGATTAACAGATTAATTAATTCTCTGGGTAATACTAAATTTGCAAACAATCAATCAGCCATCCATTAAACACGAGCCCAAATGTTCATTTTCAGTGCTGGTTGTTAATCAATTTCACTCGTTCTGCATAAACAGCAAATCAAATATACCTCTTCCATCTATAGCTTCCCCTTCCCCTTTCCCTTTCCCTTTTCCCCCCTCTCTGCACATCTATTTCTCCCTTTCCCCCACCCTCAACCTTCCACTTATCATCCTTCTCTGGCTTCACATTTTGTGCATCTTCCACCCTCATCTCACACTTTCTCTCTTTACATCTCCAGACTTTGCCTGATCAAAAAATTCCCCTCACCTGTATCCATCTATCACTTGCCAGGCTTTGTTCCGCCCCTACCTCTCTTCCAGCTTTCACCCTGCTGCTAAAACCAGTCTGAAGAAGGGCCTTGACCCGAAAGGTCGCCGATCCAACTTCTCTTGAGATGACCAGTTGAGTTACTCCAGCACTTTGTGTCTTGTAAACCAGCATCTGCGGTTCTTTGTGTCTATATTACCTCATTTGCCAAACCTTAAATGGGTTTGTGAATTTGATGATAATAAACATACCCACTTCATTGTCATATCATAATGTAGCCATGCAGGGCACCCTAGGGACTTCCTTTGCCTGTGGGAGCTCTTTATGGATGGATGCTCGTAAATCTGACTGACTTAGAGATTTAGTTACATCATGTCTGTAATTCTCTGTCCAACAGACAGTTCCTGTGAAGTCAATTTTTATTGCTTAGCAACCAAACATTATTAAATCTTTTTGCATTCAGGCACATCTTGGCCTTGAGCGGCAAATGTAAAATAAAAGTCTTCAAAGCATTTATATTTTTAAAAAACCGAGCGAATAAATACTGCTCCACGTAGTCAGTAAATGTTGGCCACATTTCACAAGACAGATAACAAATGCAAAAAGATTTGTCAAATAAATATTCCTTCTGAACTGGAAGATATTCCATGTAGAATGAAAGAGGGTGACACAGAGGTGCAGCGGTAGAGTTGAGGCCCTATGGCGCCAGATACCCGGATTCGATCCTGACTACGGGTTCTGTCTGTACGGAGTTTGTATGTTCTCTCCGTCACCTTGCGTGGGTTTTCTCCGGATGCTCCGGTTTCCGCACACACTCCAAAAACGTACAGGTTTGTAGGTTAATTGGCTTGATAAAGTTGTAAATTGTCATTAGTGTGTGTAGGATATTGTTAGTGTGTAGGTCGACGCTGACTCGGTAGGCTGAAGGGTTTGTTTCCACGCTGTGGCTCTAAACCTAAACAAAACCATCCGATTGTAGACAAATATAATTCTAAACATTTTGTTTGCTAAAATGTAGAAACAAAGAACTGCAGATGCTGGTTTATACCAAAGATAGACACAAAGTACTGGAGTAACTCACCCACTGAGATATTCTACGTAATCCACACTGAATATCACAAAAATCTGTAGGGGAAAAAAATGCAGATGCTGGTTTACATCAAAGATAGACACAAAATGCTGGAGTGATTCAGCGGGTCAGGCAGCATCTCTGGAGAAAAGGAATAGGTGACGTTTCGGGTCGAGACCCTTCTTCAGACTGAGAGTTAGGGGAGAGGGAAACTAAAGGTATGAAAAGTTTCTGAACAAATCCAGCCGGCCCCGATGACACAATGGTCCATTGTTGGCTGTGGAAGAGGTGATAACGAAGGGATATCTGGCTGCGAACAATGAAACTAGCACGAGGACTAGGGTGGGGAGGGATAGAGAGAGAGGGAATGCAAAGGGTTATCAATGTTGAATTGGAAGCCACACATATGTGAAAAATAAACATATAATTTATTGATGTGCAATAAAAGCGTAAAGATTTCATTTTAATGATATTGCTCAGTAAACACTGGCAACATTGGCAGCGGTAGAGCTGCTGTCTTAAAGCGATTGCAGCGCCGTAGACCCGGGTTCGATCCCAACTACGGCTGCTGTCTGTACGAAGTTTGTACGTTGTCCCCGTGACCGCTTGGGTGTTCTCCGAGATCTTCGGTTTCCTCCCACACTCCAAAGACGTACAGGTATATAGGTTAATTGGCTTGGTGTATGAGTAAATTGTCCCTAGTGTGTGTAGGGTAGTGTTAATGTGCGGGGATCGCTGGTCGGTGCGGACACGGTGGGCTGTAGGGCCTGCTTCTTTGCTGTATCTCTGAAACTAAAAAACTAAAACTAAAAACGAAAGGGAAAATAATAGTGGGATTAAATGAGAACTTACCAGTTTGAAGTTTGATCCTTATTTTATGAGGAGTTACGATGAGGGATTACGTGAAGAAGCCCCACCAGAGCGCATGCTTGTCATACTTCAAAGCAGCGGCGTGAAAACACAGAAACCCAATAGCCGAAGTAACATAGTAAGGCTTTTAGAAGACTAGAACTACCAGATGATCCTTTAGATTATGAGGGTTGGAGCGGAGGACACGTAATCCCTCATTGTAACTCCTCATAAAATAAGGATCAAACTTCAAACTGGTAAGTTCTCATTTAATCCCACTATTTTACTTCGGAGTCACGTGAGTGACTACGTGAAGATTTCAAAGCTCTGTGATTTCATGCCGTAGATACAGTTCCATACGACACATTGCCTTGGTTGACACAGGATAACCAAATAATGCATCAAACATTGTTTAATTTATACAATAAATGTCTTAAACAATAAAATTTTACACAACAGTACTAACCCCTCTTTTGCAGGGGAAATTACAAAGGAGAACTCAAACAGAACCCAAAGCAGCTTGCCCAATCTTTGCATTGCGAGGACAGGTTTGTCAGAAACCCTAAAAGGTTCCTTAATTGGACTATCCTGCGGTGAGGATTTGGTCTAATGGCACGTCCTGCGCCTTTGCTGCGTACGTTGATGCCGCCCTGGTGGAGTGATTTAAACACATCAGTGTCTACTCCAGCAAAATGCAAACCTGTTTCGGTCATCTAGCATTAGCTTGTACTGACACCTTTGTATGAGGTTTTATGTTGCTGATGACCATCGCTGTTTCAGAGCCTCTGAGACTCTTGATGACCTTGATATTATTAGCTCAGATGCGTAATTACATATAGACTTAGATCAATGGGTATATTTTAAGCTTACTTTGGTTCCAGCCATCCCTGGCCTGCTCTGTTTGATTAGATCGTATGCATAAAACACAATATCATCTACAGAAGAATGCATTCCAGTCATACCTTTCGCAATATTTGGACCCATAATGCTGCACCATGAGCAAGATCACTTTGAGCGTTAACTTCCTGAAAGGCAGAGATGTAATTGGAGCCCATTGCCAAAGCAGCGTGAGAACTATGCTCACATCCCAGCTTTCTGAATATGTATGTCTGGGAGGGTTTTGTTAAAATACCTCCTATGAATCGGCCACCAATAAATGAGATCCAACAGAGTGTTGTCCGGACCCTTGCCCTAAGTAGGAGGACAAAGTACTTCTAGCACTATAAATTGCACTATAGCTTAACTGCTTGTCAAAATGCAATGTAGCCAGGAACTCCAATACATCCGGTATGCCTGCAACTTATGATAAGATACATTTAACTGTAAACAGGACATCTCCCATTTCTTAATATGAGATACATATTGTTTTTTAGTATTATCTCTCCAGACCATCGTAATCACATCGATGGTTCTAATATAATGGAGAATCACATTGATGGTTCTACTTAATAGTCTGAGTCCCTGGAGCAGTCTGGTCAGAAGATATTTTGCTCATGTAAAGGAGTACTTTCCTCCTGTCCCAGTGTGAACCAAAAAGTTACTGTAATTGGGATGATCATGAATGCTGTGTCATCCGTCTCAAACCAATGGGACCATGCTGTGTGGACCAGTTTAGAACCCACTAAACACCTAAGTGTAGTCATACTCTATTTTGGTGAGACATTGATTGAATGAGGAAGAAATGGGGAAGCGCAAGAACATACATCCCCAATGTAGCGAGAATGTATCCTCCGCTACTGCCCCTAGATTTAGTTCCCATGCCGAATACAGGTACTGATAATTTAACCCAGATACAACAGATCAATGTCTGGCAATCCGTAACAGCTAACAATGATTTTGAAACTTTTGGATTCTTAATTCATTTTATGTTTGTCATGGAATTTACGGACTGGAAGGGCCGAGAGGGCCTGTTTCCATGCTGTAATTGTTATATGGTTATGACCTGTAACTTTCGCATTATCTCTACCTGATAGGTAAATATCTGAGACCCAGATGTTCCTTGTAATGCACCAGTGCCAGATAAGGCTAGGCAGACTGTTACAGAATAATGACCTCATTCTACCCATGTGATTGATATGGGTACCAGCTGTGGTAATGTGAATCTGAAACTGCACATGCAATCATGCATTGTTGAGCAGAATTCTTTAGGCCATAGAATGCACCCAGCAATTCTACGCAGTTTACCCCAGCCTCTGCAGGGTTAATGCTTCTTTCACATTTTACCTGCCGTCCGTCCCAGCCAGACTTGATATCAGTGGCTCCTCATCCTGAAGCTCCCATCAGTTTGTAAACTAAGGTTATTGAGTCAGAATGTCGCTAGTACATTGCAAGAAATTAGTTACAATTGTGGCCCTAGCCAAAGTACTGTCATGTTAATTAACCAATGATGACCTCAAATAGCCAATCATTCTAAATGGTACTAATCTAAGTTTAATTAGATGGGTGAGGGCCTAACCTCTCAACAGGTGTGTGGTAGCTGAATATTTATCTTTCAGATCAATGGCTGCCAATATAACACCCTTTTTTATCCCAGTTACAATACTGACATTTTTATTTAAACCTTTTATACTGGACCTTAAGGGTTAAGTATGTTCCAGCCCAGAATGACTCGACACCCACCATCGTCCTTTTGGGTGGGGAATTGGACACAATTGTTAAGGCTGATATGCATCATCCACCTATAGAGTTTGTGGTATTGAACCCCAATACCCAACTATGTGTATTTTGTACGAGTGGATGTACTTCCGAGATACCTATTCGAGATCCCCGGATACTGTCCAATATTCACTTACTGTTTCATAATCTGAAAGGATATGGTTTTTGAGGTGGCATCCTCTCAACGTCCATGTATTCCCCTAGGTACTAGAGGATCTGCGCAAAGCTGTGAACTGTGGGTTGAGCTTAGGCTGGATATTTATTCGTAAATATTAAACTAACAAATGGGTATAATTCCTGCTTCCACCAGTTTTTTATATATTTATTTTTTAGTTCTTTTGCAGCCTTAATTCATGTGCCCTCATGATGCACTCCTTTAGAGCGATGCACAGTAAACAGGTGTTTGATATGTGAATTTTTCCCCCCATTATGAAGTCCTGGTATTGGTGAGGACCATTAATTTGCTGGCCAAATTGTCATCCCCGACTTCACCGGTATGGTAAATTGCTAACCATATCCGGGACACCTGGAGCATGGCTCTTGTGCTTTGGTGTATGCACATAAGCAGTGACACCAACTTCAGGGTCAGCATCCTACTGCCCTGGCTCTCCCGTCTGATGTGCACGGGAGGTCGTACACACAGCCCTGTCAACAGGTGCTTGTGGCGCGGCTCTCCCGTAGGCCTGCGCTGTGAAAATGTTCGGTGTCAGCAACCCATTGACCCGAACTGGTCTGCCCTTTGCCACAGGGAGACCTTGAGCAGCCCTCTCCTAGGCGCTGCTGGCACGGCTCTCCCGTAGGCCGGCATTTTCATACATGAAGCAGCCCTATCGCAGGCGCTGCTAGCGCGGCTCTCCGTAGGCCAGCGCTGTGATAGATTTGGCGTCAGTAGCACACTGACCCGTCCTGGTCTTCCCCTCCAGCAGGGAGACCTTGAGCAACCCTGTCCCAGGCGTTGCCGGCGCCGCCTCTCGTAGAGGCCGGTGCTTTTTTACATGAAGCAGCCCTGTCCTAGGCGCTGCTAGCGCTGCTCTCCCATAGGCCGGCGCTTTTACACATGAAGCAGCCCTGTCCCAGGCGCTGCTGGCGCGGCTCTCCCATAGGCCAGCACTGTGATAGATTTGGCGTCAGTAGCACACTGACCCATCCTGATCTCCCCCTCCAGCAGGGAGACCTTGAGCAACCCTGTCCTTAGGCGTTGCTGGTGCCGCCTCGCGTAGAGGCCGATGCTTTTTTCCCATGAAGCAGCCCTGTTCCAGGCACTGCTGGCGCGGCCTGTCCCATAGGCCCGCGCTATTATAGTGGAGTCTCACTAATTTGGTAGTGTGAATTTGTAAAGGGTGAAATACCCTTATTATCGAAGAGGAACCCTTGCAGCCCGACTCACCCGAGTTCTAACAGGGCTGCACAAGTTCTCTCTCCCTCCAATTTAACTCCATGCCTGGGGCAACGTGTCAGTGAGTCGCTGACCGATTGTCAGCGACTCTAGCATTATTTAGACGGCAACCCCGCAGGCTGGAAGCCACTGACTGCTTTGTCAGCGGCCGTTATCAGGAAACCCGATCTTTTTGCCGGCTATCCGCTTCTGCGGTCGGACCGGGGTCCCCCCCCCCATCTGATAAATCCGGCAGGAAACCTCTGTAAAGAGAGGCTCCTGCTCGAACAAAGAACGCTGTTAAGTAAAAAACACTTACCTTCTAGGTTGAAACTTACCGCCGGCAGGAGCGTTGCCCCACCAGTCCGGTGCTTGCCAATGCGTCTGACGTAATGACAAGCATGCGTTCTGGCCGGGCTTCTTCACGCAGTCACTCACGTGACTCCGAAGTAAAATTAATGTGGAGTCTTTGGAGTGTGGGAGGAAACCGAAGATCTCTGGGAAAATCCACACGGTCACTGGGAGAATGTACAAACTGTACAAGCAGCCCCATAGTCAGGATCAAACTGGATCTTTGGTGTGCAAGCGCTGTAAGGCAGCAACTCTACCACTGCGCCACCCAGCCGCCCCTTTAAATGGGATACTTGCTTGCATTTGATCTGCCCTCAAGCAAAACACTGTACACTTCTTAGCCAGACATCAGCTGACAAACACAGACCCATTACCTCAGAACTTATGGAATCATAGAGTCATACAACATGAAAACAGGCCCTTTGGCCTGACTTGCCGCCTGCCTACGTTTGGCCCTTATCCATCTAAACCTATTCTATCCATGTACCCGTCTAAATGTTTGTGATAGTACCTGCCTCAACAACCTCTTCTAGCAGCTCATTCCACATACCTGCCAACATTTGTGTATAAAGGTTGGCCCTCGGGCTCCTATAAATTCTTTCTCCCGCCTCACCTTAAACCAATGATCTCAATTCCCCTACTAAGGGCAAAAGTCTCTGTGCATTTACCCGATCTATTCCTCTCATGATTTTGTAAACCTCTATAAGATCACCCCTCATGCTTCTGTGCTCCGAGGAATAGAGTCCGAGCCTGCTCAACCTCTCCCTGTAGCTCAGACCCTCGAGTCCTGGCAACTTCCACATACATCTTTCCGGGTTGATGTGAGATGAGTTTTAAAATGACCTTTAGAACGAATACTTGTTTGCATTTGATCTGCTCTCAAGCAAAGCCCTGTACACTTCTAAGCCAAAGATCAGCTGACATACACAGACCCATCAGAACATATAAATCTGCTTCTGGAAGCTGAGCATCCTCTTTTTATTTTAACCATGTGACATTTATTACTTACTAGACTAAGTGGGACCCGTTGGGTCTGGTCCCCCAATGCAATATTCCACTTCTCCACCAATTCCAATATTGGTGACCAGTGGGGGGGGAGGGGGGGGGCTTTCTGGAGCACTGGTATGAGTGTTGTGCGCTGAAGGGACGGGTTTCCAGAGGGCTAATGTTGACATTGTGGCCCGAATGGATTCTTGAGCTGGCAGCTCAGTCACTCAAGCCTGTTGTGCTGGCAGCTCACTCACTCACGGCTGGTGGGCTGGCAGTTCACGCGCAGCTAATCCTTGAAATTCCATTTCAAGCAGGGTGCAAGGTCATCAAATTCAAGTGCAGTTTCATACCATTTCAAGCAGGGTGCAAGGCCACTAAAGACAGCGAGTCGTGACATCTTCCTCCCCCATCTTGCAGAGACTGAACCATGCCCACATTTCTGGGTTTTATAGTCTCGCCCCCTCCCACCAGAAGGGGCGTGGCCTTCATAGCGTGTTCAACTAATAACTCTTTTATTTTTCATCGATGGGGAAAATCCTCGGCACCTGATACCCAGGGGGGGACTCTAAGTAAGATGGCCAAAAATCACAACTGTACATGGTAGCACTTTTTCTAAAATCAATATAAGGCGCAAACAGGAAGTGGTCAAGATTAAACTTTTAATTAAATATAAAAGGCAAGGCAACTTTAATTAGGCAAGGCAGCTTTAATTTGGCAAGGCAGCTTTAATTAGGCAAGGCAGCTTTAATTAGGCAAGGCAGCTTTAGCACTTTCAAACCAAAGGCAACGCAGCTCCAGCATTTTCAAACCAAAGGCAACGCAGCTCCAGCATTTTCAAACCAAAGGCTACGCAGCTTCAGCATTTTCAAAGCAAAGCAACACAGCTTCAGCACTTTCAAACCAAAGGCAACACAGCTTCAGCACTTTTAAACCAAAGGCAACACAGCTTTAGCACTTTCAAAACAAAGGCAACAGCTTTAGCACTTTCAAACCAAAGACAGCACAGCTTTAGCACTTTCAAACCACATTAAGGGCACTAACAGGTCAGTAAAACCACTCACAGTTTAGTAGACGTGTTCAGTGTTATTCACTACTCAGACTGAGAATTGCAACCTCTCGCTCCCCCATCTTGCAGAGAACTGTGGCACCTCCACACTTCCGGGTTTTATAGTCCGTCTGGAAGGGGCATGGCCTTCAGGAGAGAGAATCTCAACATTTTTAAATACTAATAACTCTTTTATTTTTCATCGATGGGAAAAATCGTCTTGTCCTGCGTGGCGGAGGGCGACTCTGAGTAAGATGGCCAAAAATCACAGCCGTAAGTGGCAGCGTTTTTTCTAAAATCAATATACAGAACAACAGGAAGTGGTCGAGATGAGACTTTTCGTAATATATGATGAAACTGGGATATTTTTAGCTTGATTTAGTGGCTAAAGCCACGGGTACTAATTCAGCTAAGCTGCAGGATATAGCGTGCAGGGAAAGCTGAGGTGAAGCATACTAAAGGCTTCCGCCATGAGAACATTCTGTTCCATTTCTATTCACAGTGCTTCACATGTTAGGAGTGTCCTTATTGAACAATGGAGCAAAGATTATGAATCGTAGTTGTTTCGAAAAATAAGACGCTGATTTTGATGTTCAAGCCATTATTTATCCCTCTGGCAATAAATTATCCAGCATTATCAGGTTTGTTTGTTGGAACTTGCTGTGTGCAGATTGGCAGCTGTGATTCTTACATTACAAAGCTGACTGCCTTTTGAGAAGAAGTTCATAAGCTGTAAAATGTGATTCCCGAGTCAGCAAAAGTTGATATACTGTAGAAATAGGGATTTTAAAAATCTCTGCAGCATTCTAAAGATAATTTTATTCACACAGGATGAAGTAAATAATTAACTGAAAAAAGATCATTTTTAAGATGTAGAATCAGGCTTTTACTTAGCTCAAGCTAAACCAACTTTATTTTTAAACACAGTCACTTTTTAATTCAGTCATTCTTGAGAGTCAAGAAATTAAAAAGAAAAAAATATACCACTTGTAAAGGATTACATAGGGTGGTACAGTAGCACAGTGGTAGAGTTGCTGCCTTACAGCACCGGAGACCCAGGTTCAAACCTGACTACGGGTGCAGTCTGTCTGGAGTTTGTACGTTCTTGCCGTGACCTGCATTGATTTTCTCCGGGTGCTCCGGTTTCCTCCCACACTCCAAAGGCGTCCAGGTTTGTAGGTTAATTGGCATAGATACAATCGTAAAATTGTCCCGAGTGTGTTGGATAGTGTTAGTGTACAGGGTGAACATTGGTCGGTGCGGACACGGCAGGCCGAGAGGCCTGTTTCCGCGCTGTATCTCCAAAATCTAAAGATTGCAATGAAGGAGTAAATAACTTTATTTTGACTATATTATCAATGGTTGGGAATCACTTCTTAATCACCATTGTCAAAGCCCGTCCGCATTTAGTCTTTATTGATGCCGTTACATGGTAATGTTGTGCCCAAGCGCCACAGACACTGAGATAGACACAAAATACTGGTGTAACTCAGTGGGACAGGCAGCATCTCTGGAGAGAAGGAATGGCTCTGAACAATATTGCTGTAATATTGTTCAGCAATAGGCTTGTTCAGCCTATTGCTGAACAATATTACAACGATGATGAGAGATTTGCTCTTTGCAATATGTCATTTAAAATTTTTTTTTTTTTGAACTAGCAAAAAGGTTAGCGTAAGTTGCCTTTATATTTGACAACAAATTCACACCCTACAGTGATAATTGTAACATAAACCGAATATTATATAATTTAAGATAGACACAAAATGCTGGAGTAACTCAGCGGGACAGGCAGCATCTCTGGAGAGCCATTCCTTCTCTCCAGAGATGCTGCCTGTCCCACTGAGTTACACCAGTATTTTGTGTCTATCTTCGATTTAAACCAGCATCTGCAGTTCTTTCCTACATATTATATAATTTATTTGATTACGCAAGCCAATTAAATTTGGCTCAGTGGCTCCATTTGTTCAGAATGCAGAATGCAAAGCCTCCTATTGTTAACTCTAAACAAGCTGCCAGTTCACACGCAATACACTCGAGTGAAAAAAAAACTCCATTAATTATTTGTCAGATCATGTTCCCCATCAAATAATATTTTACATGCATCTGCCAGAAATGACTAATATCAATTTATGATTTAGAACACTACAACACCAATTTATGTTCGCTGTGATCAAGCAGTTGTACGCGTGCGTCACGCTTGCCTCAGGGCCAAATGATTGTGGATTCGAGTACTGCTCCAAATGAAAGGAATGAAGCTTCGGACAAAGTGAAGCATGCCATTTTTTTCGTAGTTTCAAACTGTAGATTGATGTTGTCTCGTTGCAAGAAATTGAGATTAGACCTGAAGCTAGGCGAATTCTTCCTAAGGGCCCGACTTGCTGCCCGACATGCAGCGGCAAAGTGATTTAACTTTTTACAGTAATTGCATGATTTACCAAAAGTGGGGCAAGCTGATGGTCTGCTGTGTGAGTAGTTGCAATTTGGGCATTTCATCTGAGGATCGCCAAGAGCCGCCTGACTAGCTTGGGTCATAAATCGCCTGTTATCTGTGTTGGTTCGCTGCCTAGTGAGGCCCGTCAGATTGATGATTTTGGTTTTGTGCGAACTGTCTATAGGGTCAAAGAATTCTGCTGTTCTGCATGTGTGTGCTGCTTCATCCAGTGTCAAATCTGGACGTCTCAGAAACAATCTCACTTCCCAATTCCAGCTCGAACCTGCCCCCGAACAGAGTCCAATTAACTCACAAGAGGACCCGACTGTTTACTCGTTACAGCTTGCTGCTGCTAAGAATTATGATCCGACCGTGACAGTAACTGTAAACAACGTCCATTTTGGCGCGAAATTAGATACGGGACAAAAGTAAACACAATGTCAATCAATCTCTTCAACAAGATAACTAACGAGCCACTGATCAAGGACAAATCCATTCTACATGCTTTTGGAGGGGAGGTGCTGGTGCCTCTGGGCAAAACCAACTTGAAATGTGTGCTGAAAAAACACATGAGGAATTTGACCTTCTATGTCTTGAATTTTAATTCAGTTACTCTGCTTGGCAACCGGGCCTGTCAGGAACTGGGGCTGATCTCCTTTGACAAAACGGCAATTGATTGCACTGAAATTTATTTAGGGGTATCAGAGTAAAGGCTGAATACTTTTGCATGTCACACTTTTCAGTTTTTTATTTGTAAAAAAAATTTGAAAACCATGTATCATTTTCCTTCCACTTCACAATTATGCGCCACTTTGTGTTGGTCTATCACAAAATCCCAATAAAATACATTTACGTTTGTGGTTGTAACGTGACAAAATGTGGAAAAGTTCAAGGGGTATGAAAACTTTTGCAAGCCACTGTACCCACCATCCTGTGTGATGCTCAAATAATCTCAAAGAAGGATATATTTTAATTATTTGAAGTTCACATGGGAAGAAATTAAACTCAAATTAAAACAATCAGCTCAAGATGACATTTTAAAACCCTTTATTGCTGAAATAACAAGTGTCAAAATTTATTCCCAAGACACAACATTTGAAGATTCAAATGGCTCCAGTCCAAACTACAAATCATGTTAAATACAAGTAAAAACTCAAACAATGCTCAATATTGGTCCACGATGTTTGTGGTCCATGCAGAGGGACCAATACCAAGAGATTGCGGTAATACAGTGTTTCAAATCAGAATACAAAAAAAATTGCATAGAAGTATGAAGATTTTGGAGACAATTTAATCTATTTGCAAAAATCAACCATACACAGAACAAGCAGTGTTACATCATCCAGCAAGACTTAGGTGACACCCTGAATACGAGGTAGAAACAAACAAGGATTCTCTTGAAGCAATCCTTCTGTAAACCACATAAAACGCTTCAGTAAACATGCCCCAAATGCTCAGTCACAACCAGCACTGTCCCTGTATAAAATGCTCACAGAATCAGTTTCCTCATATTCTTCCATATTCTTCCCTCCCATTATTTCCAGAGTCACGTTCCCAAGCAGCTCATCTACAAAACACGTTTTTGTGTATTTGTGTGCTGAGATTGTAAAATAAAGATTTGTTGTAACGAGTTCATGCAGTGACATAAGCTAAATGGCAAAGGACAGCAGGCAATACATCAAGCTATTAAATCTTCATTCATTGATCAATAAGCATTGCAAAGGTGAAGATCTTCGGTTTAGGTTTGGTCTCAATACGCAAGTGCAAACTTCCTTTCAATACCAAAGCCTCTTGCCTTACTAGGCATCTTCAAACCCACATGTTAAAACTGCAAGGACATTTAATTTGCATGGTAAAAGACAAAACTATAGATTTGATGTCTAATGGTCAATCACCCTGTAATGAAAGCATGTTGGGAAGAAACGTCAGTAATTGGTCTTCTAAGTAGCAAGAGCAGCAGTGGTTTAATTCCAATACACCTCGTTCACATTGTGTTTTTCTAATTTAGCATCCGATTAGTTTGAAATTTGGCTCGCTCTCTGACATTCTAATGATGTAATTGAACCTGTAAACACAAGCAAGTTTAGAACTATATTCTCAACTTAAAAATCAAACGTTTTGAGTATTCTAGGCTTTAGAAAAACGTAAAAATATATTTTTCGGTAGTTTTGCAATTCCTTTTTTAATTAAGAATATTGGATATTAAATATGTCTTGAACTCTACAAATAATCTAAGAGTATAATTTTTGCAGCTCTGGTGATGAAGAATAAACCTATTTCAAGCACTAAAACATAACAAAATATGACATGGATACCTAAAGTACATTCAGCATAAAATACTGTTCTGGGGGATGAAATGAAAAATGATTGCAAATTATAATTTCCCACATATCAGCAAATACAGAGTACTCATTTCACCTGCCTAGACTGCGGGGGTGGGGGGGGGGGGGGGGGGGGGGGGGGGGGGGAAGGACAAACATCAGGAAGCCTATCACTTCGGATCACCATCATTTGGTGCAGGGCTAATCATCTACACACATATAAACACAATTTATAGGCCAACAATCCCCATTATGACAAATGATTAACCAATTTTTACCAGTTTCAGCTATTTCTCAAATTATAAATATTCAAATGATTCCCTTGCATTCTCCACTAATGGGATTAGACCATGAAATATTTTAAAGGGTGCGGTTAAATAATATGATTTTAACAGTGCCAAGATTTCCAGATAATAATAACCCGAATCCCCAAACTTAGGAGAAAAACTCCACGTGTAAGCAATACCTAAAGCCAACCTTGACATCTCTGTAAGGTAAATGTATGAAAAATTAAAATTATTTTTTTTAACCTATGGAAATACGGTAAACCCTCATCTTGGCAATTTTGTTCCAAAACTTCTTTGCAACTCATGGCAAATGTTTGAAAAAAAATGTCTCAGATGTTCAGTAGTGAAGTGACACATTATAGTGCTTTGGTTACAGGTACAAACCACAAATTTAGTGTAGAAATAGGGAATGGCTACTTTCTCAGAAAAGGCAAATATTTATAAATTATTTAAGGACAGGAAACCTTACAATTGACCTTAAATAATTCAAAATGATGACCCAGTACATGCCAGGATGAAAAGCCACCCATTAAGATCATATAAATGTGGCAGTGTTATACAAACTTGAATTTAAAAAATGTTTTCCCACATATGTCAAGGTCACCCCATCTAGCATCCAACACTCAAAGCTTAAACTTTTACAAATGCCTTTCACATTGCAATATTAAATTCATAAAATGTTCAGCCTTCCGAGATAATGATTCTGATTGTCCAACTGCCATTTGAAAGAATGAACTGGTTCTGATAGTAAAGTGGGGAATTAAGTTAGAAAGTGATCACTGAACCTCAGCGGAAATACACTAGACTGAATCATCAGCAGATCTCAAGCTGATGTGAGCTTCGGACACCTACTTATCCTGGTCGAAAATTCTCTGCATTCATTCTAGTAGGAACTTTAGTGCTGGGAATCCTTCAGATTGCCTAGGAGAGCCTGCATCCACACTATGCATTCACGCTGGTTGCAAAACAAATAAATACTAACTACCAGTTAACACAAGGATACTATTTTTACACTAAAGAATGGTTCAAGGGTTTGTACAAAGAGACTGTGCATACTTTGGTATGGACAGTCTCAGCATCAAGAACGTCAGGTCACTTATTGCACAGTTATTGATAATGGTACCACATTCTATTCCTGATGCAGAGGCTAACACACCTTATTCACGATGCAGAGGCTAGCACACCTTATTCGCAGCACTCAATTGTCTGGATAAACTGAAGGAAAATTGGGACTGCCGAAAACTGGGAAAATATGAGTCTCAAATCGGCACTGGATCGAGATTGTACCAGTTTATCAGTGGCACTAAAGTAGAGTAGGCAGGAACAGCAGATGCTGATTTACACCATAGATAGACACCAAATGCTGGAGTAACTCTGTGGGTCAGGCAGAATCTCTGGAGAAAGGGGAATAGGTGACGTTTCAGGTCGAGACCCTTCTTCTGAAGAGAGGATGCCTGACCCGCAAGGTTACTCCAGCATTGTGTGCCCATCTTTGGCACTAAAGTCGACATGCATCAAAAAAAATGTACACATTATTTTGCATTTTCCACACTAATCATTGTAGCAATTAGTAAGATTAGCTGGTTTTAAGTTGTGGTCACGGAGTTTTTTTTTCCCTTAATCCTCATCTCAACCCCAGGTTCCAAATGCCTAATCTTATTTAAACCAGCTTCAGTGTCCATTTCTTGCAAAGGATTGGGGACATGGAGGATGATGGAGCAAAGCTGGAGTGAGATGCTAAGTGTTTACCTTCAGGTTTCCAAACTGTTGTGTTTATTCAATTTTACATTCAACAGACCTACTGCATTTATCACTGAGCAAACCTCGAATCAATTTTCAGCTAAACAGTTTCTTCTACCCAGGCCATCTGGGCTAGCTCTCAATACATTAACAGAATAAAATAAAACTACTTATATCTATAAATTCCTCAGATTCAATTTAGCATCAATTAAATCTAAAATAATTTAAGGCACTCTTGTCACTTATTGCGCTCATTTAAAATCACACTGGAAGACACGTGCAGCTGCTATCATTCTTGTCAATCACACAGCTTCACAAAATAAAACATAAAAAGGTACAAACACAAGGGTCATACAACTTTTAAGAATTCAATTCACCCAATTAAATCTTCAAGGACACCATTTAATCATATAAAGTGAAGGTACAATCAAATAGTGTAAATACATGTTTACTTACGTAGTCAACATCTACCCCAAACCCCCAAAATGTCCTCCCACCCATATCTCACCAGCCCCACCCCCCCCCCCCCCCCCACACACAAAATCCCAGCAATTTAATTGCATAGCTTTTGCTGTCCTGACATCAGCTAGCACTGAAGCTCTAAATGTAGCATCTCCAATCTTTGTACTATAAAAGGTAGCTGTAGAGCTCAATTTTTGAAAAGTTCAATCCGCTCGGGAACAGGCTTGTGTTCCAATTTATTCAGCCTGAAAAAAAAAAAGTTTACAAAATTAGATTGGGTATTGGCAAAGTTGCTTTCAAATACAAAATCAAAGCGCTTTCTAAATGTTGGTTGCCGAATAACCTCGTTTTGGAGGGATCCCAACCCAAATCCTTTGCTGGTGTCATTATAGCTGCTTATTTTTGCTTCTAGAGATTTTAGAATATTCTTCTACCACTGCATTTGCAGAACGCAAAGCAGTACTTAATACAGACAACACGGATGTAAACCCAAAGACGACTCCAAATACAATTCAACGATACAATCACCTAGTTCCAAACTAGGCAAGTGGACGATTACCTAACGTCAAACATGTAAAGATAAGCTAATGTTCCAGACCAGTAAGTTATTAGGACTTTAAAGCTTGGCATAATAAATACAAAGAATAAACAATCAGTTTTGACGTTATGAAAATGGAACAATAGAACACGAACGTTTCCTTCCACGGTAGGAAATTATGCCCAAAGAAAGGCATCTACTGGGAAAATAATCCTGGGCCTAATCCCAAACACACTGAATTGCCAAGGCAGATTAAATATTGAAAAATAGGTGAAGCCAAAATATGTTAATAGTTTAAAGCGGGTAAGTAATCAAACCTTTCATCATCTGCATATATATGCAGCTAAAATTTTACAATTCATTGCATTACCATGGTTTAATGCATCTTGAGATTGGACATGGGAAAAGCTATCCTCTTATATCAATATCGATTTATTTGAGCTGTATATGCTTTTAATATACAGAACATTAAAATAAATCTACCCAAAAATCCTTAATGATAAGAGGACTTTGGAAGAATCATTAATATGGGCCAGTAAAAAGCTAGAGCAATTCCAACCATGCACATTTATAATCAGAAATTTGCATGTCCACAAGGTCATGAATGATTACTGGCATTAGCAAACCAAAGGATCAGCTAGGAAATTGCAAGTCAAAATGGTGAACAGGGCAGCAGCCAGTGCTGTAGGTGAACAATATACAAAATGAGCAACGTGGAAAAGTAAACAAACACAAAGAGAAGAGCGGCATACTGGCACAGCACCAGAGACCTGCTGATCCTGACTATGGGTGCTGTCTGTACAGACTGTGTACTTTCTCCCTGTGACTGCGTGTGTTTTCGCCGGGTGCTCCGGTTCCAGATCCCACTCCAAAGACGTGCAGGTTTGTAGGTTAATTGGCCTCCATTAATTGCCCCTAGACTGTAGGATAGAACTAGTGTATGGCCGGCATGGATTCATAGAAAATAGGTGCAGGAGTAGGCCATTTGGCCCTTCGAGCCTGCACCGCCGTTCAATATGATCATGGCTGATCATCCAACTCAGTATCCTGTACCTGCCTTTTCTCCATACCCCCGATCCCTTTAGCCACAAGGGCCACATCTAACTCCCTCTTAAATATAGCCAACTATCTTCTGTGGCAGAGAATTCCACAGATTCACCACTCTCTGTGTGAAAAATGATTTTCTCATCTCGGTCCTAAAAGACTCAGTGGGCTGAAGAGCCTGGTTCCATGCTGTATCTCTAAACTAAACTAAGGACTTGGATTAGCCAGTCTTTTAGAAGGAGCAGTATCAATGAAGGGACAAAACATAGGGGGAAAAAAAATCATGCTAATTTTACTTCATATGCAAACTATAATATTGTCCATGAGCAACCATAACCTCAATTGATGAGCTTACTTACACAGTTCAATCTTGATGTACAGATGTTATTCCAATGAACCTTTCACTAAATTTGCCTACATTGCAAAATATTTCCACTTATCACCACATCACACTCAACTGGATAAAGAGAAAAGGTAATTAATAAGCAAGAGTATCCCAAACCTCCAAATCATTCTTTTTTAACAGCATGCCAAAAACATAGAAATGGTAGATTAAACCAGAATTCAACTGATGTGTCAGATTACACCAATTTCTGATTTTATACAAATGCAAACTTAGCCAAGGCCCTACTGACTGACAAAGTGGGCTCAAGGAGGTAGCATTTTCCCTCATGTAAAGTACAGGGTTGCCTCACAGATGAAAATTACATCAAGTTAATTTGACTTTATGAGAAAACAAGGCCCCTCCAGGGAATTATAAAGATTGTAATTGAAAACAATTTATGTACCTAACATAACAGGAGGTGGTCACAGCAAACACTTGCTCCAATGCTAAATAGTGCATAATAGGAAGACAAAAGAGAAATAAGACATCACAAATGTTACAAAAGTTCAGCAGGCAAAACAGGTGAGTTATAGAAGTGTTCTACCATGTTAATAATTATGGAATATTTAAAAGGAGGGGCAGTCACTGCTGGAATAACAAGCTGTGCAACCTATTATGCTTTGGCAATGCACACAAAAGGTTCTCAGATTTCAAAACACCAGAGCAGCTATTGCCCCATTTTTGTCCTGCTCGTGGACAAACTACCCCAAGTACCAATGAACTTAGATACTTTGCGCAATACTGCATTTCACATTTATTTAACAAGGGTTGAGAGTTAAAAATAAAAATGGATCGCAAGCTAAGTGGAGACTAAACCATGACGATGCCTCAAGGGACCATGATCCTCAGATTTAAAAATTCAGAAGTCTTTAAAAATAAAAAAAAATAAAATGTTTGTAAAGTTACATGACTCTTCGAAAGCAAAATGTTCTGTTTACCATTTAAGCACTATGAGATTAGTTTGATTTTTGTGGAGCAGTTTGTGCAAAACACATTTATAAAAAAGATTGAATGCAATCACCAGCACAAGACATATTGTACTTTGAATTCCAAGGGTATGTTATAAGAATACCCAATGATTGACAAGAGCAATTCTCAAAGTTACGATCATAAGGTAACAATTTGCGATCTTCACACCAATAAAATGTTGGCACAAATATCAACTGCTGGCACCTTATGAAATGCTTTGTATCACGTACATAGATAGCTGATACAAATTCTTGGATCATATTTGAGCATTGCTGTTTTAATGCGAGTTTCCCTGCTAAAATAACTCGTTCTTACAACTTAACAGAAAACAGTTAACAAAAATAGTTATGTGCATCAATTCTCCAAACACGTATGTTAGGTTTGTCTTGTATACTTATGAAATTACCAAAAACAGCTTATGCTTCAATTCACTGAAAATGCTAACAAACCTGTGCTAGCGAAAATAAAGTGAATAGATGCATACAGCATTTAAGAAGCTGTAATTAGATAGATAACTAGCAAAAGTAAACTAAAATAACTGGTGACATCCAAAAATGTAGAAACCAAGAACTGCAGATGCTGGTTTCTACCAAAGATATACACATAGTGCTGGAGTAACTCAGCAGATCAGATGGCATCTCTGGTGAAAAAGCATGCGTGATATCTCGGGTGGGGACAGTGTCTGAAAAACGGTCCCGACCCAAAACACCACCCATTCTTTTTCTCCAGAGATGCTGCCTGACCCACTGATTTACACCAGCACTTCGTGTCTGTGAAGTACCAGGAGTTGCCAATGTATTCTTTTTCAGATTTAAAAAAAGGATAATCCAAGTTATAAGAGTAATCTGACTTACTGAAATAGTAGAATAAAATTAAATCAAACTAGTAATTTGATTACGTTTGGTGCCTTGCTCGAGTGGAAGTGTTGGGATGGAAAGAAAAATATCACCCAACATAAGTTAATAGGTAACTTACGCCATTTCAATTAAAAAAGGTAGTTAAGGCACAATGTGGTGTGTTCAAAGAGTGGGACAAATCTTTACGGTAAAAGCCAGCCCTTCCAACTTAATGTAAACAGCAGCAAATCTGTGAATTCTAGAAATGCACTGTTAAGCCTAATACTGACAGCTACATAACCGCAAGTGTGGGAGCTTGCTCCATTGCTGGACTTCACGCAGTCATCGAAGTAAGGCTTATCGAAAATCTCTACCATTTATGATAGGAAAATAACGACAGAACATGCAGCAGATTATACCTTGCTGATAATTGTAACACTGCAAATTAATAAACGTGGAAGTATTGTGTCTTTGAAATGTCACTTTAATAATACGTTTAAAAATTAAGGCTTGAGACAAGGAGAAATTTCTGAGGGTGCTGAAACTGGCTCCAAGGCTCATTCCAAAGACATCCTTAGATCGCTGGATTCTAAGGAAATCAAGTGCCATTAGAACACTGCTAGAAAAAGTCAAAGTAGATTAGCTATGATTTTGATGAATAGCAAAGCTGAAGGGCCAGAATTCTCTGCAGCATAACATTCATAACTAAGAAATGAACAACATACGCATGCACATGTCCAATAAAATGAACAAGTTGCAAGATCCTAAAAAGGAACAGATTTCGGGCAAGGTTGGCACAACTCCCTAGCATTATGCCAAATTGCCATCTATATAATTATATCACCATCCAGTTTTATCCAGATAGAAAGTAAAGCACTAATATTAATTCCTCTAAAAGATTGGTTCAGTTTGGTTGCACGTTTCAATCTCACTTGCCTCCAGGAAAATAATACAAACATTATCAAAAAGTAAATATGTTCATCAGGCTGTGTCAACTTTAATTTAATTAATCTTCTCTGATGTGCCCAGGGAGGTTTTAGTACATTAGACGGACTCTCTGAATGCAACCTACCAAGCTCACATGCCAATCAAAATAGTGGGTCGAAATGTAGTAATAAATGCAGTAAATATAATCATAACTGCAGAAAACAAACATTTTTGAATGCACTAGACCCAAGGAAGTCAAAGAGACCATCAAATGGGGTCGGTTTCCATCTGTTCCTGTAAATGAGTCTGAAGAAGGCTCTCGACCTGAAACGTCACCTATTCCTTCGCTCCATAGATGCTGTCTCACCCGCTAAGTTTCTCCAGCATTTTTATCTACCTTTAACTTGTTCTTAATAAGTTTCTAACAACTATTTAACGTTCAAATGTATTCAAGATAATTCTTTGCCATTCTAGTTTTGATCATAACTAGAGGCTGTGTAACAATCATCAACTTTATGATAGGTCAAATTTTCAAGACAAGCATACACCCAATCTTCTGAATTATTCTCCCAGAAGTTGCTTATTGAACTTCTTACTATGTGTAATTTAAAATTAAGCTACGTGGTCTACAAAAAATGGTCCAACTGCCATTAATGGAAATGAAAGCAATAGTGACTAAAAGTCAAAGAGTGCAAAAGGCAAAGTGAAACTGAAAACTAAAATCAAATTTCCCCCAAGAAAAGAAAATCTTTGCACACCAGATTAAATACCCTGGAATAAATTCACAAGCCGTAATTTTCGGGAACGAGAGTATAAATGGAATCACCATTGGAATGGGCTTTGCGGGGGAAACGGTGTGATTCCCGGTCCTACGCACCACTGCAAATCCAGCAATGAACTGCCCCTGGAATAGTTTGCCCAGGAGGGCTGCTGGTGAGCGGGTTGACACAAATCATGCACGTATTTAGCACTTTAAAGGCTGTTGGATTCTAATGGTGGCAGTACCACTCATTGTCAGATTACTTGGATCCTATACGATGTAATGGAAGCGTTTCTCTTCCCCCCCCCCCCCCCCCCCCCCCCCCCCCCCCCCGCTGTTTACACTGCTCTACCCAGCTGATATAATTCTGAATTGTAATAAACTTGCCGAAAAAGGGCAGTAGCAACTCTCATCACCCCCAATAGGACATGATCAAAGAGAACACATCTGTCAAAAAGATGGAGCAGATGCTGCCAGTAAGCAACAATTGACCACTCTCATTGTGCCAGTCAGTGCACAGCCCTGAAACTGTCACCTTAGTGCTGAGCAATTGTGCCATTTGCCCCAGCTTGTTCAACGCCAGCCCACAGATGAACTCCCCTCCCCAAGCCACAGTCAATTCAGCACTGCTAGAAGGTGGAATACAATCTATAATCCTGATAGAGAAAGAGAAGGTTTCCACTGCAGGAAAGTACATTGTTACTCCACAGGGGTGGAGTACATACCCCAGTCTGTATCAATGGTGGTGGAGTTATTCAAGAACTTCAAATTGCTCGGTGTAAATATTACCAACAACTTTTCTTGATCCATCAAATTAACAATATGGCCAAGAAAGCACACCAACACCTCTACTTTCTCAGAAGACTAAGAAAATTTGGCATCTCAAATGCCTCTTATCAATTTCTACAGAGTTGTGAACGCAGCTCAGTCCTTCACACAAACCAGATTCTCACCATACACGTCACACTGCCTCAGTAAAGCAGCCAACATAATCAGGGACCATTCACTCCCTGGTCATTCCCTCTTCTCCCTCTCTCATCAGGTAGAAAGATACAACATCTTGAAAGCAGCACCACCAGATTTAAGAACAACTTCTTCCCTAGTATTATCCCTAGCATTATTAGTATTTCTCCTGTGCTAGAGATGAATTCTCAATCTACCTTGTTGCAGTTTCACTTTTTTTTTAAATTTAAATCGGCACTTTCTTTGCAGTTGCTAGACTACTTTTTGTGATCTATTTTTTCTTTTGCACTACCCTACGTACTCTTGTAAGGTACGATTGGACTATGGTATGCCTGGATAGTACACTAATCAAAGTTTTTCTCTGAATCTCAGTACACGTGACAATAATAAACCAATTCCATGGGACATGGGATTGAGCCAGGTTCCCAAAGCGGTGTGCAGCCCAAGATAATATATTTTTATAGAGGATAAAAGTGCTATAAAAAAATTATACAGTACTAAGTGAGACACTAGTGCACCAATATATTTCTCGCTTGCGTGCAAATATTTAACAAGCCAACGAGTTTGTTCTAATAAAATTTTACTTCTGTACAAATCCACTTGGAACAGATACTCTGAAAAGAAATCTGTCCTGAACCCAAATTAAAGTATTTACCACTGGATGCATGATCAATTGCTTTACACAAGGCACTTCACTGTTTAACAACTCGAAAGATACAATTTTGCAACATTTAATACAATTTAAACTTGCTCTGGATTTAATTCACCAAAACCGTATTCTTCCCCTCCGAAACAAATGATTGTCTTCAAGCAATGTGTAAAATGAGGGGTGGAAATCAGGGTGCAGGGGGAACAGGACAAGAAGAAATTCTGTAAACACAAAACCAATTCGGCAGTATCTGTCGAGAAGGGGGGAAATTTCAATTCAAATTTCATTCAAATTTCGTGTTTTGGGTTAATGTCCATTGCGTCAGCAAAGGTAGAAGTTAGACAACAGTAAAATGCTGTAAATATCAGAGATCTGAAATACAAACAGCCAAAGCTGTTAACATCAGATCAGGCAGCATCTATGAGGAGAGATAAGGCAATGTTTCAGGTAATTGACTGCAGTAAATAAATTAAAAATTAAACAAGGATTTAAAATTGGCAAATTTGGAAGAGATTTAAAAAGTGAAAGAATGATTGAGTGGCAGGCAGCAAAAGAAGTGATAAAAAGGATTAATGGCACAAGACAAGGCAAAGAATGTAGGTAAAAGACAAGGCGGTGTTTCAGAAGCTTCATTTGAACTTAAGAGGAACATTGTAATAAAAAACCTCCCTGTGGCCTGGAACTAACATCTTTTCACAGATGAAGTTCTCATGAAGCCTCTTATGCCCCAAAAGGTTAACTCTCTCTCATTTGACAGATGCTGCCTAAGTGTTTTTAACAGTTGCTGTTTTTTGTGGGAAACTAGGACAGCTGAGAGATTCAGAAAATTAAAGTTATGCAAATAGACTGGAGGATTTTTAACTCTAAGGGAAAAGTTTTCAAAGTTTACTAAACTTTAAAATTATTTAGCACAGATAAAACTACCAGTACCAACAATTCAAACAGATATCAACTAATATAAATATTTTTTGACCAAGGTGTTTCTCAGCCTTTTGTTCATAGGTTTGATTCACAGCAGTATCAGTCCAGGTGAATACTACTGAACCACGCTGCAATTTTCAGTAAAGTGGACAATTTAAATAATACTAAATGCATTTTTTTTTTTAATAGTTGGAAGCAACAATAGGACTGCCCATGCCCAATTAAGACCAAGTGCAAGTCCAACCATTCAGAGTTGCCTCAAGTACCTATGGCAAACTTTACTGCAATTTATTTTCTGGTCAACTCCGCTGTGCCTGTCCAAACTCTTTTCTATACCTCTAGCATTGCTCCTCAAGTCATGAGCACGCACGAAGAGGAAGCGTGGAAAAATTAAGATCGTTTCATATTAACATACATTTTGTGTATGCATTTTTTTTAAACCAGTGACCTTAATTAACCCTCACACATTGTTTGTTTTAGGAGTAAGAAATCGTAATATCTGCAAAATACTTTTTCTTAAATGAGGAAAACAAATTAAATTAATATATTACATATATTTTGTTTAAACGTACTAGTATTAAATGCAACTCCATATTGAAAACTTTATGTAAATAAGGAAGTAGGGATTTGCAAACAGGAAGCAACCAGACACTCCAGATAAAGCAAAAGACTGGTGAATACAATTACTTTCACCACAAAACCCTCAGTTAATAATTTGCTTAACTATACCTTTTACAAGTTTCCCTTGCACAATAATTTATGCAGCACAAGTGACCTGGTCCATCCTAGTTTCTAACTCAAAGGCGTCCGGGCGATCCTGTGGATTAGCAGCCAACATGTCTTTAATTAGTTGCCTGATCCCTTCAGACATGAACGTTCTCCTTTTCTGCGGGATATGTAGTTCCATCTTTGGGTTTTCTAGCAATGCTTCCCCGACTGGGACAATCTCACTGCCCTGCCTGACATAGGTCCCTAGCAGTTCTTTCTTAGTCTCGGCGTCAATGAAGGTTATACGTTCAATCATGGCCCAGATGATGATGCCCAGAGCAAAGATGTCAGCTTTGGCCGTGTAGTGTCCTTCCCAGACCTCTGGAGCCATGTAGAAATCAGAGCCACAGGCCGAGGACAGCCAGCACTTGTTGACGTTCATGTTCTTGCTGGTGGCCGCCCCGCCGCACACTTTACTCAGGCCGAAGTCGGCCACTTTGAGGACGGGGACGCCGGCCTTCTCGGAGATGAGGATGTTGTCGGGCTTGAGGTCTCGGTGCACGATGTGGTTCTTGTGCAGGAAGGCGATGGCGCTGGTCAGCTGCAGCATGAAGCTGGTGTTGACGGCCGAGTCGGGGCGGCGGGAGAGCACGTAGTGGTTGAGGTCGCCGCCGTTGCAGAACTCCATGACGAACCAGAGGTAGCAGGGCTCGCCGGCGGCGCCCAGGATGCGCTCGCCCTTCAGCGACGTCTCCACCAGCCGCAGGTAGAACTCGGAGCGCTTGTTGCCGTGGCTCATCTTCTGCGCCATGCCGTTGCGCTGCAGCACGCACTCCTCGAACTGGATGACATTCTCGTGTTGCCGCTTGAGGCTGGTCAGGGCCCAGAACTCGGACAGGGCGAGCTCCACGTTCTCCGGGGCGTCGCAGCGGATCTTCTTGATGGCCACCCGGGCGCCGCTTCTCCTCACCAGGGCCTCGTACACCACGCCGTAGCTGCCGCGGCCCACCTCCTGCACCAGGCTGTACTTGGGCTCCCACACGGGCCTACTGGTGGTGGTGGTGGTGGTGGTGATGGCGCCCTCGGCCTCCTCCTCCTCACCGGGGACACTCGCCGCCGACTTCTTCCTCACCTTCTCGTCCTCGTCCTCCTCGTCCTCCTCAAGGTTTGTACCTCTCGGGGCGTCGCGGGGATCCATGGCGGGCGCGTCGCTGAGGGGAGACGCTCAGGCTCCACATCACTGAGGGCAGAGGGAGAGGAGGCCCGGGCCGGGCGGGCAGGCGGGCGGCGTTGCCGGGGAGACAGGCCTCGGCGGCCGGGGCCAGCGCTCCTCCTCCTCCTCCACCACCACCTCCGGCGGCGCCTCATCCGCCACTCCTCATGGCCGAGGAGAGACTGAGGAGATTAAATCCCTCCACACACACACACACACAGTGGTGATGTCAGGACGGGCTGGACACGGCGCCCAGCGAGCCTCCGGCTGCTCTCTTCTCATTCATTGCCGGCAGCTCGGCCTCTCTCTCTCCCTCTCTTCACCCCGCCCTCCTTCTCCTGACTCTCCCCGCCCTTTCCTGCCGCCCGCCGCCTATCTCGAACGGCCCTTTGCACCGGCGGGCGGGCCTAAGCACAAGGCCTCTCCCCCCTGCACAAACTCTGCTCTCCCTCGACACTCACTAAGTGCTTAAAATCGTCCTGTGTACCAACAACGCAGCGATGCAATTAATTCTTTTTAAAGAAGGAACTGTAGATGCTGGAGGATCGAGGGTACACAAAAAGCTGGAGAAACTCAGCGGGTGCAGCAGCATCTAAGGAGCGAAGGAGATAGGCGACGTTTCGGGTCGAGACCCTTCTTCAGACTGGTCAGGGATCAGGGAAACGAGAGATATAGACGGTGATGTGGAGAGATAAGGAACAATGAGTGAAAGATATGCAAAAAAGTATCGATGATAAAGGGAACAAGCCATTGTAAGCTGTTTGTGGTGTGAAAATGAGAAGCTGGTGCGACTAGGGTGGGGGAGGGAGATAGAGATAGAGATAGAGATAGAGATAGAGTGAGGGAATGCCAGGGCCCGAGGGCTGAGGGAGAGGTGGGAAGGGGAGGAGACAGCAAGGGTTAACAGAATTGAGAAAATTCAATATTCAAGCCCAAAGGATGCAGACTCCCCAAGCGGAATATGAGGTGCTGTTCCTCCAGCTTGCGGTGTTGCTCACTCTGGCCGTGGAGGAGGCCCAGGACCGAGAGGTCGGATGTGGAATGGGAGGGGGAGTTGAAGTGCTGAGCCACCGGGAGGTCAGGTTGGTTATTGCGGACCGAGCGGAGGTGTTCGGCGAAGCGATCGCCAAGCCTCCGCTTGGTCTCACCGATATAGATCATCTGGCATCTGGAGCAGCGGATGCAGTAGATGAGGTTGGAGGAGGTGCAGGTGAACCTCTGTCGGACCTGGAAGGACTCAACGGCTTCATGGGTCATGTAACCACAGTACACATAGTCTGGGCTTTGCATCCCATAGACTGGAAACTTAGGGTAGGGTAGGGGGGGGGGGGGGGGGTCTGAGTCAAGAGTGTTTTATTGTCATATGTCCCGAAACAGAACAGTGGCATTCTTACTTGCAGCAGCACAACGGGTATACAAACATAGTGCTCTGTAAAACCCATAATAAACAGCAAAAAAAGTTCAGTGTAAATATGGAATAAACAACAACTATGTTCAGTGTGTATATAGTTCAGTGTGTACTGAACTTTTATGTTGTTTATATATACTCAATATAAAAGTTATAGACAGAAAATGCTGGAGTAACTCAGCGGGATAGGCTGAGTCTGTCTTGTTTAAATCAGCATTTGCAGTTCCTTCACACATATTAAAGTTATTGATATTGATACTAATTGATATATATATACCAATATATTTACATATATGTAAACATAGCACCCTGTAAAACCCATAATAACAAAAACGTTTATATATACACTCAATATCTATCTCTCTTATTTAAAATATATATAAGATAAGAGAGATAGATATTGAGTGTATATATGTATGATATATTAATAGAATATTGACAGGGGGATACGACATATATAAGTAGATTCATATTGCCCGAGTCGAAGACGAGGGCAATATGGATCTAGTGAGGGCAATATATGTCGTATCTCCCGACAGTCCCCATTATCAGACATCTAGAGGAAAATCTGAACATCTCATATGATATGAATGTATCTGCAATATGCATTGCAACATTGTAAATAAGGGTACTGCAACATTTAAATAAGGGTACTAAAACAATGTAACATTTATGTTTCATTTATGTAATTTATGTCATTCATTTATGTGACAATGTGAAGGTCGACTTTTAAAACGGGAACCTTTTCTCGCAACCGGCTGCCATTTTGTTTGTTTTGAGAATAAATTTTAAATTTCGCATGACGTTGCCGTCACGCAGCGTCACGTTCCCGCCATCTATAAGAAAATATTCCCCTGTTAGCTCCATACCTCAGCCTCATCTTGCCTGTCTGCGCTGTATATTGATTTTAGAAAAAACACTACATATATCGCTCCGTCTGCTCCGCTGAGGCAGCCTCGAGGATTTTTCCGATCAATGTAAAATAAAAATGCTATGAGTGTTTAAAAAAAATCTTAAGATCAGCTGATTGGTCCTCTCGCCTGTCAATAACCACGATGAAGGTAACGCCCCTTGGGGGGGCAGCACTATGAAAACCTCGGATGCCTGGACGTGAGTCAGTCACTCTGGAAGATCGCGGGAGAGTCCACAACTGTGATTCTAAGCTGTGAATCAACTGAACTGTGAGTCTGCAATGTGCTCGCAATAAATGATTTGTTAGCCCTCAATGACAATGCAATGAGTTTTTAATGCTGTGAAATTGAGTTTGGTGGCCTGCACGCTGCCTGAAATGCTGTGAAAGTGAGTCTGGTGGCCTGCGCTCTGGCTGAAATGCTGTGAAATTGAGTCTGGTGGCCTGCACTCTGACTGAAATGCTGTGAAATTCTGGTGGCCTGCACTCTGCCTGAAATGCTGTGAAATTGGGTCTGGTTGCCTGCACTCTGCCTGAAATGCTGTGAAAATGCTGTGAAATTGGGTCTGGTTGGCACTGCACGCTGCCTCTGCCTGAAATGCTGTGAAATTGAGTCTGGTGGCCTGCACTCTGCCTGAAATGCTGTGAAATTGAGTCTGGTGGCCTGCACTCTGCCTGAAATGCTGTGAAATTGAGTCTGGTGGCCTGCACTCTGCCAGACCCAAGAATCCATTTGGCCCACAATGTTCGTACTAGCCCTCTGGAAACCAGTCCCTTCGGCCCACAACACCCATACTAGTGCTCCTGAAAGCACCCCCCCCCCCCCCCCCCAATTGCCACCAATATTGGAATTGGTGGAGAGGTGGCATATTGCGTTGGGGTACCAGCCCTCCCGTGTAAACATGGGACCCAACGGGTTCCACTTAACCCAGTAATGAATATATAGACACCAAGGATTTTTGCACAGTTTTTATTTTGTATATTTTTTTATTCTGAATAAAGTTATTTTTTTAAATTAAAAAATAATTTTCAATTTTTGTTTCCGAGTTGAAAGAATAATTAAGTATTGTGAAATGTATATTTTTGTATTCACTGCAGGTTGTCTGCATATTTTTGTTTTCTTTCAAAAAGTGAATCATTAAAGGAAATGGTCAAAGGGAGCTTGTCTTTCATCTTTTAAATAACTTTTAAAGTTATTCATATTGATACTCAATATAAATATATACCAATTTATACATATATGTAAACATAGCACCTTGTAAAACCCATAATAACAGAAACGTTTATATATACACTCAATATCTATCTCTCTTATCTTATATATATTTTAAATATCATATATATATATGATATATTACACATTATATCAGTAAACGTCTCATCTTGACCCCTTCCTGTCTGCGCTGTGTATTGATTTTAGAAAAAACACTACCATATATCGCTGTGATTTTTGACCATCCTACTCAGTCCTCCTCCGCTTAGGCAGCCCCGAGGATTTTTCCGATCAATGAAAAATAAAAAAGCTATGAGTGTTTAAAAAAATCTTGAGATCTTCTGATTGGTCCTCTCGCCTATCAATAACCACGACGGTGTATTACTTTATATCACGAAACTAGAAATTAGTATCCCTAACTTGTTAGATTTAATAACTCAATTTGGATTGTTTTCAGGATATAGAATTAACTGGAATAAAAGTGATCTTATGCCAATAATGGGAAATAACTTACATATATTACAACAATACCCTTTTAAGATTGCAAATGAAAAAATTAAATATCTTGGAATTTATGTAACAAAAAGATATGATTCTTTATTTAAATCTAATTTCCCACCCTTATTGAATAAATTACTTAAGAATATTCAATATTGGAAAACATTACCTATTTCAATGTTAGGTAAGATTAATGCGATAAAAATGATTTTTCTTCCACAATTACTATACTTGTTTCAAATTATCCCGATATATCTTCCTAAAATTTTTTTTAAGAAAGTGGACTCTATGGTTACCAATTTTATTTGGGATTATAAGAACCATAGAATAATTAAAAATTATTTATGTAAATCAAAAATGAATGGAGGTTTTGCATTGCCTGATTTTATGTTTTATTATTGGGCAGTTAATATAAAAAATATGAATTTCTGGTTGGAAGAACTAGATATACAACCAAACTGGTTAAAAATGGAAAAAGAAGACTGTCTACCTTTTGAAATTAGCTCGATTTTATTTGCAAATACTACAATACATAAGAAATTTTTTAGAGGAAACCCAATAATAGAAAGTGGAATACGTATTTGGAAACAATTTAAAAAAAACATTAAAATTACAGAATACACCACTAGCTCTTCCAATTGTAAACAATATTTATTTTAAACCTTCATTGATGGATAAAGGTTTCTTAAAATGGAAGAACTATGGAATAAATAAGATTGGCGATCTCTACAGGGAAAGTTTATTTCTCTCATTTCAGGAATTACAACAAAATTATGGATTACATTCCAAAGAATATTTTAGATATCTACAAATTAGAGAGTATGTTAAATCGAATACATTAGATTTTAGGAATAGAAAGACAGAAATTTTAGATGAATGTCTAAATAAACATCCGAATACAGAAAAATTAATATCATATATCTATAATATTTTACTGGAAGATGATTTACCAAATACGGATAAATATAGATAAGCATGGGAAAACGAATTAGGTCAAGTAATTAGTAGAGAAGTATGGAATGAAAGTTTACAACATATACATCACTGTTCATTAAATGCCAGACACTCCTTGATACAATTTAAAGTTATACATAGATTACATCTCTCAAAATCCAAATTAAATAGAATTTTCTCAAATGTTTCCGCGATATGTGATAAATGTCAACAATTAGAAGCTAATTTACGCATTCAAAAAATTTTTACTAGGATAGAAATATTTTAAAATAATCTCAATTGTAGTTAATGCAAATTTAATTCCAGATTCAAAATTAATCATATTGGGAATACTAGAAACGAATCAGATATTAACAACACAACAAATAATTTTTATTGGTTATAGTTTAATAATTGGTAAAAAAATTAATACTAAGATTTTGGAAAGGTCCCATTTCCCCTACAATTAAAATGTGGCTTACAGAAATGTCGGAGACACTTCATCTGGAACGATTAAGACTTGTCCTGATGGACATGCTGGATCAATTCAGAGGAATATGGTCTCCATTTATTGAATATTTAAAGGGTTAAGATGGTCCGGTTCGAGGCCATGACTGAAGCCTGAATGAATGAATAGATGAAGAATTATATACAATAGATCATGAATATATCTCCAATGAAGAATATCTTGTTTAATACTCCACTCATTTAATTTATCTCTTTTTTTATCTCTTTTTCACTTTATTACCTATCTCTATTTCCTACTGTTATAAAATAAAAAATATATATAGAAGTATAAATAAGATTGACTGTAAAAGTTTAAAATATTAAGAATGTATATGACGATAATATTTTCTTTTTTTTCTTTGATCTTGTATTATTTCTTCTTAATATGTAATTACTTCTAATAAAAATATTTTACAAAAAAATAACCACGATGGAGATAACGCCCCTTGGGGGGGGGGGGGGCAGCACTATGAAAACCCCGGATGCCTGGACGTGAGTCAGTCACTCTGGAAGATCGCGGGAGAGTCCACAACTGTGATTCTAAGCTGTGAATCAACTGAACTGTGAGTCTGCAATGTGCTTGCAATAAATGATTTGTTAGCCCTCAATGACAATGCAATGAGTTGTTAATGCTGTGAAATTGAGTACGGTGGCCTGCAAGCTGCCTGAAATGCTGTGAAATTGAGTTTGGTGGCCTGCACGCTGCCTGAAATGCTGTGAAAGTGAGTCTGGTGGGCCTGAGTGTCCTGCGCATCTGAAATGTGAAGTTAGGTCTAACTACCCATTCGGCCCACAATGTCCATACTAGCCCTCTGGAAACCAGTCCCTTCGGTCCGCAACACCCATACTAGTGCTCCTGAAAGCACACACCCCCCCAAATTGCCACCAATATTGGAATTGGTGGAGAGGTGTAATATTGCGTTGGGGTACCAGCCCTCCCGTGTAAACATGGGACCCAACGGGTTCCACTTAGCCCAGTAATGAATATATAGACACCAAGGATTTTTGCACAGTTTTAATTTTGTATATATTTTTTATTCTGAATAAAGTTTTTTTAAATAAAAAAATAATTTTCAATTTTTGTTTCTGAGTTGAAAGAATGATTAAGTTTTGTGAAATGTATATTTTTGTATTCACTGCAAGTTGTCTGCATATTTTTTTTTCTTTCAAAAAGTGAATCATTAAAGGAAATGGTCAATGGGAGCTTGTCTTTCATCTCTCAACCAAATGCTTCTGTGTAATCCAAAATAATCGAAGCCTTGGAAATAGATGCAGTATTTGTAAAAACATGAACAAGAGACACTGATAGTGTCACTGATTGGCAAGGGAGTTTGGGGTAGAGACAAGAGCTAACTAATGTAATAACAAGGACCTGTAAATGCTAGTTTATACCAAACATAGACACAGAATGCTGGAATAACTCTGGGTCAGGCAGCATCTCTGGAGAAAATTGAGAGATGACATTTCAGGTCATCTTCAGAAAATCATTTTCAATTTCAGAGATGAAAGAATGGTTAAGTTTTGCAAATTGGTGAATTCCCTTTTCCCTGCAGATTATCACCATTCTCTCTGAGTCTTTATAATTTTCTTTTCAAAAGTTAATCATTTTTGCAAATGTTCAGACAAGTTTGTCTTTATCTCCAAACCAAAATTTCTATGTAATTCTAAATGATTGAAACCTGGGAAATTGATGAAATATTAGCAAGCACAAAAAAAGAGTTACTGATATAGAAATATTATCCTTATCTTTTTAAAAGCTTTGAATGCTCCAGAATGTTTCACAGTAAATTAACTTTGAAGCATAGTCACTGCTTTGTATGTGGGCAAATAATTTGTACATGACAATACAAAAACAATGTAGCGAATTACTATTTAATCTGCATTGGTGATGCTGTTTATTGTACGAAACCTGGCTGGGACATATTGCTACTCACAGACACTGTGTGTGTGGATCCTGGATTTGTATTAGTGTAATTTAAAATTTTAACTTAAACAAGCAGGTATTTGGATGATATGGATGTTGATCAAGTCTGAATAGATAACTAAGCAATATGGTGAGTTTGATAAGAATTTGCCAGTGAATTGATTAGTAGTACTTGGAAGTCAATTCAGTATGGGTAAATTATATTTCTGTTAACTGGAAGACAAAGTATATGCATGCTCATAAGGTCATGGAGAAATATTTGAAGAAGGGTCTTGACATGAAACGTCACATCCATGTCCTCTAGAGATGCTACCTGACCTGCTGAGTTGCTCCTGAACTTTGTGTTTCACTCAAGGTTCCAGCACCTGCAGTTCCTTGCATCTCTAAAGATATCTAATGTAGCCTGTTGTTAATATGTCCGAGCACAAATAGAGTATTAATTAAAATGTATGTTTGAATTACATATCTATAGTACAATAAGAGAGCTGGATTTACTTTATCACCAAACCCCAAATCAGGTTAGATTACACCAAAAATAATATGATGAGGCCAAATTCCAAAA
The DNA here is from genome assembly GCA_035221665.1 of Okamejei kenojei. Classification (NCBI taxonomy): domain Eukaryota; kingdom Metazoa; phylum Chordata; class Chondrichthyes; order Rajiformes; family Rajidae; genus Okamejei; species Okamejei kenojei. The sequence goes on from CM069150.1 coordinate 40,880,696, forward strand.
TGGATTTCCCTTTCCCCTTATGGATGTTCTCTCCGGCCCATGTTCTCTCCGGCCCATAGTTGTGTAATTCCATGCTTCTCCCAAAAAAACATCCAATAATGGGCATGTGTGTAGCAGTGATCATAGACCTGGTGTCCTATAGAGAGTAATGGGACAAACAAAAAGTTATTCTGTCCCCTGAATAAGCATGTGCGGAAAGAGAGTACAGATGCTGGTTTACACTGAAGATAGACACAAAATGCTAGAGTAAGCCAGCATCTCTGGAGAGAACGAATGGGTGACGTTTCGGGTCAAGACCCTTCAGACGCCCATTCCTTCTTTCCAGAGATGCTGCCTGTCTCGCTGAGTTACTCCAGCATTTTGTCTCTACTCTGAATAAGCATTGTCACTTTTATAGATCACTGCACTCTTTTGAAGTGCACAAGAAACAATGTCCATTTCTAACTTTTAAGTGTGTGTGTGCATCTCTTGCTTCCTCATAATTTTTGCACTGCCATCTAATTTCTAATGATGAAGTACATTTGATGTAGGAATTCTGCTCTGTTTGTGTTTATCCATGAAATTAGGTTAGGGACAACATTAACCTACCAGTAATTTATTGGGTAAAGACACCTAGAGCAGAATTCCTCTGACACTACACTGCTATTTGGTATTCTTCCCCAATAATGAGAGGTAATCACACTAACACTAGCTGGTTGCACTGTAGCTTGTATTTTTATGAGATACAAGGAAGCAAAAAATTAGAACCAAGTCATACAGACAGAATTTAAAAAAAGGATATTTCAGTATAGATATTATGCTTGGCTCTCGTACTTAGAGACTTCCCCTCTTGTCAGTCAGCTCTTTCCTAACTCAACTCTATCCAAAGCATTTAAAATTCCTCTCTCATCTCTTAGAGTATTTGATGAAGGCATGCAATCTTAATACAGGAAAGAGGATATTACCACAATAAAAAAGAGGTCTTGAGGTTATTGTCATTAGAAAAACTAATACTTATGGAAAAACAACTCAGAAATGAGAAACAGATGGAAGATGCAGAATACGCTACATTCAATGGGAATGGAAGTAAGGACGAGTCTGAAGAAAGGTCTCAACCCCAAAATGTCACCTATTACTTCTCTCCAGAGATGCTGCCTGCCCCACTGAGTTACTCCAGAAATTTGTGTCTGTCTTTGGAAGGAAGGACCATTCTGTCCAAGTGACCAACCGAAAGGAGTTAAGTGACAGGAGGTTTTAGTTTTCAGTTCTAGAGATACAGCGCGGAAACAGGCCCTTCAGCCCACTGGGTCCGCCCTGACCAGCAATCCCCGCACATTAACACTATCCTACATCCGCTAGGGACAATTTTTACATTTACCAAGCCAATTAACCTACAAACCTGTACGTCTTTGGAGTGTGGGAGGACACCGAAGATCTCAGAGAAAACCCACGCAGGTCACGGGGAGAACGTACAAACTCCGTACAGACAGCACCCGTAGTCGGGATCAAACCCGGGTCTCAGGCACTGCATTCACTGTAAGGCAGCAACTCTACTGCTGCACCACCGTGAAGAGAAGAAGGGATTGTACACTAGATTTAACTTTATGAGAGTAACTTTGAAAAATTATATATGTTTGTGATTGATAATTTAGTCTACTCATCTCAAACACTACTTTGATCTAAATGGTGCTTTTAATATAGTAAATGATCTGAAGGCAATTCAGGAGAACTTGTGAAAGAACATATGAAATGAGCAGGAGTGAGGAGTGTCTCGAACAGGAACACCCGTCGAAAATGGATAGATCAGCCATGATTGAATGGCGGAGTAGACTTGATGAGCCGAATGGCGAAATTCTGCTCCTAGATCTTTTAAAAACCTACTCAGTCACAGGGAGAACGTACAAACTCCGTACAGACAGCACCCGAGGTCAGGATCGAACCCGGGTGTCTGGTGCTATAAGTCAGCAGCTCTACTGCTGCGCCACAGTGCCACAGATGTAATTAAGGTTTAAGATTACACTTCTTTGCATAAGGCACAAAAAAACGCACAAAGTGAAATAATTTCTTGACAGTTATTTCTTAATGACTACTTCCTCAACTGACAAAAAATTCTTGAATAATTTATAATTAATTTATTTTCGAAGAGATAGTAATTGAAATGAAATCTCGATGGCCTCTATCCATTGCTTTATCTTACTCAGTCACATACCTTCCCCAGCCTTGTAACCATATGAAATGAGCACTTTAATATTGACTTTTCTTCTCATTCAGAGATAATATTGCTTCTCCATTCGAGACTGTATGCTAAGGCTCTAAGCTCTGAAATCCCATCGCTAAACCTCGCGGCCTTACTACTTAAACCTACTCTTTGCCGAGTTTTTGTTCATCTGCCCTAATATCGCCTTTTATCGCTTGATGTCGCACTTGGTTTCATTTGCTAAATGTTTCCGAAAGAGTCTTTGCACCTTTTTGCTGTGTCAAAGGTGCTTTGTAAGTGGAAGTTGTTGCTTAAATTATACAGTCAGGACATGTCAAGTTATAGTGAAACAATTTAGACATGCTTTGAGATGACAAGCTGGTTTTGCAGCAGAATACCTTTGCCTCAGGAAAAGAATATCCTGTCAGTTCAAATGTGTTAAGAGATAAATTTGTTTCCAAAATAAAACATAAATCCAACAGTTAAATGGTGTTCAAAGGCATAAATTATGTGGCTTGGCACCTTAAGATGCTGTACCGCTCCATCAGTTTATTTTGCATGCTGCACAAATTAGTGTGTGACACAAAATGAAAACAACAATCAAGCTAAGAGCTTATATAATCAGTGACGTGCCCAAACCAGTTTAATAGATGGTCATTACTTTGAAAATCAGAAGCGAGCAGCATATGCTTATCTGTCTTGATTCACCGATCATCGATTTGCAGGATGTAATTTCCACAGGGCTGATGCCTAATTATCATGCGTTTCTACCTCATAGAGCGTCGTGCTTTAAATCTGCTCAATTTATTTGCGCCGTTTGGAATTTGTTTAAAAATACAGATTTGGTGGAGCTGCATAGTGCAGTGATTCAATTTAGCTCGGTGTGAAATGTCTTCCTTTCCAGGTAGTTGCAAACAGCAGCACACAAATGAAAGCAGCAGGTGTTAGAAATATTCAGCGTTCCACTCTTCCTGGTGAAAGAAAGAGAGTTAATGTTGCAGGTCAACAATCCTTCATCAGGTCTGGAAAGATGTGACAGAAACAGAAGTTGAGGAGATACTTGATAGAAGTATATAAAATGATGAGAGGCATGAATAGGGTAGACAGAACCGTTTTACCAGAGTGGAAATGTCCAACACTAAAGGACATGGCTGCAAGGTGAGAGGGGAATTGTTTAATGGAGATGTGTGGGCATGTATTTTACATTGACGGTAATGGGGACCTGGTACGCATTGACATACCAGGGCTGGTGGTGGAGGCAGATACAACAGTGGTGTTTAAGGGGGTTTTAGATGGGCACATGGAAGTGCAGGAAATAGAGGAATATGGGTCACATACAGGCAGATGAGATCAGTGTAACTTGGCATCATGTTCAGCACAAACAAAGGGCCCATTTTCGGTGCTGTACTGTTTTAAACCGTCAATGTCATTATTATCATCCTCAAAACATGAATGCAATGCCGCAAAAAGTTAAATAACGGAGAAAAGATGTGATTTTTTTTCATATGCCCCAGCTACTATACTTCCCCTTCTTCGCATGTTTTTCCTTTATTCATTGAAGCACGCTGCATCAATCTTTTTCTCAGTCTAAGCTTACGGAATTGCAATCTTTGCCCTCACAACTGGTTCAAACAAGATACGGGTTAAAAACAAACACAAGAAAAACATTCTTTTTTTAGTTGCTCTTACATTTCATGTGGGAACCACTTTATTACAGCACACCACTTCCTTATCTTGCCTAAAACGTACCTTCCCGAAATGCAAGCGAGAGGAAACAACCTCCCGCACTTGTATAATTAATCGCAAGAACCACATGCTAACTCGTTGCCCCTCTTCCTGTAAGACCAGGTGTCTCTCAGTAACTGGGAGAGGAAACAAAAAGCAAGGGAACGTCAGCTGTCATCAGGCCCACAGCATAACTACGGGTGCTGTCTGTACAGCATTTGGACGTTCTCCGTGACCACTTGGGTTTTCTCCGGCTGCTCCGGTTTCCTCCCACATTCCAAAGACGTACAGGTTTGGAGGTTAATTGGTTTGTATAAGTTGCCCCTACTGTGTAGGATGCGAAACTGGGACAACATAGAATTAATGTATGTATGATCATTTGTCGGCGGGGACTCAGTGGGCCGAAAGACTTGTTTCCACATCTCTAAACTAAAAAACTAAACATAGTTTTATATAGCTGAGTTTTATATAGCTGTAACATGACTTCCCAATTTTATACTCATCATACCAACCGATGAACGCAAGTATAGCATACACCTAATTTACCACCCTATCTATCTGTGTTACTGCTTTCAGGGAGCTATGGATTTGCATCCTAAGATCCTTCTGTACTTCAATTCTCCAAAGGGTCTGGCCATATATTGTATATTTTCACCCCCGAAAGTGCAATACCGCACACTAGTCCAGATTAAATTCCGTCTGCCATTGCTCTGTCCATATTTCCAACAGGTCTAATTCCTGAAGATAGATGCAAAAAGCTGAAGTAACTCAGCGGGACAGGCAGCATCTCTGGAGAGAAGGAATGGGTGATGTTTCGGGTCGAGACCCTTCCTCAGACTATATGCTGCCGAATCCTTTGACAGCGTTCCTCACTATCCTCAACTCCATCAATTTTTGTGTCATCTGCAAACGTACCATCCGCAGTTACATCCAAACCATTTATATATAATCACAAAAAAACAGAGAGGTCCCAGCACCATTAGTCACAGACCTCCAGTCAAATTAACACCCCTCCACCACAATCCTTTGTCTTCTGTAGCCAAACCAAATTTGAAACCAATCTGTTAAGTCTCCACGTGCCTTCATCTTCTGGATCAGCCTACCATGATGGACATTGTCGGAAACAACTTTATCTGGTAGGAAAATGGCAGGTCAGTCCCAAGGCAATTGAGATCAGACCTGCATAAATAGCTGTTTGCAAGTAGTCCTTGTCTCTTGTTGAGTCATACAGTGACACACATTGGTAACAGTCAGCTTCTGGCTCCAGGGCAGAGATGCAATCTAAACATTTTAAATATCAATCCACCCATTTTCCAGTTGTCAACTGTACCAAAACTTTTTATTTTACAGATTTTTAATGACTGGTTATAAAAGACTGAAGCTCGTCTCTTAATTGTATTTTAGTGTTTTCAAAACGCTCCCAAATCATGTTTGTGTTGAAATAAATAATTTCAATGATATTCTTCACAGAGGAGTTCAGTTTTTCACAGAGTGCACGGAAAGCCAACAACTTGGCATTAAATGTAAGACATTTGGTTCGAAGCAAATCATTTTTAGTTGCTCATTAACGCTCTATATTGTTATGTCAGAATCCAGCTGTTTACCAGTGGTAGAAACAAAGAACTGCACATAGACACTAAAGCTGGAGTAACTCAGCGGACAGGCAGCATCTCTGGAGAAAAAGGATGGGTGACGTTTCAGGTCGGGATGCTTCTTCAGGGTCTGAAAAGGGTCCTGACCTGAAACGTCACCAAGCCATTTTCAACAGAGATGTTGCCTGACCCGCCGTGTTACTCCGGCATTTTGTGCCTATCTTTGGTATAAACAAGCACCTGCAGTTCATTTGTATTACACCTGTGGCAAAAGAAGATGGGTTTTGCATGTTTAAATTGACCACAAAGGGGTCTGAATCGACAGAGGTGCTCTTGTTCATTTGCGATATGCCTCCTATTGTAAATATGTACTTTTACAGAGCCATTTGCCCCCATCTAAAATGTTGAAGCTGAAACTACATTGAAGCACCTGCTGTTATATTTGTGCGTAAGGAATATAAAACGTCATAGTACTTTAAGTCAGTGTGAAGATTTATCTGTGCAATTCTTCCATAATACCTGCTTGTCATGCTGCATAAAGACCTCTTACATCTACAGTTCCAAACTTTGTGTGGCTCACAGCAAGGAGATAAAATCGAAGTAGATATGCAAGAAAGCACTTTAGAAATGTAGCAACGTGCAAAATTAACAATAATAGACTGGACTTGACTAAATGAAGGAACAGAGAATACACATGCTTGTATTAAACGTGAATGATGTGCAAATGGTTCTGACAACATATCTCCGAGTTTACAAAAGTTCACAAAATTCTTAAAAGATTTAACTGGCCAAATACAGAAAAGATGTTTCCCTCAACTGAGGAGTCTAGGAACATTAGGTTCTATTTGAGAATATGGTACACTCTCTGGGACTTCGGTGAGGAAAATTTTCTTTCCCCGACAGATGTGGAAGCTTGGTGATTATCTGCACTCAAAACAGCGTTTGATATATTTTTAGGCATCATGGAAATCAAGGGAAATATGGAATGTACTGGGAAATAGTCTTCTACTGAAGATAAAGATTCACAATATGATGTTGGGAAATATAGGGTACAGAGTCATAGGCTCGTACAGCGTGGAAAGAGGCCCTTTGACCAACTTGCCCACATTGACCAACATGCCCCATCTACACTAGTCCCACCTGCCTGCGTTTTTGCCCATGTCCTTCTCAACCTATCCTATATATGCACCAGTCTAAATGTTTCTTAAACATTGTAATAGTACCTGTTTCAACCACCTCCTCAAACAGTTTGTTCCATATACCTTCCACCTTTTGCGTGAAAAAAAAGGTTGTCCCTCAGGTACCTATTAAATCTTCCCCCACTCACCTTAAACCTATGTCCTCTGGTTGTCCATTCGCCTGCTCTGGGTGAAAGACTCGTTTATTCCGTCTATTCCTCTCATTATCTTATCCACCTCTGTACGATCGCCCCTCATCCTCCTTCCTTTCCTGAAAGAGCCAGCTATCCGTGAAGGCAGACATTAATGTTAAAATTCCCTGCTGTTTTCAAAGTGCCAGCATAGTGTTTAGTTAAATGAGGAATTGCATATCAGGATCTCATTGAATATCAAGATCTCATTCCATGAGAGGGTCAAGAGTATTTTTTTGTCATATGTCCATTGTCACACGGAACAATACAACTCGTGGTCTACTGGACAACACTTCAGAAAAAAATTGCATGACTTAAGCAGAATGGCCATTGCAACAGAACTGGCTGCACAATTAATTCATGCAGAGAATATCCACAATTCTTCAGCAACCTTGTCCATTTTCAGGATCCAAACTCAGCACCCTCTAGTGGACTGGCAGAATATTAGTAGTTGTCCTGGGACCAATTTTCCACTATTTATACGTTAATTATGTTATTGTATAGTTTCCCAATTGGAATTGTTTAGAGCACCTGATGCATGGCAATCTATTCAGAAATTTACTAGGTACTCTATAAAATGCATCCATAATATGAATCTATATGGATTAGTAGGAGGTATCATCAAAGACCCACATAACCCAGGCCATGCTCTCATTTCACTCCTGCCATCAAGAAGAAGGTGCAGGAGTCTGAAAACCACAAACACCAGGTTCAAGAATAGCTTCTTCCTGACAACCATGAGGCTTTTGAACAGCACACAACGCTAACCACGACTATGAACTTCAATGGATTGCCTGTCCAAAGATGTGGTTTTTCTGCACTGGTCCTATGGTTATTCATTTATTGATTTTTTGTTTATTACATGTTATCTTTGTGTATTATGTTTACAGACCTGGGTTTCTCGAATCTTCTCTCCCCCCCCCCCCCCCCCACACCTACATTAACCCTAATGCTATGACCCCTAATGTTGTCAGGCAACTTTGTTATATTGTACCATATTGAGTAATTTATCCAATATACAGAGCCAGGATAAATAGGCAACTGTAACTGACTGGACGCCACTGGGATAAGTACTAGGCTCTTATCTATTTACAATGTAAATTAATGATTTAGATTTAAAGATTAGTGTGTTGTAGCCAGTTTTGATGACGATAAATGGAGATGCAAGCTGTGAGGAGAACATGCACAGTTTGCAAAAGGATATTGTTAGGTTAAGTAAGTGGACGAAAGTACAGATAATATGGGGATGGGTGAGATTTACTTCAGAGGGAAATTTAGATTTCCCGGGTCCGCATCGACCTGAGATCCATGCACACTTTACAATTTTACCAAATTAGCCTACAAACCTGTACGTCTCTGGAGTGAGGGAAGAAATCAGAGACCTCAGAAAAAACACCAGCAGGTCACGGGGAGAATGCACAAATTCTCTACAGACATCACCTGTAGCCGAATCGAACCAGGGTCTAAGGCAGAAACTCTACAACTGTGCCACCGCAATTGAATATTGTTGAAATGGGCAATGCGGAATGCTACAATCCAGAGATATTTACTTCACTACTGCAGATAGGGATGGCCAATCATACTGGATGAAACATCCAAGAGCCCAGCAGGGTGAACTGAGAGGTGACGGAACCTCTGATGAAATAGAGGAAATCTGTTGTTAAAATGTCCATGATAGCCCTCATCCCTACTGTAAATTACATTTAATAATTAATTAATGTACCTTACATGCAGAAACGTACAGAGGGAGCGGTCTATGGAAATCAGAAAGTGGTGGAGATCTTGTGAATGGGGTGCACAGCCTAAAGTTGTAGATCAACGGTAGACATCCAGCCCAGGACAGCACCAGTTACTGGGTGGATGGATTTGATGCCACCAGAGAAATGCCTCAGTGAGTGGGATGGTCTGGTCTGGATGTCCGCAGTCGCAAGCAGGGCTGTCTGTCATCCGCCACTTATGCAGGTGATGGGATGTTCTTGCATGGAGGGTGTGGCTTCTGTTCAGGGTTAGCCATTGCTTGTGATGGAGGTCAAAACCTGGTGGTTTCACTGTGGGGTCTGTCATGACCTCTCTGTTGTTGGTGTTGGCATCTTTCCAGGGTCTGCGCTACTCAGTCTTTGAGTCAAAGTCTTCCAGGGATTTAACGGAAGACCAGAAGGGTTTGCGGGACTTCAGGCGCATGTTGGGCAGATTGTTCAAGTCAGCATGGATGGGAAGGTCAGGGTTTGCCTCGATGGTGCACCAATCTTTCAACATCCTCTCCCTTCTGCATATGCTGGGAGGGGCGATATGAGAGAGGACGGGGAGCCGCTACAAAGGTGTTGACAAGTGTCCCTGTGTTGACTCGCATTGCAGCGTTAAGGACAGTGTCAACTCCTTTGGTGTGGCAGCTATTAGCCCTAGCTGTTGAGCAAAACTCGGCTGTTGAGGGCTAAGCTTGTGGTACGGAGGGTGTGTGCATTGGATCCCCAGCTGTTGCCTGCAGGTTTCCTGATGATGTTGACCCTTGCTTTCAGTTTATCAACCACCCTCTTAAGGTGTTCACGATAGGTGAGGGTGTGATCCAGGGTGACTCCGAGGTACTTGGGGAATTCTTCATTCTTCACCGGCTTACCACAATAGGACACTTGGAGCTTTGCATTGGCGAGCCGATTAATGAAGTGAAAGGCAGTGACAGTAGTCTTAGATGGGTTAGGGTAAAGTCGCCAGAAGGTGAAGTACTCCTCCATTCCCTTCAAGTCTTGGGTTAGCACTCTGCTGATATCCTCAAGGGCAGCTCTCTGGTAGGCAAGAGCAAGGTCATCTGCATATGCAAACGTCTTGGATGAGGTAGTTGGCATTTCACTCACATAAATGTTGAAGAGTAGAGGAGGTAGGACAGAGCCCTGGGGGAGACCATCATTCAGGGTCCTGACAGAGCTGGTCTGGTTCCCAAGTGAGACCCTAAATCTACGGTTGCTGAGGATGGATGAGAGGGCGTGCATGGTGGCTTGGCACTTCAAGATTCTGGAAGCTTCCAGCAACAGACCATGTCCCCACACTGTGTCATAAGCTGATGACAGATCGATGAGAGCAACACCAGTTTTCAGGGCATGTTGAAAGCCAGGTAGTGAGGGCAAGGACTTGATCTGTGCAGGTTCTACCAGGTCTAAAGCCGGCTTGCTCTCTGGGCAGAACAGGTTCTGCTGATGATCCAGCTAGTTACCGACCCATCTCCCTCATGTGCACATCCTACAAGCAGTGGTGGGCATGTGAAGATGTGACTATTGATGGGATCAATAGGTGGCAGAAATGTCAGAGAATGATGTGTTGATCCAGAGGTCGAGTGAAAGGTGAGGACCAGGGAAAGTATCTTTCTTCTGTCCGTGCATAAGGGGATAGCTGGTGGCATGAAAGGTGAAGATCAGGGGAACTCTATCCTTGTTCTGTCTGGGCATAGGGGAGATATAGACGCACTATCCTCATTTTAAAAAGTGGCTAAGAGATATTTATTGGAAATTTATCTTCAAACAATCTAAATCCTGGAATTTCCCACCAAACATTACCTTCGCAAAAGGAGTGCATAATTTGACAATTGCTCTCCACCTCATTTTAAGGCCAATTAGAGAGGGACGATGACTCTTGGCTTTGCTGGCGATACATAAATTCTGTAAATTAAATATAAACAGCATTAAAACACTCCTTTTATTATTACTACCTTTTAATAGAAACTAGAGGAAGTACTGAAAAATTGTCCTGGTTTACAACACCAGTGAATGAGATGCCACTCAAGTATCAGAAGAGGATTATGCTGCCCGATATCATTGTAATGTTTTCACAGTAAATCTGTTTACCCTGGGCCTGTTTCCACGCTGCATCCCTAAAGTCTAAAGTCTATTTTTCTTCAAAGGGGCAGCACTGATGTGGTATTCATTTGTTTTCATAAAACTCCAATCTTTCTTATCTAAAGTATTAATTTACAAGGTACATTTTCTGAACATTGTTACAGCTGCACCTGAATTAAAAGAGGTTTACAATTAACCATGTTATTCAAAATGCAAATAAAATAAATTTTGAATAAAATGGTTAATATGTTACAAATATAGGAAATGTACGATAAAAATTAGCACTAAAATTTTCACTCACGGTAGGGGAATCAAAAAATACAGACAATCGGGGAATCAAAATAAAAAGGGGGATATGTAGCGTGAATGCACAGAGCCTTGTACCCATAATAAGGGAAATAAGAGTGAGAGGAATAAGATCTGAAGAAGGGTCTCGACCCGAAACGTCGCCTATCTCCTTCGCTCCTTAGATGCTGCTGCACCCGCTGAGTTTCTCCAGCTTTTTGTGTAACCCAAGATTTATTACATATCTGGTGGGGAACTTTTTCACTCTGAGGTGGGTATATGGAATACACTGCCAGAGGAGGTAGTTGAGGCAGGTCTATGGATAGGAAATGTTTGGAGGAAAATTGACCAAATGTGTGCAAATTAAACTAGCTTAGTGGGTCGTGGGTCAGCAGGGACAGGTTGGGCTGAAGAGCCTGTTTCCCTGCTGTGTGATGCTGAGACTCATTAATATACATACAAATTTAATGAGAATCTACCGTTTCACTTTTTTTAGAAGCTAGGGATTTAAGGTTAAATCTCCTTATAGGTTTCCATGGTTACATGGATTAAGAGTATCGAAATTAGTTCCGTTTGAGCTCAGATAAACACTGTTGGGATAGATCAGTTATTCCCATCAACGCTTGTTTAAAACACCATATCAAGATATATATATGTGGATGTACTCTAACTGTTCGAACATGATTTTACGAACACGTTATAAATAAGTAACTCGGATATATTTAATTTTTATATAGTAAAGCTGAAAACTGCGCCTACTTGGCTACAAATTTCATAACAAGAGGATTTCAGTGCAGGAGTAAAGAGGTTCTTCTGCAGTTGTATAGGGCTCTGGTGAGACCACATCTGGAGTACTGTGTACAGTTTTGGTCTCCTAATTTGAGGAAGGACATCCTTGTGATTGAGGCAGTGCAGCGTAGGTTCACGAGATTGATCCCTGGGATGGCGGGACTGTCATATGAGGAAAGATTGAAAAGACTAGGCTTGTATTCACTGGAGTTTAGAAGGATGGGGGGGGGGAATCTTATAGAAACATATAAAATTATAAAAGGACTGGACAAGCTAGATGCAGGAAAAATGTTCCCAATGTTGGGCGAGTCCAGAACCAGGGGCCACAGCCTTAGAATAAAGGGGAGGTCATTTAAGACTGAGTTGAGAAAAAACTTTTTCACCCAGTGAGTTGTGAATTTGTGGAATTCCCTGCCACAGAGGGTAGTAGAGGCCAAATCATTGGATGGATTTAAGAGAGAGTTGGATAGAGCTCTAGGGGCTAGTGGAGTCAAGGGATATGGGGAGAAGGCAGGCACGGGTTATTGATAGCGGACGATCAGCCATGATCACAATGAATGGCGGTGCTGGCTCGAAGGGCCGAATGGCCTCCTCCTGCACCTATTTTCTATGTTTCTATGTTTCTAAATATATTTTCACGTATCTCAGTAGTCACCGAGCACATTTTCTCCATTTCTGCCATCACATTTCACGCTACAAAATCACTGAGTTTCCACATGATGAGGGCACGGTCTGTGGTCAGCTAGGTAAAGAATAATGGAGACTCGAGGAATTACAGATGCTGGAATCTAGCATAGGCAACAAAGTGCTGGAGTAACTCAGCAGGTCAGGCAGCATCTCTGGAGGACATGGATAGGTGATGTTTCACGTCAGAACCCTTCTCCAGACTCAAAAGAATTATCATTGATTAGATCCATTAAATGTTATTTTCCATCATCTAACATTGAGAAGTAATTTCTTTAGCCAGAGGATAAGCGAACCTGTGGAATTAATTGTCACAGACAGCTGTAGAGGCTAAGTAATTATTTTTAAGGCGGAAATTGATAGGTTCTTGGTTAGTAAAACCCCTGTCCCATGGTACGAGTTCATTCCAAGAGTTCTCCCGAGTTTGACCTGATTCGAACTCGGAGATTTACGGTAATGGCCACTCGTCGTTATTCGGGGCTCGCGTGGACATTTTTCATCATGTTGAAAAATCTTCACAAGTCTTCCCGTGCTTACCTGCCGTTAGCGAGTCTTCCCGAGTACCTTCTGTTAGTGCTAAGAGACGTCCCCGAGCTCCAACGTACCCGCTAAGGTCATTCTCCGTGCTTACCACGAGTTTGATTTTTTTTAAACTTGAGAGAGCTCTTGCAATGAACTCGCACCGTGGGACAGGGCTTATAAGGGCATCAAAGGTTAAAGAGAAAAGGCAGGAAAATGGGGTTGAGAGGGAAAGATAGATTGGCCATGATTGAATGGTGGAGCAGACTTGGTGGGCCGAATGGCCTAATTCTGTTCCTATGTCCAATGAACTTATGAACTCAGCTAATTATGTATTTCAATTCATGGGAAAGAAATATCATGATTTGATCTTGTGCAATAATATTACATGTCACCATAATTAACTTCCATCTGGCACTCAAATACACCTGGGCCATTTCCGACATCTCTCTACCGTTTCTAGACCGCACTATCTCCATCGCAGGTGACAGACTACTGACCAACATCTACTATAAACCCACTGACTCCCATGGCTATTTGGACTACACTTGTTCCCACCCTACTTCCTGTAAGAACTCCATCCCCTACTCCCAATTCCTCCGTCTACGCCGCGTCTGCTCCCAGGATGAGGTGTTCCAGACCAGGGAATCGGAGATATCCTCATGCTTTAGGAAACGGGGGTTCCCATCTTCTATTATAAATGAGGCTCTCACCAGGGTCTCTTCAATATCCAGTAATTCTGCTCTCACTCCCCATTCCCCCACAAGGGCAGAGTCCCCCTTGTACTCATCTTCCACCCTACCAGCCATCACGTACAACAAATAATCCTCCGACATTTTCGCCACCTCCAACGGGATCCCACCACTGGCCACATCTTCCCATCTCCTCCCCTTTCGGCAGAGACCGCTCCCTCTGTAACTCCCTGGTCCATTCGTCCCTTCCTACCCAAACCACCCCCTCTCCTGGCATTTTCCCTTGCAACTGCAGGAAATGCTACACTAGTCGCTTTACCTCCCCCCCTTGACTCCATCCAATGATCCAAGCAGTCTTTCCAGGTGTGGCAGAGGTTCACCTGCACCTCCTTCAACCTTATCTATTACATCCGCTACTCTAGGTGGGTCAGCTGCTCTACATCAGTGAGATCAAGCGCAGGCTTGGCGATCGCTTCACCCAACACCTCCGCTGGGTTCGCAATAACCAACCTGATCTCCTGGTGGCTCAGCACTTCAACTCCCCCTCCCATTCCGAATCTGACCTTTCTGTCCTGGGCCTCCTCCATGGCCAAAGTGAGGCCCGCCGTAAACTGGAGGAGCAGCACCTCATATTTCCCTTGGGCAGTTTACACCCCAGCGGTATAAACATTGACCTCCAATTTTAGGTACTCCCTGCTTTCTCCTTCTTTCCCCTCCCCTTCCCAGCTCTCCCACAGCCCACTGTCTCCGCCTTTTTTCTTCCCGCCCCCCCCCAACCCCCACATCAGTCTGAAGAAGGGTCTTGACTCGGAACGTCACATTTCCTTTGCTCCATAGATGCTGCCTCACCTGATGAGTTTCTCCAGCATTTTTGTGTACTCACCATAATAAAAAATAATTTGTACAATGTAGCATTATAAAGACTTCAGCTCAATATTGTTGAAGGGGATTTTAAACGTGTAAAAGTGGGTGAGTTCAGGTGTGGAGGAATGTAAAACTTTGAATTCCCATTTCTTGATTGCAGCCTCCCCTTGGCCATCCTTGGCCAACCAATTCATATCTTGGAGCTAGACCATTCAATGTTTTATAAGGGCTTGTCTGTCATTTTTAAGTAAACCTTAGCTAGAAATGTTTTCCTGGCTTTGGGAAATGTTAGCCAAAGAGAAGAACAAAGGAATATTTGGGAAAGAGACAAGTGTCCTTTCCACCATTACTCGAGTGAGAAGGAACAGAGGGTTGTCCCATCAGCTACTTGGCTTTCCCCATCAGTAATTGCATTATTTTCTCTGTGATTATCTACCCATTGTATCCTTAATCTATCTGTGACCTCATGCAATCACCCTACAATCCTGCAGGATCCTGCACCTCGCATACCCCCCCCCCCCCCCCCCCCCCCCCCCACCCCCCACCTCACTTCATCATCTTCTCCCCACCAACATTCTTTGCCTACAAGAGAGCCAAATCTGTCAGCCACATCCACAGAGTCAAGGAGTCACATAGCATGGAATCAGGCCCTTCGGCCCAACTTGCCAATGCTGACCAACATGCCCCATCTACACAACTATTCCTCTCGTGATCTAATACACCTCTATAAGATCACCCCTCTTCATCCGGCACTCAAAGGAATAAGGTCCTAGCCTGCGGACACCCTCTCCCTATAACCCAGGCCTTAGAGTCTTGGCAACGTCTTCATAAATGTTCTCTGCACCCTTTCCAGCTGAAAAAACATTTCTTTCCATCTTACCAACATCCAGCCAAAACTTCTCAACAATTCCATAATCCCGGGTTTCTGAGTCAACTAGACCTCCTCTCAACTGCTTGGAGATTAAGTTAGACACAAAATACTTGAGTAACTCGGGCAGCATCTCTGGATAGAAGGGCTGGGTGGCGTTTCGGGTTCGAGACCCTTCTTCAGACTTTAATATCAAAGCTTTTTTTTTTGGTTATTCATTAATGGGATGCGAATATTAACAGTAAGGCCAGCTTTTATTATCCCTAATTACCCCCTCTACAGGGGGAAGGGCAGTAAACGTTTTCATGGGCCTGTTAAGAGTAATCAAGTGCCTTCAATATACAGACCAAACTAGGCACTAGGCAGAGTCTTTGATGAACCAAGTTATTTTAATGACCATCCATGAGTCTCATTGTTAGCATTAGTAATATTTTTTACATTCCAGATTGATGTAATTATTTACATATTAATTCACCCATGCTATAAATGTAGAATTTTAAGACATGTCCTCAGAGGAATAGTTTAAATAACAGTTTTACAGTTTAATAGTCATAGTTTTACTGATCCAGTAAGTTAACCATTATGTTACTGTATCCCACACACAGTGAAACAGGATAACCCAAGTGATAGGAAGGAACTGCAGATGCTGGTTGACACAAAGTGCTGGATTAACTCAGCGGGTAAGGCAGCATCTTTGCGCAGAAAGAACAGATGATGTTTTGGACCAGGACTCATCTTCAGGCTGAATGTAGGGGGGGGGGGGGGGAGTGGCTTTACTCGCCTTGAGATTCCTCCCCTCCCCCCCCCTCCCCCTTCCCCTCCCCCTCCCCCTCCCGCACTCACTTTGAGGAAGGGTCCCGACCCAAAATGTCACCGATCCCTTTTCTCCTGAGATGCTGCCTGACCCGCTGAGTTGCTCCAGTACTTTGCGTCTATCTTTGGTATAATCCACATGCAATATTTCTCAGGATTAAGCTTCAAGTGAAAGCTATTGTGAAATTTATCCCACATGTTCAAACAACGTCATTGAAAATACTCAATAGTGAGTCTTTCCGCCAACTCAATGCAAATTAATGTAACTCTCCATTCTGAAGACACACGGGAAGGTGGGTTTTGACGCAGCGACTGCTGAAAGGGGCAACAAAGCATCATTGATGTTCCATTAATTAATGAATCATTGCTCTCAGTAAAAATACAAAAATAAGTATGATTATTTCATCCCTGCCATTAAAAAACTGCTGATGATTATCATCCTGCTGCATAGCCATCTTCTGACAGAGAATGAAAATCTCAAATCAGCATTTACAGTGTACAGATACATGATAAGGGAATAACGTTTATTACAATGTAAAGCCAACAAAGTCCGATTAAGGATAGTCTAAGCATCACCAACAAGGTAGATAGTAGTTCAGGACTGCTCTCCAGTCAATAAGCATGGCTGATATGAATTTTGTACAGAAAATCAATTTACACTCCATATAATATTCTCTAAAACGGTCCACATTCATATTAAGGCACAAGAAACTGAAGATGCTGAAATGATGAGCAAAACACAAAATGCTGGAGCACCTCAGTGGGTCAGGCAGCATCTGGGGAAGGACAATAGTGAAGTACCATTTGATCCTGAAATTTGGTCAGCACTGGTTAAAACATTGAACAGGGTCGACAAGTGACATTATTTTGGTTGCTGTAAGCTGTATCCAATATTTATTGCAGAGAAAATGTATTTGCTGAGAGGTAAAGTACTTACTGCATTCAACTACTGGCAACAGTTGTCACATCCTTAATGATATTTGCCTTATTATTTCCTCCTGATTGATCTCTTTATTCTAGATAAGAATTTGAGTTGGTACTATCAGGTGGGCTAACTTGAATTGAGAGTTGAGGTGAGACCTGTTCGAAGCAGACACAATTATGTGATGGATAAGGTAACCAGTCAGAACCTCCTTCCCAGGGTGGAAATATCAAAAACTAGAGGGCAAAGCTGTAAGGCGAGAGGGAAAAAGTATAAAGGACATGTGTGGGGCATGTATTTTACACAGAGGGTGGTGGGTGCTTGGAATGCATTGCCAGAGGTGGTGGTGGAGGCAGATATGATAGTAGTGTTTGAGGCTTTTAGATAGGACATAGATGTGCAGGGAATGGAGGGATGTGGATCATATAATGATAGATGAGATTAGTTTATTTTGGCATCATGTTCGGCACGGACATTTTGGAGCCAAGGGCCTATTCCTGTGCTCTGTGTTCTAATATTTAAACATAATTAATTCCATGTTTATTTTAATATATATTTATGTACAACCATGTATATTTTTTAAAGTTGGTCGTTTAAGTACAATGAATAAAAATATTGAACCCCAGGATAAAAAGTAAATAATGAAGAAGATACTGGATAATGAATGCAGGACTGATTTCATTCAATTGCTTGAGAAAAGTTGCTAACTATACTTATTTTACTTGGATACAACAAGAGGACATAAAATTCATTTTTAGAATTCAGAGATGCAACTCGGAAACAGGCCCTTCAGCCCATCGAGTCCGTGCCAACCTGCGATCCCTGCACACTATCACTATTCTACACACTAGGGAAAATTCACCTTTTTTTTACCAAAGCCAATTAGCCTACAAACCTGTACGTCTTTGGAGTGTGGGAGGAAACCAGAGCATCCGGAGAAAACCCACGCAGGTCACGGAGAGAATGTACAAACTTTGTATATACAGCACCCCTAGTCAGGATCAAACCTGGGTCTCTGGCGCTGAAAGGCAGCAACTGTACTGTTGCACCACCGTGCTGCCCATAATTAAAGTAAAAGAATAAAGTAAAAGGAACATTTTTCAGTTCCTCCTTCTTTTATCTATCACCATTATCAAGGCTTTATTATAAGACATAGTTTGTCAGGCATTGCCCTTGACATTGTCAAATGACCCTCTTCCATTATGAATTGCAGCACTTTTGTGTGAGATATATGGTATCCTGGATACCACAGCAAACTCGGAGCATTCGATGACGGTGAAACATATAACATCAGACACGCTCACTCAAAGTGGTAAGAACATGAGAATAATAACAATTGCGATTTAAGACAATGATAATAGTGTCAGTAAGTGAAATATAAAATTATGCCAAATTGATTTCTAAGTAGGCAGAGCATCACCTTTGGACCACCAAAGACAGTACTAAGTACTTTTTTAAAATATTAAAACAGTAGAAGCAGTCATGCTTCAAGGAAACCTGGAAAGCATTCCGAAATATAAATTATTTTAGTATGTTATTGACATGCATAGAAAAGAGCATTAATTGAATGCTAGACAAAAGACCCAAGGAACTACAGATGTTGGTTTACAAAAGAAAGACACAAAGTGCTGAAGTAAGCCAGCGGGTCAGGCAGCATCTCTGGAGAAAATAGATAGGTGACATTTTGGGTTGGGACCCTTCTTCATAGTGAAAGTGGTGGGGAGGAACGGGGGAGGGAGCTGGAAGACTTTGTCCTGCTCCCACCTCTCTTCCAGCATTATTCTCCTCACCCCCCCCCCCCCCCCCCCCCTCATCACAATCAGTCTGAAACATAGAAACATAGAGGGTTCGGCCTGCACCGCCATTCCATGGCTGATCCTGCCAATGAACAACTACCCTCTGTGGCAGAGAGTCCAGAGACTCACCACTCTCTGTTCTCCCCAAGAATTTTGTAAGTTTCTGTGATGGAATCCCTTCTCTGCACTGGCAATAATGTCCTTCCTCAGATCTGTTACCCACTGAGTTACTCCATCACTTGATGTCTTCAATTGAATGCTAGTCTTTATATCTAAAATACTGGAACATAAGAAAGTGGGAATTTACTCTGTCGCTATCCAAAGCCTGTTCACCTCTCCCTCGGCATGCAAGAAACAGTTCCAGAAGCACATTAGGAAGAATGGACGGAAGGCAATGTACAATTGCCAGAATGATATCCGGGCTCCACAGGTTAAATTATAAAAATAAATCACACATAAAATCAGGCTTGCATTCTTTAGAATGTAGGTGCTTAAATAGTGATTTGTTTGACGTTTTAAAGATATATTAAAAAATCAATGGTTCAATGACACTTTATTGCCGTCGATACAGTGAAATTATTTGTGTAACATACAAATTCAGTAAAATCTTACAGTACGCAAACACAATCATGCGAAAATACAAAGGGTGATAGCGCCGATGGTCGAGGACGGGCCACGTGGGAGTCGGAGGAGGCGCCACCGGGAACAAAGGAGGACCCGGCGCGGAGGGACGTCCATGGGGACAACAAACGAGGACCCAGCGTTGGGAGGGACATCCGTGACGGGGGACAACAAAGTGGGGGAACCGCCATGGGGGAGGGGAGAACAAAGGAGGATGCCACACGGGATACTTTGTAACTTTGTCGCGGCCCCTTATGTGGCGACTCTTTGCATACGTTGGACATGCAAAACAAAGAATTTCACTGTGACTTGTCACATGTGACAATCAAATATTAATTCAACGTGCAATGATTGGAGTGTAAGAATAGTAGACTTCACTGAGCCAGTGCACTAAGAGTCGCCATGTTTCCAGCGCCAACTTGTACTCTTCAAGTATCAAGTTCTTCAAAATATTGTGTCCTTATCTTGGCCACAGAGGCCTGTTGTCCTGGCAGTGACAGTGGATCATTGTTGCAGGGCTTGGCCTGGCGATGTTATCAATGTCAAAAACGGAGAGGGTACACAGAAAAAAAATGTTTCTACCAGTTGGTGCACTTGACTAGGAAGCAGATATTTAGGGTCAGGCATTTCAGAAGTGAAGATAAACACAAAATGCTGGAGTAACTCAGCGGGTCAGGCAGCATCCCTGGAAAAAAGGAATATGTGATATTTTGGTTGGAAACCCTTCTTCAGAAGTGAAGGAAGCTCTTCTACAAGCAGAAGATAGTAGAAATCTGGATATCTCATCTGCAAATGGCAATTGATGTTAGGTCAATTTTAGTTTTAATCTGAGACTCGATAAATGCTTGTTATAGCATGGGTCTGTTTGATCACAGATCAACTATGAACTCATAAAATGGTGGACCATGTTTAAAACGTTAAATGGCCAACAACCATATTTGTCTTCTTAATTCCATTTCATATCAATTAGAGACTAAAAATCAGATACTTTGAGGGCCAAAGATGGAGCGGTTTAGATGATATCATTCAGATGGATGGACAGAGAGTTGAAACATGCCAACGTCGCCTTGTTGCATCTCCTTCTATTTGCATTATTTTATTTGAAGCAAGTGTCCTAGTTTAAAAACCAGTGATCATAAATGACATGGGCATTGCTTATCCAAAGGAGAGTAACTTAGCAACAGTAGCTTGATGTAATTACATTAGTCTTGTGTGTCAGAGCAGGAATTTGAGGAAAGAGAAGCTAACGTCAAAATGAAATACAAAATTCTAGCCATCTCACAGAACTTCACAGAGGAAGCTATGTATATTTTGCTGAAGACTGATTCAATTAACAATTTAAAATGAATTCATTATGATGATCTGTACAAATTCTGGTAAACGCACAACTAGAAACATTAGCACTGAAATTCCTCAGACATGTTCTGCCTCCAAAATACTTCAGTGCTGAAACTATTTCAGTCCAATAAACTTTATTCTAGGTTAAAGGATTCCACAGTTATGTAATACTGAAGTATATTAAGCTTACTGCAATTAAACCATCCGTTTCAAGAACTTCATATCTTTCCAAACACTTTATTTTCAATTATGCATCAGATAACATTTCAAACCCAATATTCTGCACTCTGGTTAACTTCTCTTTGCACTATCAGAAGAATTCGCGTATGGTACGATTTGCCTGGAAAATCTTTCACTTTATGTTTGTACACATGGCAATAATAAAGCAATACCAATACCTATTCATTTTACTCCACTGCTACTTCTAAGGCACATAATAGTCCACCAACCTTACACAAAAAACAAACCTATCAAAACATACTTCTTCTCCTAAGAATTACATTCTTTTGTGATAAATTCCCTCTCTAGTTGGCAACTCATTAGCTGGTAAGAATACTTTTTTTTTGTCCATTTATTCCCAGGTCTAGGAATTTGAAGAAGTTTGGATGGATTGATGGTGTTGAAGGCAGAGCTATAGTCTATGAATTGTTCAATAGTGGTTTATTTATCACATATGCAACTGCACAGTGAAATTCTTATTCCATACTAGAACAAGTGGGACCGGTGGGTCCCTGTCACATGGGAGGTCTGGTCCCCCAACGCAACCCGTTCCCCCAACGCAATATTCCACCACTCATCTAGTTCCCCCAACGCAATTATCTACCACTCACCCATATCCCCCAACTGCGCAGGGGCGGCTCATTTCCCCTTGTTCCCCAGCACTCCCTCCCCCTCCTCTTCAGCCTCCCAATTGCACGCTTCCAGGACTTTAACAATGAATCCAATTGCACTTCCCCTGCCTCCCCCAGCACTCCCTCCCACTCCTATTTAGCTCCCTGTTTTTAAACTTTAAAAAATGTGAATAACTTGTAAAATATACCATCAATCTGAACGAAACTTGATACAAACCACCACATGACAATTGTGAGTAAGATGGTCCAAAAATTGTCGCACTATCATGTACCATTTTGGCATAATTTGAGGACATCACCGAATCCGAGATCACAGACACGTGCGCACACATAGAAATAAACAAGATGAGAGTTTTAGTAATATATAGATATTACACATGCAGGCACCACCATTTTTGGCACTATTATTCAAAGCCCAATGTCCGGTCGACACGGGCGCTTGATGTACTGGAGTAGTTCCCGTGAACTGACCTTCCCCTCCTCTCTTCACCCGGGGCCGTCTCCTGCAGCCTAACATGAAGGCACTGGAGGCATTTCCCCAATTCACCCTCCTTCCGGCCCTTGCTCCTCGCGACTGATTTCTCCAGCTCACAGTTACGCCAGGAGAGTAACATGGGAGTGCTTGGTGTCTAGGTGTTCTAGAGATGGGTTTAGAGCCAGGGAGATGATGTCTGCAGTGGACTTTTTGTGATGGGAAGCAAACTGGACTGGATCATGTGTGGCTAGACGGTTGGTGTTAATGTGTCCCTTGAAGCCTTCATGATGGTGGCTATTAGATTCACCGGTCGTAATCATTAAAACACGCTTCCTTACTTTTCTTTGGTAACAAGTGGCACGGTGGCTCAGTGGTAGAGGTGCTGCTTTACAGTGCTTACAGCGCCAGAGACCCAGGTTCGATCCCGACTACGGGTGTTGTCTGAATGAAGTTTGTACGTTCTCCCCGTGACCGCATGGTTTTTCTCCGAGATCTTCAGTTTTCTACCACACTCCAGAGACGTACAGGTTTGTAGGCTAATCGGCTAGGTATAAAAATGTTAAAAAGATTGTCCCTAATGAGTGTAGGATAATGTTAATTTGTGGGGATCGCTGCTCGGTGCGGACTCGGTGGGCCGAAGGGCCTATTTTCACGCTGTATCTCTAAACTAAACTAAACTAAACTGGGTTGGTAGTAGTCTTTTGAAGCAGGGTACACAAAAAGCTGGAGAAACTCAGCGGGTGCAGCAGCATCTAAGGAGCGAAGGAGATAGGCGACGTTTCGGGCCAAAACCCTTCTTCAGTCTTTTGAAGCAGGTTGGGACCTCAGAATGGAGTAGTGAGAGTTTAAAGATGTTTGTGAACACCTCTGTCGTTAAAGTCCTGAGGATGTTGTCAGAGACTCCACCCGGGGATTGTCTTGTTTGAATAATTATCAAGGTTTCCAGTTCAGCGTGAATGTGAATGTGAGTAATATTATCTCAGTTATTTGTAGTGGCTAATGTCCCTCTATTTTAGGAATTCAAACGTCACCGTCATAGTTTATGAAGCTTAATTTATTGAATAAACAAATCTGAAATTATGACCGGAACAGGTGACTGTGAAAACATCGGATTGTTGTAAACCATCTCCTTTGCAGAGTGAGATATGCTGCCTGGCCTGTAAGTGATTCCAGACTCAAGGCAATGATAGGGGTAGATAGGAAGAATCTTTCCCCCATGGTGAGGCTATCTGAAACAAGAGAGTATAGTTATTAGCTAAGAGGTAGGGTGTTGAGCTGGGATTAGAGGGGATTTTTTTCATACACAGTGTGTATGGATTCAAGACAGAGGAGGTGGTGGAGGCAGACATTCTCACATATTTAAGAAGCATTAGGTCAAACTAAAGCATAAAAGGCCATGCACCAATGTCAGTAAAACATTTCTTTGAGATACAGAGCGGAAACAGGCCCTTCGGCCCACTGAGTCCACAGCACATGAACACTATCCTACACACACTGGGAACAATTTACACGTATACCGAGCCAAGTATCCTACAAACCTGTACGTCTTTGGAGTGTGGGAGGAAACCGAAGATCTCGGAGAAAACCCACGCAGTCACGGGGGGAACGTACAAACTCCGTACAGACAGCACCCGTAGTCAGGATCAAACCCGAGTCTCTGGCGCTTCTTCTTTCGTGCCTACCTTCCATGTTTCAAATGTTGACATCGCTGTCATCGTCCGTCGTGAAAATGCAAGCGCTGTAAGGTAGCAACTCTACTGCTGTGCCACCGTGCTGTCTCATATACTAATGGGTTTAGTACTCAATGGTTGGCATGGACATAGTAGGCTGTTTTTATGTTGCGTGCCTCTGTGATTCATCCTTCTTCATATACAATAGCCTTGCCACTGGGAATTGACCAAAGAGCATGAGATTCTGTATTGACCTGAAAATGCACTGAAAACGATATATAAGTAATGCAGCTAGAAGAACAAGTCAAAAGTAGATGCTTGTAAAGAGTGTCTCACCGATTCACCTCTACACCATTGCGGACATTGGACTTTGTCTATGAAACTGATCAGCTGCAATGCTGAGAAATATGTTCTGAACTCTGTATTGTCCCCTTTGCTCTATCTCCTGGACTTGAGTTTGACTTGCTTGTACCAACGTAATATTCGGTTGGACAGCATGCAAAACAAAACTTTTCACTTTACCTCAGTAAACTTCACACCGGTGAATCTAAAGTCCATGACTCCCAATGTGATTCAATTTGTTATAAAGGGAAAACAGATGTACCAAGTCACTCTCCATTGACTCAACATAGGTTAGCCTGCTTGATCACCATCCCATCATCACCTTAAACACTCGCTTACAGAAGCTGCAGTGTAAGAGGTAATTATCTAGATACAAATTATAGGACATAGTACATCAACTTATCGTGACCTTCTAGCCTGCTCCAGGAACCTCCACCTCCAGGAACAAAGCAGGTGGAATATCACCACCTTTGATTTATCCTCTATGTCATTCGTCATTCTGATGTAGAATTGCCTCAGTGTTCCAACATTATTTCTAGTTGACCATAACTTGTCAGAATCCCAACCATAACGGGTTTATGAGTGATTCTTCACCACAGGAACTGTGTCAACCCACTCCAAGGTAGGTTATCATCCCCTTCATGAAGCAATGATAGTTGGCTAAACAACACTAGCCTGGCCATGGTGTTCATATCCCCACGAATGAATATTAATATTTTTCATAGAATCTTAGTTACAAATTAAATGCTACATTTTTAAATATATCCCTGAAACCAAGCCAACACATTCATTTAGTTGTAACAAAGGAACAGACTGGAGGGATTCGAAATGATTGTGAAATATTGAGTCACTTCTGCATTTTATTGTGAAGCTCAGGGAATAAAGCTGAAAGCCTGCAGCTCCTTAGAAGTTTTCCCATTGTATTTCTGTATCTCTTCTGACAAAACAAAATCCCAAGGCTGCAAAATTAGTCTACCTGAGAGAAAAGATGATTTCGAAATATAGCTTTGCATGTTTTCCAATCTCTTATTTATTATATCAATGTCTTTAGTAGAAAATAGATAAATAAAATGTGAGTGTGATGGGCAAATCTTTAAAAAAACATTATTGTGTCCAGCAAAAGCACACACACACACACACACACACACACACACACACACACACACACACACACACACACACACACACATATATATATGAATTGAATTTTCAATTGTATTTTCAAAAAGAGCTGCTTTAAAAGATGGCTGTGATGCCCTTGAAGTGGATTGTTTATCAATGCCTGCTGAATCCCCTCCAACCTTACAAACACTCTTAAGATTTTGCAGTTCTCCATTCTCCTTAATAGAGTGGGAAAAGCTAACAGTCAAGACAATGTCCTTTATTACGCAAGCATACTCAACGACTGACTTACAGCAGGCACCCTACCGGATCATCTGACCACTGCTGTAGACTGCTGCTCCACCTAGTGCCTCGTCCATCCACTACCCAAGTAAAGCTGCACAGACTCCAGCCATAATGCCTGATCATAAATAACATTTGAAAGCAACGTTTTTCGAGGCAGAAGAACAATTGAACCATGGCAAGAAAACAATATATTCAATTGTCTTTCAAGATATCTGCTTTCAAGAGGGAGCTAGATAGGGCTCTTAAAGATAGCGGAGTCACGGGGATATGGGGAGAAGGCAGGAACGGGGTACTGATTGGGGATGATCAGCCATGATCACATTGAATGGCGGTGCTGGCTTGAAGGGCCGAATGGCCTACTCCAGCACCTATTGATTATTGTCTGTTGTCTGCTGAAATTATTGCCACGTGGTCCTAGGAACAGTAAAACGTTTTATTTTGCGTGTTCTCCCATCAAATCAGATGAAACTAAACATGAATATAACCAAGCCAAGCTCAAGTGGCAGGCAGCGGGGTGCGCAGCGGTATAGTTGCTGCCTTACCGCGCCAGAGACCTGGCTTCGATCCCGGTTATGGGGGCCAGCTGTACGGAGTTTGTACGTTCTCCCCGTGACCTGCATGGGTTTACTCTGGGATCTCTGGTTTCCTCTTACACTCCAAAGATGTACAGGTTTGTAGTTTGATTAGCTTCGGTAAAATTCTAAATTGTCCCTAGTGTGTATCGGATAGTGTTAGTGTGCGGGGATGGCTGGTCGGCATGGACTCGTTGGGCTGAAGGGCCTGTTTCCATGCTGTATCTCTAATATAAACTAAACTGAGTGCAATAGGTAAAGCAAAAAGCTGTAAGAAGCGAGAGAAAATGACACACATGGTGAACCAATACCAAGTATTCAGTGGATGAGGGGATGCAAAGGCTGCAAGGGAACATGGACAAACTGAGTGAGTGGCCAACAGAATGGCAGATGAAATACAATGTGGGAAAATGTGATTTATCTAATTCAACATTTCAAACTGATTTATAAAGGTTCCTGTATGTCCTTGAACACAAATCACTTACGACAGAGAATTAGGAAGGCAAATCAGTTTCTTTCAACAATACCTGATCAGATGATATTTGGGATTAAATTATTATCTTTAAGAATTATGAGATTGGCGCACATGTTACACATCTCAAATTATGAATATTTGATTATCACAAAATTAATTATATTACATTACATGTTCATAACATTTCAGGATTTGGCACTCACAAAGGTAAAATCACTTCATTATTGTAAAACTAGTGAATCTGAAGAAAAGTCCCAACCCAAAACATCACCTGTCCATTTTCCTCCACAGTTGCTGATTGACTTGTTGAGTTCCTCTGGCAGCTTGTTTTTATCGAGCTATTTCGCCCACATATATTTTATAGAAATGATTCATAATACTTGTAACGTGCGTTGTGAAAGAAGAGCTTATTGTTCAGATAGCCGAGAACAAAATTCTACATTTTGGGCTGTTCTAGAAAATGCACACTCCAATAAGGTTTCAAATTCCATCAATGTGTCCCGACCTGAAAGATCACCTATCTATTTTCACCAGAGATGCTGCCTCACCTGCTGAGTTACTCCAGCACTTTGTGTCTATCTTGCAAATCAGCACCTGCGGTTCCTTTTTATTCCACTCGTCCTATCATAGGTCGCCCCATCACTGGAAGGATGTGCAGAAGGGGTTTACCAGAATACAGCACATCGTAGATCAGAGAGTATGAGTTATAAGGAGGGGTTGGACAAATTTGCACTGTTTTATCTTGTGTGTTGGTGGGTGAGAGGAGGTCTGATCGAATTTCATAAAATTATGAGAAATTATAATGAGGTTGGACACTGAGAATCTTTTTCCCAGGATGGAAATGGTGAATACTATTGGTTCAAAGCCCAAGATAAAGTTTTAAGGTGATGTGTTGGGGGGCAAGTTTGTTTTGAACAGAGGGTGGTGGGCGCCTGGAATACACCCTGGAGGGAATTTCTTGGAAAATTCAGTTAAGAAGCATTAACACTAAGGTTTGGAGTTATCAGCATATAAAAGAAATCAATCGAAAAAAGACCAATTGACTTTTGATCCCAGCCCTCCTAAAGGGTCACGCGCTAATTGTACTGGAATGTAGGTTATAGATTCTGGTGAAAAGTTAATTGTCCTTATTTCATGGAAATGATGATCATCACAGGTGTCAGAGGTTATGGGGAGAAGGCAGGAGAATGGGGTTAGGAGGGAGAGGTAGACGAGCCATGATTGAATGGCTGAGTAGACTTGATGGGCCAAATGGCTGAATTCTACTCCTATCACCTACGATCATATCATCTATGGACTGCATCAAGTATCATTTATGTTTTGATTGTTGACCGTGTCTAAGTGCCTGTGAATGCTGCTACAATCAATAGTTTTGTTGTGCTCTATCTCACTGTATGTGTGCATATGACAATAAACTCGACTTGACTTTTCTTGAGGCAGATGTACATGATCTTAGCACCTACATTTACTTATGCAATAAACAATAAACAAACTCTAAATACAACTATACAAATGTCACTCTTATTCTTAACAGCTACATTGTGAATAATTCAGTACAAAAAAAAAGAGTTTTTTTATAACCAGATGCAAAAAGGTTCAATATCGTGTTGGAATATTGCTCCTCAAACTGACAAGCATCTTGAATAATACAGCTCACCCCCTCCATAACACACTGGACAACCTGAGGAGTACCTTCAGCAACAGACTGGTCCCACAAAGATGCAATACAGAACACCACAGGAGATCATTTTTCTCTGTGGCTATCAGATTGTACAACTCCCCCCCCCCCCCCCCCCCCTTCTATAGACTGACTCCCAATCCTTTCCACTCGTCACTTTAACTTCATGTTTCATGTATCTTGTGTTTTACGGCTGTTGGCAGACCAATTTCCCGCCTGGGAAAGATAAAGTTATATCATATTACATCATATCGTATCTAAATCATGTTTCAGGGACTGAGGCATAAATTCAGAGATGAACCACAAACGTCTGATGGAATCGGCTCAAGGTCTGATCATTATGAGGATCAAGGAAGAAGATGGGGGAACGGTTCATATATATTTGGATGGTGCTCTGCAATCAGTTTCTGACTTCAAGGAGATACGTCGGTCTGAAAATAATTCCATCCTGTACGGCAATATTTTTAAGGCAGACATTGACAGATTTGTGATCTATATGGGTGCAAGGGTTATGGGGAGAATGCAGGAGAATGGGGTTGAGAAGGAAAGGTAGATCAGCCATGATTGAACGGTGGAGGAGACTTGATGGGCCAAATGGCCAAACTCTGGTCCTAGATCTTATGAACTTATGAACTACACTGGATTTGAACGACTTGGATGAAAAAGCCTCGCAGGTACCTGACCCAGATGGACAACTGTAGCTGACTCACTTCCTGTGTCAACACTTGCTGCCATTTGCAATTCTATAACAGCTTGGTATGTGGACCCCTGTACCCTTAATGTTATTGGATGGCATTGACTGTGTGCCCAGGGTGGGAGAATAGTACTGCCTTGAACTCCGTACATGAACCTTGATGGTTTCTTCACTAACCTGAAGATAAGGTAAGAAGACACAGACCTACAATTTTTGTAATATATGGATTATATTTATCCATAGTAATGTCTTCTTCTTCCTGCGTATGGCGTGCGCAGCCTAAAGTTGTAGGTCAACTTGTTCTATTTGATCTTGTTTGTGCACATCGGGTTGATTGCATTAGTCAAAACAAGATGGACCACATGAAGGTTGCAATCTCCCACCCCGTAGTAATGTCAACACACACAGATACAATTTTTATTTTTAGGGCAATGATGATGGTTTGCCAACTAATAAAAATCTCATTTAAATTGGACATGTAATATTACCAAGGTTTCTTTTATGACAAGAAAAACCTGTCAGGATCTAAATTTATTGGACATAAGGATGAAGTCCTGCAGGCAGAATTTAAGGAGTTGGGGAAGCGGTTAAAAAAGCAGGGCCTAAATGGTAGCAATCTCCAGATTACTCCCCGGTCCATGTGTTGACATGTGCAGAAATAGAACACGTCAATTTGTGGGTGGAGAAATGATACAGTTTTTGATTCCAAGAATACCTGACTTCAGAGATACATCACGGAAACAGGCACTTTGGCCCACTGAGTCCACGCCAACCAGTGATCACCCCGTACACTAACACACTAACACCATCCTACGCACAAGAGACAATCTACAATTTTACCAAAGCCAATTAACCTACAAACCGCTACATCTTTAGAGTATAGGAGGAACCCAGTGCACCCGGAGAAAACCCACACGGTCACAGGGAGAATGTTCAAACTCCATACAGACAACGACCAGGTTCAGGAACAGCTACTTCCCGACAGCCATCAGGCTATTAAACTCGGCTCGGACAAATCTCTGAACATTAATAGCCAATAATCTGTTTATTTGCACTTTATCAGTTTAATTATTCATGTGTGTATATATTTATGCAATGGTATATGGACACACTGATCTGTTCAGTATTCGTGCCTACTATGTTCTGGTGTGCTAAAGCAAGAATTTAATTGTCCTATCAGGGACACATGACAATAAAACTCTCTCTTGAACTCTTGAACTCAAGCTCATGATCAAACCCGGGACCCTGGCGTTGTAAGGCAGTAACTCCACTACTGTGCCACTGTTCCGCCCAAAAATAACTTGAGTTTGTTCTAATGAGGTTGGGATGTGTACATGGTTAGCTCAGAGCCAGCTTCCTTCAGGGAATATTCACAGCCGTTTAGTCTGTGACGTGAGATTTCAATTACACTCTAATTTCAGGTGATGTGAGGAAGAAATACCTTTCGTCAGCACAAATCTGTGTCAGTTTTAGAGAATGTGATCCCTTTAAAAGGTATTGAATACCTCTGAGCCATCTCTTGGCAAAGACAAAGACATTGAGGGACATAGTGGTGCATCTGATGGAGCTGCTGCCTCAAAGCACGAGGGATCCGGGTTCAATCCTAACCTCCTATGCTGCCCATGTGGAGTTTGCACGTTCTCCCTGTGACCATGTGGGTTTCCTCCAGGTGCTCCAGTTTCCTCCCACATCCAAAGACGTGCTGGTTTGTAGGTTAATTGGCCTCTGTAAATTGCTTCCTAGTGTGTTGGGAGTGGATGAGAACGTTGGATAACATGGAACTAACGTCAACAGGTGACCGATGGTTGGCATGGACTTGGAAAGGGGCTGTAGGGGATCTCTATACTAAACATAGATGATGAAGTCCACCAAGGTCTTCGATGCACCTGTACACACTACGGTCGATTGTGGAGGAGATTATTTGAAGTTATCTACCTCAAACCTGGCAGAAAACACATGGCCAATTTGACAGCAGTGATATAACCTCAATATGTATTTCAACCTGAATTACCACCTCAGGCCTCTCAGGCAGTGAAAGAATATGAGCAATACTGCCTGAGAACAATCCTCCAAATGAACTGGAAGGATATGTCAACCAACTTCAGTGTCCTCTCTCAGCTCTGAGGCCCTGGTTAGAGATCCAGGTGGCCATGCTGGGCAGACAATGCCATTCATATACCTGACAACTGACCCCTCAAATAAAGATCAGAAAGAAAACTGCAATGGCAACTGAAGGCCATATAAAGACCATGATAGAAGGAGCACAATCTCCAGAAACCAAGGCATCAAGATTGAGACAGAGTCATTCAGCACAAAACTGCCCCTTCTCCATGTCGACTAAGAAGTCTATGTTCCCCTTCCCTGACTCGTTCCATATACCCACAAGCCTATGTGTGAATCAAGGGAGAGGGAAACTAGAGATATGAAAATGTCTACCTCTACTTTCCTGCTCCCCTGAAACTCAGTCTGAAGAAGGGTCTCGACCCGAAACGTCACCCATTCCTTCTCTCCAGAGATGCTGCCTGAACCGCTGAGTTACTCCAGCAACCTGTGGCCGTCCCTTTCTGAGCTCTGCCACACGAGGAGGGGAGATCCCAGCAAGTGCTCAGAGCATCTTGAAGAGGAGCAACATGGACGCACGACCTTGGGAACGTCAGGTCCATGACGACTCAAAATGGAGAAAGGACACATTTGAGATGGTATCGGCGGTATTGAGAATCTCAATGTTATGGTGACGATCGCACAGAAACACTGCAAAAGCGCAGAAAGAACACAATGTACTCACCCACATCTCCTGCTGCATCTGTGCAAGTCTGCAGTTCCCTCAGTGACATTATTGGCCACAAAACCAGCATGGAGGCAAGTATTCAATGATCAGGAGGTATTGTCAAAATAAGACAAATCATTCCCCCAGCTAATTATGATCTCATAGCCACAGAGTGATACAGTGTGGAAACAGGCCCTTCGGCCCAACTCTCCCACACCGGCCAACAATGTCCCAGCTACCCTAGTCCCACTTGCCTGCGCTTGGTCCATAACCCTCCAAACTTTTACATTTTCCTTGATCCATTTCCCCTTTGATCTGTCGTTTTCACACCTTACCCTTCCCTCCCCCCCCACCCCCACCCCCACCCTCAGTCTAAACCAGCATCTGCAATTCCTTGCTACACATTAAATAATAGCATCATTTTGTAAAACTCTTTCTCCCGCATACATGCTCCAGGTGATTTGTGACATTGATTGATTAGCTTACCACGAATATAATTTCCATTGATAACATTATTAGAATTGCTTGGACATTGAATGGATTCAATGACTTCCCCGAATTAGACGATTAGTCATGTCAACTAGCAGTAAACTGATTACACTAGGGGGCTGTTTGCTAGGTTTGCCTTCGTAATTCCACGTATTAACTAACAACCCACTCAACTTGCTTTTACAGTCACCAATATCTTTATTTCCAGTGAGATAAAGACATTATTTTCTCTCTTTCTCTCCGCGTTGCTCGCACGGGTTAATGGAAGCAGAACACAAACACCAGATAAATCATATGTGCCCTTGAAATAAAAAAAGAGAAATGCTAATAAAAAATCAGCTCGGTATTGAAAAAGAAAGACGTACATCTATTTACAGAAGCATTTTGCGATATGTTTCAACTGAGCTGTGCTGCAATTTAAGTTTATTCAGCAAATCTCTACGGTGTGGTTTGTCACTTGCTATTCTGAGCGTTCGTTCTGTTTATATTTTCAATCATGCCGATATCTACTCGAATGTAACTGGCAGCTGCATTGTCGGGTGAAACAACACGCGGCCGGATGATTTTGGAGGCCATCAAACGTACACGAACTCTTGACAACCGTTCGATTTAACGCCCCGCGATAAGAAGTGGAGGAAGGCGGAAAAGAAATTCAACTGTAAATGTTGAATTCAATCAGAAAGGACTTTAACTTTCAATCGTCGACTCTGAAACAATACCAACACGTTCCCTGTGCAGGGACGGATGTTGATAGTTTGTTTGTACTTGTCCTATTGACAATCAGTTGGCGGGGGGAGGAGAACTGTGACCTAATGAAGTTGGAATCTTTCCAGGGTACAAAAAAAATTAAAAAAATTTGAATCTCAAAGTATGAAAAGGTCACCAGTGCAAGTGGCATTAGCTAAAGGTTGTTAACGTTTCGTTTAAAAAACGCTGGGTATTTTTAGCACGCGAATTGCCCAGGGCTTTGAAACACTTCTGCGGATCACGACGGATGTGCAATGAAACATGTTGATAGTATTCGAGGAAATTGCTGCTTCATAATGATCCAATGCGTGTAGTCATTGGCTCAAAGGGACGCATAGCCAACGTCGCAAATGTCAGAAGCACGCCGGCGATAAATAAATAGCCGGCGCGGGAGGCAGCAGGTTAGAAATCCTGGATCCCAGCCCGACTTCTCAAAGGTGGACAGAGAGAGAGAGAGAGAGTGGCACGAAGTCAGGGCAGCGAACCGACTGCACGCCGCGTTATCCTTCCCAGTGGGGCAAATCCGCACACAAACTGCAAAGATCACCACCTCTTCTACTCCCGAATAGCCAGGTAACTTGAGAAAACGTGTTCTTCAATGATCTTTGTTCCTCCGGATCGCTTTCATAGAATAATGAATGTTGAGAGTCTACATCAGACCAATCTTCCAGGCTTGACTATTTATGCTGCCTCACCCGCTGAGTTACTCCAGCACTTTGGGTCTTTTGTTTAGTAAACCGCCACCTGCAGTTGCTTGTATCTGACTCTGTAATACCAGTTCCTATAATAAATGGATGATTAAAAAGAGTGTCAATGTACCAAAGATAGACGCAAAATGAAGAGGTCTGAAGAAGGGTCTCGACCCGAACCGTCGCTCATTCCTTCTAACTAGAGGTGATGCTTTACCCGCTTAGTTACTCCAGCACTTTGTATCTACCTTCGGTTTAAACCAGCATCTGCAGTTCCTTCCTATAATAAGTACCAATCGGAACCTATTCTTACTAGACTACGGCGACTCTTAAGTAGAGAAGTTATATTAGTAAACAAAACCTAGACGCAAAGTGCTGGAGTAACTCGCCCAGTCAGGCAACATCTCTGGAGAAAAAGGAATAGGTAACATTTCGGGTCAGGATCTTTTTTTCAGAACCACCCGTCCTTTTTTCTCCAGAGATGCTGCGCTATCCGCTGAGTTACTCAACACTTTGGTATAAACCAGCATCTGCAGTTCCTTATTTCTACATTTAAGCAAACAATTTTTCAAGAGGTAGTTAGATTTAGCTCTTAAGGCGACAAGAATCAAAGGATACGGGGGAAAAAAAGCAGGAACGGGGTACTGATTTTGGATGATCAGCCGTGATCATATTGAATGGCGGTGCAGGCTCGAAGGACCAAATGGCCCACTCCTGTACCTATTTTCTAGGTTTCTGTTTATAATGTTTTGAATTATATTTGTCTGTAATCCCCAAGATTTGGGCCGGTGCTGCCTCTGAAAAGAAAATGTGGTGAAAATGTGTTCACGTTAGACATCTGTTGACATCAGATTCAAATGCAGGAATCAAAATCAGGAATCACTGCAGCAAATTTCATCAGGTATCTGAAATGTATCAGAGGTAGATAAAAATGCTGGAGAAACTCAGCGGGTGAGGCAGCATCTATGGAGCGATGGAATAGGCGACGTTTCGGGACCCGAAACGTCGCCTATTCCATCGCTCCATAGATGCTGCCTCACCCGCTGAGTTTCTCCAGCATTTCTGTCTACCTTCGATTTCTCCAGCATCTGCAGTTCTTTCTGAAATGTATCAGAAATATATTTGAACTGCGCTTCCCCCTTTCAAACTTTCTCTTGCTGCATGAATTTTACCGCATTAGTTTTGTCTCTAAAATGTGAATCTTGGCACTGATAATTTGGTGCGCGTCGCAAACCATATACTAGCTATACCACCCGAAAATATATTTGTTCTGCATTCTTTGTCCCTTTTGCTAAGTGCTACCTACGCCTTTTGTGCAAGGCAGAGGAATCATAGAAAAATGTAATCTCTGTACTAGAAATCGCTTCATTTAAATGGTTATCCACGTGGAACCCATATCATTCTGGGTTCTGATGATAAACACTTCAAAAACGTGTTGACAAGCTTGTAATATTTATAGAGTAGGAACAAAGAACTATAGATGCCGATTAATACTGTAGATGAACACAAAATGCTGGAGTAACTCAACGGGACAGGCAGCATCTCTGGATAAAAGGAACGGTTCAGCAAGAAATGTTACTCCAGCATTTTGTGTCTATCTTCGGTGTAAACCGGCATCTGCAGTTCTTTTCTACCGGTGAATACATAGAAACATGGAAAATAGGTGCAGGAGGAGGTCATTCGGCCCTTCGATCCAGCACCGCCATTCATTGTGATCATGGCTGATCGTCCCCAATCATTAACCCGTGCCTGCCTTCTCCCCATATCTCTGGATTCCACTAGTCCCTAGAGCTCTATCCAACTCAAATACAGAAAGTTTCTGGACTAACTCAGCGGGTCAGGCAGCATCTCTGGAGAACATGTCGTTTTGGGTCGGAACCCTTCTTCAGACTCTCTTTTACATTTTGATGACCCTAACTCTTAATGCGTGGAGTTCTTGCTCAATAAAATATTGTAAAGTGGCCGAGTCTTGGAGACTAAAATAAAATCAGTATGAAATAAATGATAGACGAGAGATAATATCACAGCGGTTCTTAATACACGTGAACACAGGGACTCGGCGAAGCACCATCGGGGAAACTCGAAAGAAATGTAATCTTATCAGTTTCACGTTTCCTGCGTGTTCACATTGTTGGCAGATTTTTCCCCAGTTCATCAAAGATTTGTCTGCGAATTCGCTAATTTTACACATCTTGCATTTGAAGCTGCAGAGATTGTTTGTTTTCTCTCCTCACTCTTCTTCTCACACTAGGGGTTGAAGATGGAATGGGGTATCTTTGTCCTGGCGTTGTCGCTTGGCTCACTGTACACCGTCCACGCAGACTGCGCCAAATGGTGTTCGGTGTGTAATTCGGTGCTGGACAGCTCCGTCAAGTCACTGGTAAGATAACCCGAAACCTCATATAACTCGTCGTTATGTTCGCTTGCTAGGGGGAATATGCCATTACACGGCGTTACTGCAATCCAAACTGTAGCCAACTGCAGAAAGCGACTGGAAGTGGAAACAGATCTCACTATAAATCAGCAAGTTTGTTAGTTGATTTTAGTTAAGAGATACAACATTGGAAATAGGCCCTTCGGCCCACAGAGTCCCTGCCAACCATCGATCACATTAATTGTCCCACTTTCTCTTCACTCCCTATACACAAGGGACAATTTTACAAGGGGCCAAATAACCTGTAAATCCGCACGTCTTTGGGGTGTAGGGGGAAACTGGGGCACACGGACGAAACTCACGCGGTCACAGGGAGAACATGCAAACTCCACACAGACAGCACCCGAGGTCAGGGTCGAACCCGGGTCTCTGGCGCTGCGAGGCAGCAACTCTATCGCCGCCCCACATAAGAGTGAATCAAACTCCACGGGTTAACCATGGAAGATAATCTTCACTCAAAAGTTTAACTAGATTAACTTGCCAAACATACTTGAAACCAACCAGTTGCTTCTTGTGCCCTGTTGTGTAATGTCATGCAAAGAGGGAGAACGTCTTATCTGCAACTATTATCTTATCTGGAAAGTAAACAAAAATATCAAACGTCAAATAGTGAATATATAGTGTTCTATTAAGAGCATGCGTTCATAAGACAGTGAAGTAGACGGGCCATTCAGCCCTTAGAGTCTACTCCACCATGGCTGAACTATTTCCCCCTCTCAACCTCATTCTCCTGCCTTCTCCCCGTGTTGACCCTTGTATGCACTCGGATCAATAAATAACTATCTGCTCTGCAAAGTGATCACATCCAAAAATATCTAGTGCCAGGACAGCAATCCATTTCATCGGTTGTGATAATGCAGATCTTGGTCTACATTTGTGATGGATTAGCTATCCATTACTTGTGAGCTCAATAAGCAAAGGGCATTCAAATGCAAATGGGATGTGTAAAGCACACCTGTAGTTTCCTAGTAGGAGTTACAGAACAGAACAAAGAGAAACAAATCAGGAACTATGCTGAATGCTGATGGAATGAACACTGGCCACAAGATGAAGCAGTGAATTGCAATGTGGAAACAAAGAAATGCAGATGCTGGTTAATGCACAAAAATACCCAAAGTGCTGGAGTAACTCAGTGGGTGAGGCAGCATCCCTGGAGAACATGGATAGGTGATGTTTTGGGTCAAGACGTCACTAAAGTACGCTTATCCATGTTGCAGGGAGGAACTGCAGATGCTGGTTCAAACCGAAGATAGACACAAAATGCTGGAGTAACTCAGCAGGACAGGCAGCATCTCTGGAGAGAAGGAATGGGTGATGTTTTGGGTCAAGACCCTTCTTCAGACTGAATCAAAAGAAGGGTCTTGGCCCGAAACATCACCCATTCCTTCTATTCAGAGATGCAGCCTGTCCCGCTGAGTTACTCCAACATTTTGTGTAACCTTTATCCATGTTCTCCATGGATGCTTCCTGACCTGTGCAAGAAGGAACTGCAAATGCTGGTTCAAAACGACGATAGACACAAAAAAAGGTCTTGACCTGAAACGCCACCCATTCCTTCTCACCAGAGATGCTGCCTGTCCCGCTGAGTTACTCCAGCTTTTTGTGTCTATCATCATGCTTCCTGGTCTGCTGATTCACTCCAGCACTTTGTGTGCTACTGAATTGTAAATGTGGTCATTATAGATGAATACCAACCATATTTGGAGTGGCATTTTTTCTAAGTGCACATGTTTGCTCAAAGTATGTAGAGTGTTAATAGTGAGTGGATATCAGGATTGTTTGTGGGTATTTAGAAAATATATTAAATGCATTGTGGCAAGCTTAAAAAGAGGGGGTTTAAAGGTTCAACAACAGGAATTTACTTCCTATCCTCTGGTCCCTTTCAGCTGCAGTAGTCGACCCTAGGTGAGAACACATTCAGGGGTTTAGAGGTGTTTAGATGGTTTTAGAGGGGTTCGGAGGTGTTCAGAGGGGTTTTGAAGTGTTTAGAGGACACACTGAACAGCTAAACTAGAACTTTGAATGTATCATATACATATCCTGCATGATCATCTTTACGTAGATTATCTTTATGTCCCGCTGAGCTACTCCAGCTTTTTGTGTCTATCTTCGGTTTAAACCAATATCTGCAGTTCCTTCCTACACATCATACGCAGTACGATGCAATTGTAATCATGTATTGTCTTTCTACTGACTGGTTAGCATGCAACATAATCTTTTCACTGTACCTCGGTACACGTGACAATAAATTAAACTAAACCTTTCCACAGTTACATATTTCTAGGTCAAATCGTTACCTTGTGTTTGAAATGCTATTCCTGGCTCATTTTGCTTAGCTTTAATCTTTTCCATATCATTCTCCTTTACTAATCAACCTAAGAATGTAGTCAAGACAAAATTAATTTGTTATCAGATTCAATTGTGTTAGCAATTTAAGTGTTACACATTT
Source organism: Okamejei kenojei (assembly GCA_035221665.1). Taxonomy (NCBI): domain Eukaryota; kingdom Metazoa; phylum Chordata; class Chondrichthyes; order Rajiformes; family Rajidae; genus Okamejei; species Okamejei kenojei. Next base: position 40,919,312 of record CM069150.1, read on the forward strand.
ATAATCATTTTTAATCGAGTGTTTTTTTTTCCATGTGTTTTCTGTCAATTTTTAGAATGATATTTCACAGTGTAGCTAATTTCAATTAACCCTTTCATTCCCTCTCTCTCCGTCCCTCCCCCACCCTAGTCATCCTGCTAGTTTCGCTGCCATCCTGCTTAGTTTCACTATCCACTCGTTGTCATCTTTCTGCAGCCAACAATGGAGCATTGTGGGCTCCATCTTTCCTTTATCATCGTTGCTGGCTTTGATTTGTTCTTTTTCATATCTTTCATTCATTTGTTCTTTGTACCTTTTCATTTCTCTGGGTTCCCTCTCCCCCTGACTCTCAGTCTGAAGAAGGGTCCCGACCCGAAACGTCACCTATTCCTTTTCTGCCGAGATGTTGCCTGACCCACTGAGTTACCCCAGCATTTTGTGTCTATCTTCTAGAATGATATTACTGGATTAAGTCACTATTCGTGAGCCAAACACAAAGTGCTAGAGTACACAGTGGGTCAGGCAGCATCCGTGGAGGGAATGGATGGGAAACATTTTGGTTTGGGACCCTTCTTGTTTGTTACATTGAGAGCCATGTTATGGACTACATGGCAGAATTGAATGAATCATAGCCAAACAATGTATAGTAATAATTTTTGGTCAATATCATTGTTATGACTCAAATACAGCCCTACTTTTTGGCTTTGGGAGTCAGCATCTTTTTTTTAATGACTTTTACTCTGTACCTACCATTTTAGTTAACACGTTATAACCTATTTCCTTTATCATCGTTGCTTTTTTGCATATCTTTCATTCATTTGTTCTATATCTCTCTACATCACCGTCTATATATCTCGGTTCCCATTCCCCTGACTCTCAGTCTGAAGAAGAGTCTTGACCCGAAACGTCGCCTATTCCTTTTCTCCAGAGATACTGTCTGACCTGTTGAGTTATGCCCCTGTCCCACTTAGGGAACCTGAACGGAAACCTCTGGAGACTTTGCGCCCCACCCAAGGTTTCTGTGAGGTTCCCGGAGGTTTTTGTCAGTCTCCCCAAGGGTCGAAAGTGGTTTCCGCTTCTTCTATGTTCCGGCGAAGAAGCGGAAACCACTTTCAACCATTAGGGAGACTGACAAAAACCTCTGGGAACCTCACAGAAACCTTGGGCGCAAAGTCTCCAGAGGTTTCCGTTCAGGTTCCCTAAGTGGGACAGGGGCATTACTCCTGCTTTTTGTGTCTACCTGTAGCAGGTTATATGCCGAATGCAAGATCAATTCGACACTAAACATAATCTGTCATTTGACTGCTGTCTTTCAGACGTGCACTCTAGAGTGTGAAGGAGTGGTGCTGACCGTTGGTGAGTGGGAAAGATGTGACAAGGCACTTTCGTTGTACAACTCTGACCCTTTGGGCTTTGTAGACAAAGTTCTTGGTGCCCCGGTCCCTGATGAAGATGAAGCTAAAGGCGTCGAGTCATTCGCTGGGAACCAGCACCACGGTCCTGCAAAACGTTATGGAGGATTTATGAAAAAAGTTTACAAGACCAGAGTGAATGGCCGAGAACTGGCCCGAGAAAATGATTACGGCAAGGGCCAAGACCTTAAATACGGAGGCTTTCTGCAGAAGTTTGGTGAGAGGGATGCGTCCGATTTAGAGAGGAGCTCCCAGGAGCTTGCGACTGCGACGGAGAATCTGCTGGCAGAAAACGAGGACGGTCGTCCGGCAGCAGAACTGAAGCGCTACGGAGGATTCATGAAGGGATATGGCTACAAAAGAAGCGCGGAGCTGACGGACGAGGACTATCCAAATGTGGAGCTGCAGAAAAGATACGGCGGCTTCATGAGAAGAATTGGTAGACCAAGATATAAATGGGACAACCAAAAACGATACGGCGGCTTCCTGAGGCGCAATTTTCGGGTCTCGGTGAGATCAGATGATGGCAAATCTAATGATTACACTGAAGAAGCTTCAGACTTATAAAACAGCCAAAGGCATTTGAGTCTTGATGTGAAAATGTAGACTGCCAAGGCACATGCAGTATTTAAACTCTAAATGTATTGCTTGAACGCACAAATATTTTTGCTATTATGCTTACATTGGGCTGGCTAAAATAGAAGAGAAGCAAATTGATTCTTGTTTTCTGTGGTCATGGTTTATGTGAATCTAATAAAAACGGTCCCTGAACCGCACAGCAACTCATTTCTGTTTGCCTCCTGTTATGGCGCGTGTCTCGATGTTAAAGTTGATCTTTCATGTGTGTGGTTTAATAAAATAAGAAATTTCTATGGCTAAAATGCAAAGGAAATCTGGCATGCTCAATTTATTTTCTGTGCTGTTATTTAAGATGGATATTAAACCATGTTCTTTAACCCAAATGGCAATAATCTACTTATAAAGTTGATATCACTATATTTAGTTTCCTTTGATAGCCTAGAATTACCCATTCTGAACAACCCAATGAACTGTGCTGAGTTATGCAGCATTTAAAGTTACATTGTGTTAATATTTTTTTTGCACTAAGGTAAAAACATGGAGAAAAATGTACTCAGTAATGTGAATTTGTATTTTTGCATTGTCGTGCTTAGAATTTAAAAAAAAACATAGTGATCTTTTTATATCAAGGCTAGCAACAGATTTAAAAACAAATAACTAAATACAATCAGCAAGTCAGGCAGCACCTGTGGAAGGAGAAACTCATAAAGTTTATAAGTTATAGGAGCAGTATTAGGCCATTCGGCCCACCAAGACTACTCCGCCATTCAATCATGGCTGATCTATCTTTCCCTCTCAACCCCATTCTCCTGCATCCTCCCAATAACCCCTGACACACTTAGTAATCAAAAATCTGTCAATCTCTGCCTTGAAAATATCCATTGACTTGGTCTCCACGGCTGTCTGTGGCAATGAATTCCACAGAGTCACAAACTCAGTTAGTTCTTTGTCAGACTGACTTCCAGCGTCTTCAGTTGTCATTTGTGTAATTAATTTTCCTAAAGATATTGTTCCTTTAAAATGAACAAAATTTTTCAATTGTTTGCATTTGAAAAACTGCCCTTGGAATTTTAGTTATGTATCAGCTTTGGTAGCAGCTTTCCCTAGAATTAATTAATTAGGTATCCTACTTTCGGAAGAATTTCTGACATTTGTAAAGTACAAGTTGTGACGTTACAAGCATCTCTTTTTTTAGTTTAGTTTAGTTTACAAATACAGCGCAGAAACAGGCCCTTCGGTCACTGAGTCCACACCAGGCAGTGATCACCCCGCACACAAACACTATCCTACATGCTAGGGACAATTTACAATTTTACCGAAGCCAATTAATCTACAAACCTGCACGTCTTTGGAGTGTGGGAGGAAACCGGAGCACCTGGAGAAAACCCATGGGGTCACGGGGAGAACGTACAGACTCTAGACAGACAGCAACTATAGTCAGGATCGAACCCTGGTCTCTGGTGCTGTAATGTAGCAACTCTCCCTCTTTAAATGTCTAGTGTTACTGCTCCTCTAACCAAGGTAGTTGCATCAAAAGACATTGTGCGAGATGTTTAAGTCATAAACCAACAGAACTCACCATTCACCACTCAGGCCTTCCAGAGGTTTTCGTCAAGCTTTTGAACGACAACTTACTGATAATGGGAGTTTGTGATTTGTGATTCTTCAATTGGAATGAAGAATCCTAATCGACCCAAGAAGTGTCTAAAGCCACAGGTGACAAGTGAGTGTCAGTGAACGCACGTTTTTTCTCGACCGCCAATCTTTCCTAAGTTTGCTCAACACATAACATAGCAAAGGCATAATCACAATTACAATGTTTTCAGGTTATTAATAATGACAGGTTAGTATAGATTATCATGTACTAATTACACCAAGGTATGAAGAATCAACTGCCAGGTGTTGGATTGTGTTGTATGTTGATTAGACCAGGTAAGGATGAATCAACTCAATGATTCAATGATACTTATTTGTCACATGTACCTAGCTACAGTGAAATTCTTTGTTTTTGTATACAATACACAAAGTGCACAAAGTATCTGGATCTGACAACGTTACAAAGTACACATTAGAATCCCAATGGTTACATAGAAACATAGAAACATAGAAATTAGGTGCAGGAGCAGGCCATTCGGCCCTTCGAGCCTGCACCACCATTCAATATGATCATGGCTGATCATCCAACTCAGTATCCTGTACCTGCCTTCTCTCCATACCCTCTGATCCCTTCAGCCACAAGGGCCACATCCAACTCCCTCGTAAATATGGCCAACGAACTGGCCTCAACAGATTCACCATTCTCTGTGTGAAAAACGATTTTCTCATCTCGGTCCTAAAAGACTTCCCCCTTATCCTTAAACTGTGACCCCTTGTCCTGGACTTCCCCAACATCGGGAACAATCTTCCTGCATCTAGCCTGTCCAACCCCTTAAGAATTTTGTAAGTCTCCATGAGATCACCCCTCAATCTTCTAAATTCCAGTGAGTACAAGCCGAGTCTATCCAGTCTTTCTTCATATGGAAGTCGTGCCATCCCAGGAATCAGTCTGGTGAACCTTCTCTGTACTCCCTCTATGGCAAGAATGTTCCTCCGTAAAAGGACATCAGTAGAGCTAATAGGACTGTAAATCCCTGTAAAGGGATTGAAACATCAAGTCCTATTAGCTCTATTGGTGTCCTTGGCTAAAGAAATCCAGCTGCCATAAATTGATTTTCTTTTATTGCCAACCCACTCTTTACCCAAGATGTTGAATGCAAGAGGAAAACAGAAACAATAAAAAAACATATTTTATAATAAACCCTAAGGTAATATTCTGTTACAAGAAAAATCTCTGTTAAAAAAATTCTAGAGCTACCTTTGTCCAACACACCAAGAAGCTAAATGCTCTTTTATCTGGTTTGCAATGGATCACCTTTATAGCAGATACAATGTACCACAAGTATTTTGTATTATCAAGTCAATACTAACACAGGTAAAGGATGTACTAGTAATTCTAAATTGTGTGAGCGATAATTAAGCAGACTATTAACTCATTTTGTGGTTCATATTTTATAATAGATATATATAATACATCTTCAGATTTTTTTTGTAAATACGCTTGCATTTCAAATGGAAACCCAAACATTTCAAAGACGAGTTGAAAGAGAGGATTTAGCTATTACATATCAGCACTTTATTGCAGATTTATGAACAGACCGATTGAATTATTGTACATTGTTAAGAAAAGTTTTTCTAGCATTCATCATAATGAATTAATATCATTTGCTACCTGTTATATAACACCAACCAACTCCCGGTGGCTCAGCACTTCATTCCCCGTCCCATTCCAAATCCGACCATTCTGTCCTGGGCCTCCCCCATGGCCAGAGTGAGTCCCACCACAAATTGGAGGAGCAGCACCTCATATTTCGCTTGAGTAGTTTACACCCCAGTGGTATAAACATTGACTTCTCCAATTTCAGGTAGTCCTTGTTTTCTCCCTCCTTCCCCTCCCCTTCCCAGCTCTCCCATAGCCTACTGTCTCCACCTCTTCCTTTCTTTCCCTCCCCCTCCCACCACCCCCGACATCAGTCTGAAGAAAGGTCTCGACCCGAAACATCGCCCATTTCCTTCGCTCCATAGATGCTGCCTCACCCGCTGAGTTTCTACAGCATTTTTGTCTACCTTTGTACACTAGTTTAGGTTAGAGGTACAGTATGGAAGCAGGCCCTGTGGCCCACTGAGTCTGCGCTGACCAGCGTTCACCCACAACCTAGCTCTATTCTACACATCAGGGACAATTTACTAATTAACCTACTTGTGCTAACTAACCTACTAGCTCAATTAACCTAATTAACCTACTAATTAACCGCTTGGCAAGCGTAGGCTTGGCAATCGTTTCGCCGAACACCTCCACTCGGTCCGCAATAACCTACCTGATCTCCCGGTGGCTCAGCACTTCAACTCTCCCTCCCATTCCAAATCCGACCTTTCTGTCCTGGGCCTCCTCCATGGCCAAAGTGAGCACCACTGGAAATTGGAGGAACAGCACCTCGTATTCCGCTTGGGCAGTTTATACTCCAGCGGCATGAACATTGATGTCTCCAATTTCTGGTAGTCCTTATTGTCTCCTCCCCTTCTCAGCTCTCCCTCAGCCCTCTGGCTCTGCCTCTTCCTTTCTTCTTCCCGCCCCCTCCCCTCCCCTCCCCCCCACCCAACATCAGTCTGAATAAGGGTTTCGGCCCGAAACGTTGCCTATTTCCTTCGCTCCATAGATGCTGCTGCACCCGCTGAGTTTCTCCAGCACTTTTGTCAACCTACAAGCCTGCATGTCTTTGGAATGTGGGAGGAAATCCGTGCACCTGGAGAAAACGGTCGCAGGGTGAACATAGAAACAAAACATCACTTACTGAGCCTCACCGCCATGAATCATGTCAGAATGGAACCCGGCTCTCTGGTGCTATATAAGGCAGCAACTCTATGGCTGTGCCACTGTGCTGCCCCACTAGGAAGTTACTATTTTATTTAAGTGGAAAATACTCAAATGGTTGGAATCATACCTTGCACAAGGGAAGATAGTGCTGCTGTAGGAGGTTAGTTATCCCAGTCCGGGATGTTTCACAGGCCCATGTCTTAGATCCAACCAACTTCAGCAGCTTCATAATTAACCTCCATTCCATCATATGCAGGGGTTGGGGTGTCAGGGGTTATGGGGAGAAGGTGGGAGAATGGGGTTAGGAGGGAGAGATAGATCAACCATGATTGAATGGTGTAGACTTGATGGGCCTAATGGTCTAATTCTGCACCTATCACTTACGACGTAAGCACAGTTGTTTGAAGGGTTATAGATCATCAAACATTGCCAATTCAGTTCACATCTCCTCAGTGAATGAAGTAGTCCATGTGTGGACAAGAGTCAGGCTTGGACTGATTGGTGGCAAGTAGCAAACCGTACCGTAAAAGTGGTACGCAATAACCATCTCCATATGATATTCACTGCCGTTGCCATCCTCAAACGTAACATTATCAGGGTCACAACCATCCAAAATATCAACAGAACCAGTCACGTACTTACTGTGGCTATGAGAGCAGGTCAGATACTGGATATCCTGCACTTAATGCCTCAACTACCGACACCCCCAAAGCCTTTCCACCACCTATGGTATCATGTTCCTGCAGTGTATAGAATCTACAAATTGCACCGTAGTTAATTGCCTGGGCTATTCCAACAACATTCACAAGCCTATAACGTCGACCATCAAAAAAGCGACCAGGCAAACAGGTGTAAGAAAACATTGCCACCTGCAGGTTCCATTCCAGGTTGCATCAGGTTCTGACTTAGTGAAGGTACACAAAAGGCTGGAGAAACTCAGCGGGTGCAGCAGCATCTAAGGAGCAAAGGAGATAGGCTCCATAGGGAGGAGGAGAACTTCTTCAAAGTAGGCATACCTTGAGGAGATATCGCAGTGGAGTAGACAAAGTGTTAAAGAAGGAACTGCAGATGCTCCGTAGGGAGGAGGAGAGTTAGTGACTTAGTGAATATGGCACCATTCATTAAAGGTCACAAAGTGCTGGAGTAACTCAGTGGCTCAAGCGGTATCTCTGGAGAACATGAATCGGTAATATTTAGGGTCAGGACCTTGAGTCTGAAGGGCCCCAACCCGAAACATCACCTATCTATGTTCTCCAGAGATGTTGCTTGACCCGCTAAGTTACTCCAGCACTTTGTGTCCTTTTGTGTTAGCCAGAGTCTGAAGTGTCTTGTTTCTAACACCATTCAATGTTTTGAATGATTGGCTGAAAGAGAAAGAATAGAAACAGACCCTTCAGCCCACCGAGTACACCCTCAATCACCCGTTCACACTAGCTCTATGTTCTCCCACTTTCTCATCCACTCCCTACACAATAAAGGGCAATTTATAGAAACCAATTAACAAACAAATCCACATGTATTTGAGTTGTGGGAAGAAACCAAAGCACCCAGAGGAAACCCACACAGTCACAGGGAGAATGCACAAATTCCACTCAGGTGGCATCCGAGGTCAGGATTGAACACAAGTCTCTAGTGCTAAGGGGCCTGTCCCACTTGGGCGTCATTGGCGCGTCATGCAGATGGCACGTGAAGATGTTGTGAATCCCCAAATCCTGGACCGCGGGTCACTGCCTACGCCACCATGTCTCACCACGCGCGCATAATGCGCGCATGACGCGTAAATGATGTTGTGCCGTGCGTCGTGACTCGTAAATGATGTCGCGTAAATGATGGGCAAATAACGCCCAAGTGGGACAGGCTCTTAAGACTAAATCTAAGACTGATGCACTAGAATGATTGCCGTGGCTCCAGGTGTCAAACCACTATCTTCTCAAAGGCAATTAGGGAGCAATAAATGCTGTTGCCAGATCGCAGTAAGTGAATAAAGATAAATCGTTACACTTTATTCTATGGATTTAAAATCCACAAAGGAATATATTTAAAAAAAATTAAAGTAGAAAATGCATCAAATGAACTGAGGAGATTAATTTAACCTGACTTCATGTTCGGTAGAGACATTGTGGGCCAAAGGCTCTGTTCCCGTACCGTGCTATTTAAATGTTCTACGTTCTACCTCAACAATGATTTCCAGACAACCTAAGTTAATGTCCAGTAATAAGGTCTCGACCCAAAACACCACCCATTCTTTCTCTCCATTAATGCTGCCTGGCCCACTGAGTAACTCCAGCATTTTGAGTCTATCTTCGGTTTAAACCAGTGTGCAGTTCCTTGTGTAGGAAGGAACTGCAGAAGCAAGTCTAAGTCGAAGACACAAAATGCTGGAGCAACTCAGACTGAACTCAAAGAAGGGCCTCAACCCAAAACATCACCCATTCCTCTCTCCAGAGATGCTGCTTGTCCCGCTGAATTACTCCAGCATTTTGTGTCTATCTGCAGTTCTTCCGACATGGAAAATGTAATAAAATGACACCTGCTCAAAAGGTCCAACCATCATCAAAGTCAGAAACACAATGGAACATTACACTTGAGGGAATATTTGCCCTGGGTATTGGGTGTCCCCCCCCCCCCCCCCCCCCCCCCCCCCCCCCCCCCCCCCCCCCCCCCCCCCCCCCCCCCCCCTCAGTCTACTACTCTCTGTGTCGGAAGGAACTGCGGACGTTGGTCTGTCTTGACCTGAAATGTCACCTATTCCTTCTCTCCACAGATGCTGCCTGATCCGCTGAGTTACTCCAGCTTTTTGTGTTTATCTACTATTCTGTTATCCAAAACTCCATGATCAATTTTCTCCATCATTGTGAGGTTTTTACATTTATTCATCTTATTGTGGAGTCAATCACAGGTACAATTTTGAATAATAGGTTTTTTAAACATATAAATACAGCAAGAAAAGATGAAAGGAGGCACTGCAATGTCTAAAAGAAATACATCTGAATCCATTTTCCTGTTAATTTATTCTTTATTCTTTATTTCCAAAAAACCCAAATTATTTTAGTTTAGCAAGAAAATGCTTTGGATAAAACATTGTTTCTATTATTGTTAAATTGTAAGTAAAATATAGAGGAATCTAATAACAAAGAATTACATTGAAATTATAATATCAAAATCTGCAAAATATTTACTAAGACTTAAAATGATATTCTTGCAGGATTGTATATTGCAGCAATGGTTAAACAATATTTCTTTACATACAAAGCCTACATCTACATCACAATTTATGTTAACAAATTATGAATAAGATACAAAATTTAAAAAAAAAACACCTTCAAATTACAACAATTCATAAAATATAGGTTGGATAGACAATATATTATTTCACTCAATAGGCACTTTTAAAACATTAAATTACCAAAGAAACATAAAACATAACATAATATATTTGGTCTCAGATAACCATAATGCACTTAACCCTTTTGTTTTAAATCTCAATAGATTATATTTGCATTTAAAAATAAACTCTTTTTGCTCAGTGCCCAGTATAATGTGGAACAGAACAAGCCAACACTCAGTAAAATCTCCAGAGCAAAGGCAAGTCTGGACAAGCTCTCACATCAGAAAAATATCATTGGTGTGTTGCTAGGTCTCAGGTCTGTTCCAAGATAAAAAAAATGTCATAAAAATGTGGATCCTTTTATTGTATCATGTTTTTAAAGTGCTTAGCCAATTATGGAGAGGTATTCGGGAGAAATCTAGAACAGAAACGGAATATCTTAGTTTTTAAAATGTAGAGAATGAATTGAATTCAGACTGCCTTCACGCTCACACCTCTAGCTAGGGCATGGTCACTGTATCAATTGTCATAACAAAGAGGTTAGAATCAAATGTTGATTGTGTATTTGTGCTTATGGTACGAAAGAATAATGATAAACTTTGGTCCTGAAACAAGACTTGGTTTATGGAATGACCAAGGTGGGGTTTTTTTTCTGATTCCTTCATTCTAACGCCCAGTTAGTTCAATGCACTACAAAGTCAGGAGGTTGTGAAGAATTCACAACTAAAGGTTGGCTGTTAACAGTAATTGTGATTCAAAAATGCAAAATCACAAAATTATTTGTGATAATACAAAATAATGCATTTGACTAAACATTTAAATATAAATTAAATAGGTTAACATTTTAAACTTAAATCAAATGGGTTAACAAGGGCAGCACAGTGGCGCACTGGTAGAGCTGCTGCTTCTTGGCAACAGGGACCAGAGTTCGAACCGGACTGCGTGGAGTTTGCACGTTCTCCCTGTGACCCCATGGCATCCACTAGGTGCTCCGGTTTCCTCCCACATGCCAATGACGTGTGGGTTTGTAGGTTAATTGACCCTCTGTAAATTGCCTCTAGCATGCAGAAGTCACCCACGCAGTCACAGGGGGAACATGCAAACTCCACACAGGGAGCACCCGAGGTCAGGATCAAACCTGATCAGTAAAGCAGCAGCTCTACCACTGTGCTGCTCTTGAATTGTGTTGAGTTGAAAGTTGTGTTAATATTGTATTATGTTGAGTATATTTAGATGGAGGGAGTGTGTCACCCATTACTGACAATGAATGATTATACATGTTGATAGATAATGTTTTATTATACATGTTAGTTCAACAGAAAGCTTTAAGAATTAATGACTTTGTCCAAAGAATTATCCATCTAGCCTTTTTCAAATGTAAGATGAGGTCTCAGATGTCAATTAATAGGGAAATAAAAATGTTCACTATTTACATGTGTAGACAAATGCATCAAATCGTGAATAGTTACACATTTCTGACATTTCTCTGGGCAAAAGGAATGGCTGGGAATGGAGAAAAGGTCAGATGAACAGATGAACTAGACATGTGCCAGTAGTTTTTACACATCAATAATTATTTATATTGCTACATAATGAAAATCAAAGTGCTACATTACTGGAAATTTGGAGTGGAAGCAAAAAATACTGGAAAAACCTAGCGGAACAGGTGCCAATTCTGTTAACATAAATGACAACTAATTTAGGGTCAACGTTCATAAGATCTAATTAAGACTAAGATTAAGATCTAATTACGATTAAGACTAAGACTAATTAAGTTATTACATCGGATGGAAACTGCATACCAAATCTCATTGTAGATCTGTGCAATGACAATAAAATATATTATTATTATTATTATCATAAAGCTAATGTTATTTTGTAGCTTTGATGAATGGCAACCAATATGCTGTCGAACCTACTGATGATTTTGAACATTTCCACTTTGTTGTTTGAACATCTCATAGTCTAAGGTCATTATTGTAATATTATATCACCAGATCGGGATTTCCAGAAGAAAATTCTTACATCATTAGGTACTCAATCCACACGTCCACTGTCTCGTTTCCCACATCTCAGAACATGATAATGTGGGTTTATTTTAAATCAGTACTAATTATTTCACTTCTAATGATAGTCATAAACTATATCATGTCAAATTGGAATGTTACTCACGAACTGAAAATGCACATGATACAATGAAAGTAAAATGTAAAATGTGTAAGGAAAGATGATCAATTTCATTTGAAATATATGCAATATTACATCCTTAAGTAGAAATTACATTCTTTAAAAGAGTAAAAAGAAAAGTGTTATTAAACAGACCTAGTTAAAATATACTTAATTTCTAATCATCACATATTTTATTCGCACATATAAATGTGAACACATTTAAAAAAATAATAATAATCTAGGAACATTGTCATTCTATTCAAACATTAGAGAACGCACTGAAAGCAAAGCAACATTTGCTGAATATACTACTGAATTTTAAAAATGTTTCACAATATACAATTCACTCTTAAAATCTTAATTATGTTTTGTTTATAAATTCACATCTAAATTATAAAATATTCTCATTTTTGTACAGTGTGCAATAAACACATTCATGTTCCTTTAGGAAGGAGATGAGGAGGAATGTCTTCAGACAAAGGTTGATGAATCAGTGGAATTCTTTGTTACAGAAGGCTGGGGAGGCCAAAAGTCAATGGATATTGTTAAGACAGAGAAGGTAGACCAGGGGTGGGGAACCTTTTCATGTTGGACTGCCGCATTAAGTTAGCTGTAATCTAAAAAGGCCGCATCCAAAAAACTTCAATAAGATATACTTCAAAATGTACATTCTTTTGTAAAAATCTAACTACAATGTACTACAAGAAATGAAAAAAAAAAGTTAATTCTAAAGTTAATTAACCTTTTAATGACTTTGTTGTGACTACTTTTTATGGGAAAGTATTTGAATATTTGGTTGCAACATGGAGGTACGCAGTTTCAGCTGATCTTCTAGATGGGTATCTATCATTTGTGACCTTAAGGGCATCTTGATTTGGGTTAGGTAGGATAATGTAGATACGCAGCAATAAGTGCTTGAAAAGCAAGAAAGCATTTTTCGTGCATGTCAAAATTAACGTACATTCCAGTCGCATTAGAACTAAATCATGAGCATAACAGGTGTTAAAATAGCCCTCATGACTTACTAATGTTTTAATTGTGGCTGTCAGTCGGGGAGGATTATTGCGTTGAATCTTCTTTTACTCTTTGGTATTTTAAATATGTTCATTTTAAGATTAAAATAAAAATAATAAAAAACGAACAAAAACATATTAATAAAAATAAAAGGATTTCTTCTACAAAATTTGGATTCACTCAAAAGGCCGCAAGTAATAGCCTAGAAGGCCGCAGGTTCCCCATCCCCGAGGTAGATTCTTGATTAGTACGTTGGGTCAGGGGTTATTGGGAGAAGGCAGGAGAATGGGGTTAGGGGAGAGAGATAGATCAGCCGTTATTGAATGGCGTAGACTTGATGGGCTGAATGGATGAATTCTGCTCCTATCACTTACAATCCAATCTTAATAAATTTCATTTCCTTCACATGTGCACCGATACAACATAAGAAAATGATCGAGTAACCTTTTAAATGAAGATTCACTTTCACTCGTAGTGCAGAAATAAAATGAAATAAAATACAACTTGTCGGTAAAGTAATCAATAAGCTGAGTTGTGCACTTTTTAACATCTCACCATATCTAAAAATATTGGATTCCCTGTCACGATGTAAAGCCAGTATTGCTCCTCACAACAATATCTTCTGCCTTCACCAAACTCCTCTTCTTCCTATAATGTTCCAGCAGTTCTTTCCAGAGAAGACTGGTGCACAGTAAATGCTCATTTCCTAAATGACAGGAAAATATTCCGTAAGTATTTGTCATGAGAGGAATAGATCGGGTGTATGCACAGAGTCTCTTGCCCAGAGTAGCTGAATCGAGGACCAGAGGACATTGTTTTAAGGTGAAGGGGAAAAGATTTAATAGGGATCTGAGGGTTAACTTTTCACACAAAGGGTGGTGGGTGTATGAAACAAGCTGCCAGGGGGAGATAGTTGAGGCTGGAGCTATCCCAACATATCCCAACATAGAGAGTTAGATAGAGATCTAGGGGCTAGTGAAGTCAAGGGATATGGGGAGAAGGCAGGCACGGGTTATTGATAGGAGACGATCAGCCATGATCACAATGAATGGCGGTGCTGGCTCGAAGGGTCGAATGGCCTCCTCCTGCACCCATTTTCTATGTTTCTATGTTTCTAACATTTAAGAAACAGTTAGACAGGTACATGGATTGGACAGGTTTGGAGGGATATGGACCAAACGAGGGCAGGAGGGACATGTTGGCCGGGGTAGGGCAAGTTGGGCCTTTTTCTACATTGTATCACTCTATGACTCTATGACATAGCTGTCCCAGTGTGGGTGAGGTCAGAAAACTAGGAATAGTTGCTAAGGTAAAAGAATATTGTTAAAAACATCTTAAATGCTACTATCGTATATACCCCCCCCCCCCCTCAACCCCCCCACCCCTTCTCTCTCCTCCCCCCTCCTCTCCGAGAAATTGCAAAGGTGTGGTAAATAAGTAATGGGAGGCAGCTTCCACCTAAATTATTTTGTGGGGGCTGAAAGAGCACTTAAACCTACCATTCTGATAATTCTCTCACTATATTGTAAATACAACTGGCTGGAGAGAGCACATTAGTGGCACATAAGTTTCCACTGGTGGGAGAGCCCAGGACCAGAGGGCACAGCCTCAGAATAAAAGGACATACCTTTTAGCGCCAGTCCCGCTTAGCGATTTTTTCGGCAACTGCCGGCGTCATATTAGGGTCGTCAAAAGATTTTGAACATTTCAAAATCCAGCGGCGACAAACAAATGTTGCGACACTTGAAAAAACACGCGCGTCAATACGTCATCACGCCGCAAGTTTTTCGGTGACCTGATACGTCAGTCAATTATGCCGTCAGTTGCCCAAAAAATCGCCAAGTGGGACAGGCTCTTTAGAATGGAGATGAGGAGGAACTTCTTTAGCCAGAGGGTGCGCAATCTGTGGAATTTGTTGCCACAGATGGCAGTGGAGACCAAGTCATTGGGTGTTTTTAAAGCGGTGATTGATAGGTTCTTGATTAGAAAAGGCGTTACAGGTTATGGGGAGAAGGCCGGAGAATGGGGATGAGAGGTAAAAACAGATCAGACATTATCAAATGACAGAGCAGGCTCAATGGGCTGAATGGCTTAATTCTGCTCCTATGTCTAATGTAGGGCGGCATGGTGGCATGGCGGGAGAACTACTGCCTTACAGCGCTAGAGACCTGGGTTCAATCCTGACTACAGGTGCTATCTGTACGGAGTTTGAACGCTCTCCCTCTGACCGCGTGAGTCTTCTCTGTGATCTTCAGTTCCCTCCCACACTCCAAAGACGTACAGGTTTGTAGGTTAATTGGCTCGGTATAAATGTAAATTGTCCCTAGTATATGTAGGATAAGGATAATATGCGGGGATCGCTGGTCGGCGTGGACTGGGTGGGCCGAAGGGCCTGTTTCCGCGCTGTATTCTAAACTAAACTAAACTATTCCCTGGTAGACCGTCTTAACTCGTTTGCATTTTGAGGGACTTAATGTTTGCCATTAATGAACAAAATCGGCCAACATTTTTAAATGTTTCTGGGGTACACAAAAAGCTGGAGAAACTCAGCGGGTGCAGCAGCATCTAAGGAGCGAAGGAGATAGGCGACGTTTCGGGTCGAGACCCTTCTTCCTTTTAAATGTTTCTTTTGTGCAAAACCTATTTTTCCCTTTAGGTGGCACTAGGTACCTACTAAATAGACCTAGACAAAAAATGCTGGAAAAACTCAGCGGGTGAGGCAGCATCTATGGAGAAAAGGAGTAGGCAATGTTTCGGGTCGCGACCCTTCTTCAGACTGATGTCGGGGGGGTTGGGCAGGAAAAAAAAAGGAAAAGGCGGAGACAGTAGGCTATGTGGGGAGCAGGGAAGGGGAAGGAGGGAGAAAGCAAGGACTAACTGAAATTAGAGAAGTCAATGTTCATACCGCTGAGGTGTAAACTACCAAAGCGAAATATGAGGTGTTGTTCCTCCAATTTGCGCAGGGCCTCAGTCTGGCAATGGAGGAGGCCCAGGACAGAAAGGACAGATTCAGAATGGGAGGGGGAGTTGAAGGGCTGGGCAACCAGGAGATCAGGTTGGTTAGTACGGTCTGAGCAGAGGTGTTGGGCGAAGTGGTCGCCGAGCCTATGCTTGGTCTCTTCGATGTAGAGAAGGTGTCCAGCGGTATGAACATTGACTTCCCTAATTTCAGGTAGTCATTGCTTTCTCCCTCCTTCCCCTCCCCCTTCCCTGCTCTCCCACAGCCTACTGTCTCCGCCTCTTCCTTTCTTTTTCCCGCCCCCCACCCCCGACATCACTCTGAAGAAGGATCTCGGCCCGAAACGTCGCCTACTCCTTTTCTCCATAGAGTCTGCCTCACCCGCTGTGTTTCTCCAGCATTTTTAGTCCACTTTCAATTTTTCCAGCATCTGCAGTTCCTTCTTAAACATATTAAAAAGACCTGATTGTTTCTGTGACCAGATTCTAGTGAGAATTTTAGTCGGTTTTGCTCTAAACATGTTGAACATTACATCTAGTGAAATACTGTTATTTAGTGGTAATACAAATCTAGCGATCAATTTACCATCTTCCCTTCGTCTCAGACTGCATATCTTTAAGGTGCATTACAAAGAAAGTGTACACTAAATGCTGTTTCTTTGCCATTTATGGATTTTCTTTTGAAATGGATTTCCCCTACAGATTTCCACTGATTTATACAAAATGAACAAGCTACAGACAATATCGTACCTGATCACCAAACAAAATATTTCAATTGCCTATATCTTTGGGTAACACCAAAATAGCCAGTTCAATACCTATCAGAAACGGATGAAATGCCTGCAACAATTTTCTCTCAGAAATATAGAGGGCCCTTATTAAAGGGCCAAAAAATTACGAAAACTTTTGATTGAGTAGGCATAGACCCGTGTGTGGGTTACAGCAAAATTAAGAACCCTCCATATAAGACTGTCATAAGGAACTGAGCAGAGAACCCATCAGAAAATGTAATTTCCCAGTGAGCGATCAGTGAGCGAAGTTTACTACCACATTTAGTTTAGAGATACATCGTGGAAACGGACCTCACCTGTACACTAGTTCTACCCTGCCTACTAGGAACAATTTGCAGAAAGCCAATTCAAGATTTGGAATGTGGGAGGAAACCCTTGTGGCCACGGGGAAAACATATAAACTTTGTACAGCCCGCACTCAAGGTCAGGATCGAACACAGGTCTCTAGCACCGGTGAGGCAGCAATTCTACCACTGTACCGCCTTGTATCTATTTGTTACATGTTAAATAAAGTTCCTGAGTAAAAATAGGTCCTGAATCATCACCAAATTTATCTCCTTCTCCTACATTTGCCTTGGACTGAGGTAACACTTGCAAGTTTAATTTGTGCGCGAAAGACCAAACATGAGAAAAAAGTTTATCGAACCCTTCTCCAGAGATCCAAAACGAGATATTACTCACCAAAGATACAGAGGCCTTCCTTGGCTCTTGTTAGTGCAACATTCACTTGGTTTGGATCAATGATAAAACCCAGGTATTTCTTCAGCCAGGATTTTGAAGGTTGTGGTTCAATGTCTTTCATTGGAAGAGAACGAACAACAGAGAAGATAACATAACGCCATTCGCTTCCTGTTAATGTGAAGAGAACATTGATGAACATTCAGGATATTATGGTGTCAAAT
The DNA here is from genome assembly GCA_035221665.1 of Okamejei kenojei. Lineage (NCBI taxonomy): Eukaryota > Metazoa > Chordata > Chondrichthyes > Rajiformes > Rajidae > Okamejei > Okamejei kenojei. Next base: position 40,936,855 of record CM069150.1, read on the forward strand.
AGTGCTGACTGCTCAAAACATTTCTCCAACAGTTCAGGCAGCCTCTCTGGAGAGAAAGGATAACTGACATTTTGGGTTGGTACCCCTGTTCAGACTCTGAAGAAGGTCCCGACCTGAAAAGTCACCTATTCCTTTTCTTCAGAGATACTGCCGGACCTGCTGAGTTACTCCAGCATTTTATGTCTATCTTTGGTGTAAACCAGCTAATGCAGTTCCTTCCCACATATTGTAACCCAACTTCAGCTGGTTTTGTTTTACTTTCACCATTTCGAATTAATAATTCCATACCAACAGAAGATATTGTGAAATATTTCTAAACTGCAAGAATTTTAATCAAGTAATTTAAATCAAGTACTGATGGAATTGATATGGAGTTTCACTTTTCTATCACTTCTCCCAGCCAGTTACCCAACCAGATGCAACTAAATTTAAGGTAGCTCTTTCTTCCCAAAAACCCTTTATGGCTTAAGTCCTCCCTCCACCACCTCCAGTTTAAATTCCATTTGGAATATTTTGGAGGACCAAGAAACCAATAACCAAGAAGAACTGAATATATTGGCATTGGTAGAAGCATGAAACTGCAGAAGCTGGTTTACAAAAAAAGGGCACAAAATGTTGGAGTAACTCAGCGGGGTCAGGCAGCATCTCTGGATAACATAGACAGGTGATGTATCGCATTGAGACCCTTCTTCAGACCTCCAGGTGCATGAACAGCTTCTTTCCAACAACCATCAAGCTCTTGAACACCACAAACGCTAACTAAACTACGGGGTCCTGTCGACCTCCCCGTGGTGAGCTCTGTCAACTGATCCCAGACAGGCGAACGACAACAAACAGAGAAAGCGGCAGCGCCGCAGCTTGGCGCCAACCGCTGGCACGTACAGATGTCGAACCGGATGGCATCACCCCGCTGCGGACTTCTGCTGCCTCAAACGCAAGAAGAAGAACTGAGAATTACGAAAATGTCTTGGTTGCACTAAGGACCAGTCTTTGTGCACTAATATTGTTTTTTTTTTCATTTATTGATTTTTTTTGTTTATTATGTTACCTCTGAGTATTGCATTTACAGGCCTGTTATGCTGCTGCAAGTAGGGGTTTTATTGTTTAGTTTAGTTTATTGTCACGTGTACTTGGGTACAATGAAAGCTTTTGTGGTGTGCTAACCAGACAGCAGAAAGACAATACATGATTACAATCGAGCCCTCCACAGAGTACAGATATACAATAAAGGGAATAACGTGAATAACGTTTAGTGCAAGGTAATGTCCAGTAAAATCCGATCAAAGATAGACCGAGGGTCTCCAATGAAATAAATAGTAGGTCAGGACTGCTCTCTTGTTGTTGGTAGGATGGTCCAGTTGCCTGATAACAAGAAACAGTCCCTGAATCTGGAGGTGGGAGTTTTCACACTTCTATATCTCTTGCCTGATGGGAGAGGGGAGAGAGGGAGTGGCCAGGGTGCGACTCGTCCTTGATGATGCTGCTGGCCTTGCCGGTGCAGCATCAGGTGTAAATGGAGTCAATGGAAAGGGGGTCGGTTTGTGTGATGGTCTGGGCAGCGTCCACAATTTTGCTGCCATTTCTTGCGGTCTTGGATGGAGCTGTTCCCAAACCATGCTGTGATGCGACCCGATAAAATGCTTTCCACATTGTCAGTGCATATGGCAATTAAACATGGTTAATTTGACTCTCATGTGCCAACTGAACAAACTGTACATCCTCTTGCCCATCTTGCACATTCTATACACTCCCTGGTTAGAATAACTTATTGCATGACAACCAGCACCTATTCCAGCTGCAAAGTACTGCGTACAGCAAGCTGCAGGCAGTAGCTTCACATGGTGCTAGACTCCCACAATATTATCTACCAGCTTATGCATCCTGCTACTCAATGCATAAACAGGTAGACAGTAACATGACAGAGGCAGATATCAACTGCAGAAAGTAGACCAAAATGCTGGAGAAACTCAGCGGGTGAGGCAGCATCTATGGAGAGAAGGAACAGGCGACGTTTCCTTCGCCTATTCCTTCTCTCCATAGATGCTGCCTCAGCCGCTGAGTTCCTCCAGCATTTCTGTCCACCTTCAATTTTTCCAGTATCTGCATTTCTTTCTTAAACATAAGCTACAGAAAAGTATTTTGATAGTAACATGATTGCCATTTACTTATGCCAAAGAATGTCAATAAAGTATCATTCATGCATTCATAAAGCTGATGTACACAGGTACCTTGGCTTTTGACGATGGTGCAAACAGTAACCTCTGTAATTCCTCTGGCCTTGAGCAGTTTGTTTATCTCCATCACCTGTGCATTGTAGGGCGTCAAAACTGCAATATCCTTTGGATGAATTTTGTGATTCATTAACTGGCTCACAATGCTCACCTAGCCAACAGGTAGAAAAGAGAAACAGTGAGAAAAAGAGAATATCAGTGACGTGCAGATAGGCACAAAAAGCTGGAGTTACTCAGCGGGATGGGCAACATCTCCGGAGAGAAGGAATGGGTGACGTTTCGGGTCAAGACCCTTCTTCAGACTGGTTAGGGATAAGGGAAACATAGAAACATAGAAAATAGGTGCAGGAGTAGGCCATTTGGCCCTTAGAACCAGCACCTCCATTCAATATGATCATGGCAGTTCATCCAGAATCAGTACCCCGTTCATGCTTTTTCCCCATATCCCATTAGCCCTAAGAGTTAAATTTAACTCTCTCTTGAAAACATCCAGTGAATTGGCCTCCACTGCCTACTGTGGCAGAGAACTCCAAAGATTCACAACTTCCTGGCTGAAAACGTTTTTCCTCATCTCAGTCCTAAATGGCCTACCCCTTTTTCTCAAACTGGTTCTGGACTCCCCCAACATTGGGAACATGTTTTCTGCATCTACCCTGTCCAATCCTCTAAGAATTGTATATGTTTCAATAAGACGAGAGATATAGGCGATGATGTAGAGAGATAAAGAACAATGAATGAAAGATATGCAAAAAAAGTAACGATGATAAAGGAATGATAAAGGATAAACGATGATAAAGGAAACAGGCCATTGTTAGCTGCTTGTTAGATGAAAACGAGAAGGGAGTGCGACAGGTGGGGGAGGGATGGAGTGAGAGGGATTGCAAGGGCAAGTGGCAGACGCTTCCTTCAGTCCATATTATCGGAGACATTTGCACAAAATAAAAATACATGCTTTCTTTCAGATGGCATTGAAGTACTAAGTACTAAGATTGATATTTATAAATATGCATCCTTCATACATGTACAGCATTAAAATGATTCACAATCCCATGTCTTCATTACTTTTGCACCATGCTTCAACCTCCTAAGGTCGTGACAGTACTGATGCTCTGCTATTAATGCACCCAACACTGCCAGTTCTTGGGAGAAATTCATAGTTTAGACTTTAGATTTAAGAGATGCAGCGCGGAAACAGGCCCTTCGGCCCACCTAGTCCGCACCGACCAGCGATCACCCCTCCTCACACTAACGCTATCCTACACACACTAGGGACAAGTTACAATTTTACCGAAGCCAATTAACCTACAAACCTGAACGTCTTTGGAGTGTGGGAGGAAACCGGAGCACACGGGGAAAACCCGCGCGGTCACAGGAAGAACGTACAAACTCCGTACAGACAGCACCTGTAGTCTGGATCGAACCAGGGTCTCTGTGGCTGTAAGGAAGCAACTCTAGCGCTGCACCACTGTGCCGCCAGAGGACTTCCCCCCCCCCCCCCCCCCACAAATATGTGAGAATTTCACTTAACATACATATTACACAACCCGGGCTTCAATTGATATAAAAGATCAACAATAGTTGCTCATGCTTATTTCCCTTGTTATTGAGACATAGATGTTCATCTGAGCCAACTCAACCGGGAAGAAAAAGCGCAGTATCTAATCGTTTTTCCTTTGCCTTCATAACATAACTGAAAATAAACAGCAGGCAGTGAAGAAAGCTAATGGCATGTTGGCCTTCATAACAAGAGGATTTGAGTATATAGGAGTAAAGAGGTCCTTCTGCAGTTGTACAGGGCCCTGGTGAGATCACGTCTGGAGTATTGTGTGGTCTCCTAATTTGAGGAAGGACATCCTTGCTATTGAGGGAGTGCAGCGTATGTTCACGAGGTTAATAACCGGGATGGCGGGACTGTCATATGAGGAAAGATTGGAAAGACTGGGATTGTATTCTCTGGAATTTAGGATGAGGTGGGATCATAAAGAAACATATAACATTATAAAAGGACTGGACAAGCTAGATGCAGGAAAAATTTTCCCAATGTCGGGGGAGTCCGGAACCAGGGTCCACAGTCTAATAATAAAGGGGAGGCCATTTGAAACTGAGATGAGAAAGAACATTTTCATGCAGAGAGTTGTAGAATTATATGCCACAGTAGACAGTAGAGGCCAATTCACTGGATAAATTTAAAAGAGAGCTAGATAGAGCTCTTGAGGCTAGCGGAATCAAGGGGTATGGGGAGAAGGCAGGCGCGGGTTACTGACTGCGGATGATCAGCCATGATCACAATGAATGGTGGTGCTGGCTCGAAGGGCCGAATGACCTCCTCCTGCACCTATTTTCTATGTTTCTATGTTTCTAAAATCACAGTTAAGTCATTTTGATAACTTCCTCCAAAACACATTTGCCTTATATGAAATGTGTAATATAATGACAATCCCTAAAGCCATTCCTTCTTAATTCAAATTTCATAAGAAATTTAAATTGCACAGAATTTTAAATCACAAAGCTCATTGGCATTTATTGGACTGCACAGAGCAATTGCAATAAGAAGGATGAGTTGTGTTGGAAGGAACTGCAGATGCTGGTTAAAACTGAAGATAGACACAAAATGCTGGAGTAACTCCAGAGAGTGGTGAATCTGTGGAATTCTCTGCCACAGAAGATAGTTGAGGCCAGTTCGTTGGCCATATTTAAGAGGGAGTTGGATGTGGCCCTTGTGGCTGAAGGGATCAGGGGGTATGGAGAGAAGGTAGGTACAGGATACTGAGTTGGATGATCAGCCATGATCATATTGAATGGCGGTGCAGGCTCGAAGGGCCGAATGGCCTGCTCCTGCACCTAATTTCTATGTTTCTATGTTTAACTCAGCGGGCCAGGCAGCATCTCGGGAGAGATGCTGGAATGGATGGTCAGCCATGATCATATTGAATGGCGGTGCTGGCTTGAAGGGCCGAATGGCCTACTCCTGCACCTATTTTCTATGTTTCTATGTTTCCCTTATCCCTAATCAGTCTGAAGAAGAGTCTGGACCCGAAACACCACCCATTCCTTCTCTCCAGAGATGCTGCCTGTCCCGCTGAGTTGCTGAGTCCCAGCATTTTGTGCCTATCTTAAGTAAATCTTGCGTAAACTACAAAGTGCTGGAATAACTCAGTGGGTCAGGCGGCATCTGTGAAGGGGGTTTTACAAACTGGAGGAAGAGCACTTCATAATGAGTCTGAAGAAGGGTTCCAATCTGAAACGTCGCCCTTCCTTTTTCTCCAGAGATGCAGTCTGATCCTCTGAGTTACTCCAGCATTTTGTGTCTATCTTTGGTATAAACCATCATCTGCAGTTCTCAGTTTCTATACTTCATATTCCGCTTGGGTAGCTTGCAACCCAATGGTATGAACATTGAATGTTTCAATTTTTAAGTAACACCTCGCCCCCCCCCTCCCCCTCTCTCATTTTCTCTTCCTGTGCTCCACCCCCCGCCCCTACCCTGGCATGTACCCATTTCTCCATCTACTGAATCCTCTTCCATCTCTATTCCTCCCTCTGGCTTTATATTTCACTCCTTTCAAAGAGTCATATGGCGTGGAAACAGGCTCTTCGGTCCAACTTGGCCACGCCGACCAACATGCCCCAACTACCTGCCTACATTTGGCCCATATCCGTCTAAACCTAACCTATCCATGCATTTGTCCAAATCTTTTTTTCTAAGGTGGTGATAGTACCTGGCTCCAGAACCACATACAGTACAGCATTCCAAGTATGGTGGCTGGAACGTTATGTTACAGATACAGATTGATTCATAGAGACATAGAAAATAGGTGCAGGAGTTGGCCATTCGGCCCTTCAAGCCATTTAATATGTTATCCAAAATCAGTACCCCAATAATTCTTCGCCATTGTCTTAAATTACATGTTAAAACTTACATATGATATCTTTGCTTACAATTAACTTAATAAGAATATAAATACTTATAATTGCAACCTGGTGACACAAGGATGACACAAGGATGAAAGATATTCAGTTGACAGTAATACCTAAAAACACAATTTTTGATGTTTCAGATGCAGGCTCCAAATTCTCAGTCTAACGTTTCTTTGCACCAGACCACCTTTACCACATAATTTTGATTCACTACTCACAGTTCTTTCTGCCTCTGTTTTGTTTGCTTTGGAATTCTCATTTCCCTCTTCTGTTGAAACCATCAAACTAATTTCATTTCCCTCCACGTGTCCAAAGATTATCGGGCAAGAGTTCTTTCCAGAGTGACAGAGGACACTTCTTGGGCGACGTGAAATATTGACATCCGTTTTTAATCTCCCTTCATAAAACTGCTCGGAAGGAAACTGGCAGATTTCCACATGCTAAAATAATAAATCACAAATATATTTAGATTTTTTAACTTGATAAAATACTCCACATCAGCGAATAAGGTAAAAAAAAACCTTAATTTTGTGGAGAGGATGTTTCCACTAGTGGGAAAGTCTAGGACCAGAGACCATTGCCTCAGAATTAATGGATTTTCCTTTAGAAAGGAGATGAGGAGGAATCTCTTTAGTCAGCAGGTGGTGAATTTGTGGAATTCATTGCCACAGAAGGCTGTGGAGGCCGTCAATGGATATTTTTAAGGCAGAGATTGATTGGTTCTTGATTAGTACGGATGTCAGGGGTTATGGCGAGAAGGCAGGAGAATGGGGCTGAGAGGGAAAGATAGATCACCCATGATTGAATGGCGGCGTAGACTTGATGGGCCGAATGGCCTAATTCTGCTCCTATAACTTATGAACATATGAATCTTATTCAGCCATGCTTTACATCACACATAATCGAAGAGTTCTTTGTAAATTAACTCTTAATCACTTTCCATTAATTATCTGGATGAACAAGTGAGTTGTGAGGGGAGTGGGATATGGAGAGGCTCCAGGTACATAAACAGGATAAATAAATGACGAGAACAAGGTGTGTGGAAATATAAAGTGGAGAAGCATGAGGATCTATCTTCATACAAAATATTGAAAAGCAGAGCATATTTTAAAAGGTGAGAAAAAAAATATTGTTGATGTTCAAATGTACCTGAGTGCATGAAGCGCTAGAAGTTAATGTGCAGTGGGCAGATAGGAATGAGTAAGAAAGAACTGCAGATGCTGGTAAAATGGAAGGGAGACACAAAATGCTGGAGAAACTCAGCGGGTGAGGTAGCATCTATGGTGAGAAGGAATGGGAGATGTTTCGGGTCGAGACTCTACTTCAGACCCGTTTCATAGGAATGATACAGGAATGGGGACCCTGTGAGTTTAAAGGGGATTTGAGAGTGGGGCCCTGGTGAGTTTCAAGGGAGTTTGGGGGCAATGCATTTAAAGGAGCTGTGGGAAACAAGTCCACATCATTTCCAGGGAGGCTAGGAATGGGTAGCAGGACAGCAGGAACTCCAGGACATAGTGTAATGTAGGCAGGAGGAAGCTCCCGACAAGCGACGCAGCCATGAGCGGCCAATGGCGGGGCCGCAGTGGGTGCCGGTCGGTTGTGAATGCAGAATAAAGGGGGAGCCAGCGTGGGGGGGGGGGGGGGGGGGGTCATCGAGAATAAAGAGGGAACTGGCGGGATGGGGGGGGCGAGGGGTGTGCTGAGAATAAAAAGGCACCATTGGGACTACTTAGAACACCTTGTAACTTTGTCCGCACCCTATATGTAGTGACTCTTTGCACGCTTTATGCATGGAATGCAAATAATTTTACTGTGACATGGCACATGTAATAATAAAGTTTCATTCATGCATTCATTCAACCATGGCTCCTTTGGTCGACAATGATGCCAGGTTAAACTAATCTCCTTTGCCTATGCATGATCTTATCCTTCCATATCCATGTGCATTATACTGTAGAACCTTCAATATATCAATGACCTATCTACATTCAATTCATGAGCACATTGAAATTGAGTAATTGATAACTCTTACCATCCGGTATTGAACATCAAGAAGCAATCCTACACTAAATTGGCGCTCATAACGCTCAAATAATGATTTCTCCATTCCGAGACGTCTACAGAACTCGTTGCTTATAATGGGACGTAGTTGCATGTGGTCTCCCAAAAGAACAATCTAAAGGAAAAAATATGGTTTTATAAACAATTCAATCGTAGACTTTCTACATATAAATTATGGAATGGGTAATATGGGCACAACATTCACTCTGCTTGATACCGTTCCATTTACAGACACTCCCCAACCTGCATAATAGGCAACTAAAGGGCCTGTCCCACTTGGGAGTCATTTGCGCGTCATAATTTACGCGTCACGACGCACGACACGTGCACGTGATGCGCACGTGATGCCCGCATGACCTGCATTACGGTGCGTGGCGACTTAGTGACGCACGGTCGCGCGCGGCGCCCCAGGATTTTGGGATTCACAAACTCTTTGCGCGCCACCTGCGTGACATGCAAATGACGCCCAAGTGGGACAGGCCCTTAACGTAGACTCGCACTTACGTAAACAATTCTGTACTCAGTCCCTAGAGCAATCAAGGTAGTTTGTAGTTTCCACAACACTGTACGATCGCTCATTTAGATTGGAAACAAGCCAACAATAGCTGTGGTGCTTACCTATTAGGCCACCCGCCACCAAAAGTGTCCCATTGACGAGGCAGTCTGAAGAAAGGTCTGAGGAAGGATCTCGACCCGAAACACTAACAAATACTTGTCTCCACAGTTGCTGCCTGACCCGCTAAGTTAACAGCTTTTAGTGTCTACCTTCAAGCTTGCTTGAGCAAAACACAAAGTGCTCCCTCCACAGGTGCTGGGAGGAGGTTTGGAGTTATCAGCAGCTGCCGAGATGTCGCTGAGACAGCGAGCTTTAGCCCAGAAGTGTTGACTCTTGGTCACTACTTTCAATGGGTTATTTTGTGTCCAGAATCAGAAACTTGCGTAAAATTGGACTTGTGTAAGGGTGCACGGAACGTAACCTGTAACTGCCTGTATTACAACCAGTCAATCTCCTATACCCAGGCACAGCAAATGGTGTGCCCAGATACAGAAAGACTGAACCTTCTGCCACCAACTCATGGAAACATAGAAACTAGGTGCAGGAGTAGGCCATTTGGCCCTTCGAGCTTGCACCACCATTCAATATGATAATGGTTGATCATCCAAAATCAGTACCCCATTCCTGCTTTCTCCCCATATCCCTTGATTCCATTAGTCCTAAGAGCTAAATCTAACTCTCTCTTGAAGACATCCAGTGAATTGGTCTCCAGTGCCTTCTGCGACAGAGAATTCCACAACTCTCTTGACGCTTTATGTAAGTGTTAGATTGGTCACCTCTCTATAATGAAGTTACGCACTTGACATTACATCCTGCTGGAAAGATTACTAAGGTTAACTAGCTGTTCTCTGTGAGTGAGATACAGGCATATCTACAAGCTGTTGAGTTCTGCAGATATTTAAAAATAGAAATATTCCCTATCTTCACCTGGAGTTGAATAAAATACAACTGTGGTAATTTAAATGAATTTTCCTTGAATAAATAAATTCATATCACTTGCTGTTTCATTGAAAAGTATGGTCGATCTATAATCACAGCAAAGCCCATGCTGACCTGATGCTGTGAAAGTGAATAGCTAACCAGATCACTTCAGAAGTGATATCAAGATGATTGCACAAATATATCACATTGAAAAGAGTGTCAAGTGCAACATGGATTCCTAAAAAAACTAATGGGATTATTAATTTGCGTTTGACAGCACTGGGCCTGTACTCGCTGGACTTTAGAAGAATGAGAGGGGACCTCATGGAAGGTACAGAATAGTGAAATGCTTGGATAGAGTGGGTGTGGAGAGGATGTTTCCACCAGTGGGAGAATCTAGGACTAGAGGTCATAGCCTCAGAATTAAAGGACGTTATTTTAGGAAGGAGATGAGGAGGAATTTCTTTAGTCAGTGTGTTGTGAATCTGAGGAATTCTTTGCCTCAGAAGGCTGCAGAGGCCAAGTCAGTGTATATTTTTAAGGCAAAGATAGAGAGATTCTTGATTAGTACGAGCGTCAGAGGTAATAGGGAGAAGTAAGGAGAATGGGGTTAGGAGGGAGAGATAGATCAGCCATGATTAAATGGCGCAGCGAACTTGATGGGCCGAGTGGCCTACTTCTTCTCCTATCACTTATGATCTTATGAATAATGTTAATAATAGAGAAATGTTGGTCTTGTTGAACAATTAATTTGTGTTAGTTAATCATCCGCGTTATAATCTAAGTTATTCATCTTAGTTAATCATCCCCGCGGTCAGAAGACCACAGTGTCGCGGCAGAAATCCTTTGAGCTATCTCAGCTGGGCTTGCCCACAACGGAACCGGGAACCTGCCTGTAGAGAGAAGCCACCAAGCCCGGCCCCTGCTCGTCCCTGAGGCCCGGAGAACTGGATAAGAGGGTGGAGGGAGTTGACAATGGCAGACGCAAGAACAAAGGGTGAACTGGGGTCTTACCTCCTGCGCTCTCAAGGTCAGCTGCGGGAGGCACACCAGGAGCATGAAGGCTGAATGGTGGCCGGGCGAGGAGAGGGATGACAGTTTGCGGGACGTCCTGGATGGAGGCGACCGCTACAATGGGCGGTGAAGATGGCACCAAATTTCTGGCGGCTCTTGCGTAAGGCCTCAGTTGGCTGTTTCTATGCATTATGCACTTAATTGGAGATTGCACATATATATGGTAATAATTTTACTGAAGGTCATAAGGTCATGTGATAGGAGCAGAATTAGGCCATTCGGCCCATTAAGTCCAGATCAGCCACTCAATCATGGCTGATCTATCACTCCCCCCGAACCCCATTCTCCTCATATCCCCTGACACCCGTACTAATCAAGGCTCCATCTATCTCAATCTTAAACTTTATGCTAAAAAAGAATGTCACTGTAATTTGGTAGCCATGATAATCAAAGAACCGCTGAACTAATTCTCCTAGTTAAAGATGAATGCAGAGAAATTAATTGAAAATGATCTTGAAGCAAGATTTCATACCAATATCATGGCCATTTACCTGGTCTGCATGCTTGTGTGCAACTATCGGGATTAGCAGTTCTGGTTCCGTGCACATGGCACTCTCATCGACCAAGATCTGACGTATTCTTATTTTCCGTAGACCGTAGCTCGAAGAAGTGGCGCACGTGCAAAGGATGACGTCGTGATTTTGAAGTTCATATTTGCGTGCGTCATCAAGCAGCTTCTTGTAGCTAAAACAAAAACAACACGGAGTGTTAAAACTAACTTTACAGCTCAGCGTACCAGGATTCTCCTGACTACCTGCCATAACTTCAGTGGAAAAGATCCAGTGAAACTCGAAAAGTCAAAACTGGAAAATGAGTGGAAGATTCCTGAAGAAATCCATTGGAGATACAAGCAACTGCAGATTTTAGTTTAGTTTAGTTTATTGTCACATGTACTGAGGTGCAATGAAAAGCATTGGCCGTGTGATAACCAGTCGGTGGAAAAACAATCCATGGTAACAATCGAGCCGTTTATGGCGTTCAGATACATGATCAAGGGAATAAAGTGAATTACGTTTAATGCAGGATAAAGCCAGATCAAAGATAGTCCCCAATGGTCTCCAATGAGGTAGGTAGTGGTTCAGGACTGCTCTCTACTTGTGGTGGGATGGTTCAGTCGCCATGAGATGGTGGAATCTCATGTCGAACACGATGTGAGACGGCACAGTGGCGCAGCGGTAGAGTTGCTACCCTACAGTGCCAGGGACCCAGGTACGACCCTGACTATGAGCGATGTCTGTACAGAGTTTGTACCTTCTCCCCATGACCACGTGCATTCTCTCTGGGTGCTCCAGAATCTGTTAACTCCAGCATTGTCCATTTTTATTTTCCTGACCCACAGAATTACTCCATCACTTTGTGTCTTACTCAAGATTCCAGCATCTGCAGTTCCTTGTGTCTCCTTTAATTCAATGCACTCTGTTGACATTCCTAACTTATGGCATAACAATTCTACGAAACGCTTTGCAAATACTGGAAAGTGTCACACAAAAGCATTTTCTAAAACAACTAATTTAAATAAAATTCTTTGATGAAAATCAACAGGATCAACCATCCTTCCAGCCAACGTTCGAGTGGAATTGGACAGATGCCCAGAAAAGCATTCCGGCAATACTGAAAGTCACCACACTTTACCTGAATTAATGCTGCAACACAAACTATCTGTTAAAGCGATTGGCATCTAGCATTGAACTGTTGGCAGGAAATATGCTGAGAACTTAATTATTGACTGGCCTGTTCAATTGCTTTCAGAATTGAGCTGTACAGGATTCAGCAGCATGTCCAACAGGCTCTGCTGCCGGTATGGTGCACCACCCAAACACAAGCCAACCGTTCTAACTAAAGCAAGCGTGGGAGGTCATGTTAGCATGCGGAGGGAGCCCCATGAATGAGAGGAATCACATTAGAGGACAAGTTAACAACCTGGGTCTACCATTGGTACCATTCAGTCAGATCTTTGCATCACAGTGGCACAGTGGTAGGGCTGCCAACCTGCAGAACCGAAGACCCAGGTTCGATCCTGACCTCCGGTGCTGTCAGTGTAGAGTTCGCACGTTCTCCTTGTGACCGGCTGGAATTCCTCCGGGTGCTCCAGTTTTCCCCCATATCCCAAAGACTTCTGGGTTTGTTGATTAATTGCCTGCTATATATTGCCCCTCATGTGCAGGGAGTAGATAAGAAATTAGAAAGTGGGACAAGATGCAAACTGGTGTGAATGGGTGATCGATGGGCGGTGTGGACTTGGTGGATAAGGTTAGCCTGGATTTCTGAACTCAAGACCCTGCATTGGGATTTAAAGCTGCACTGAGTTACAAGTGAGAAAGATGAAACTCCTACTGATGCCTCCACCCTGATTTTGTGAGAGGGGAAAGATAAGCTAAAAAAGTTAAAGATTTAATAGACGTGAAGTGCAACTTTTTCACACAGAGGTTGATGTGTATATGGCATAAAATGTCACTAGAAGTAGAGCCAGGTACAATTACAACTTAGAGATGTACGTGGATATTCACTGGGTATGCCTCTGGCTGGATAGGAAAGATTTGGATGGATATGGGCCAGGGGCAGGCAAGTGTGGCTAGATTGGTTATACAACATGGTCACTATGAACATGTTGGGCTGAATATTGGGCTGTTTTTGTGATGTATAACTTTACGTCCAAGTTCTATCCGTTGTAATTTCATTTCTGAAATCTTTTCCTTTACTGCTAATTGCTGTTAATGCAGTTTTCTATCTCTGCAATTAACAATTACTTTTTCATTTGCAAACCTATCAATAAAGTCCGGCATACAGCCAGACCTCTGTAATAGCTACTTTTTCTGACTTACCATTTCAGGTCTTCTTCTGTCACTTCTGTTCCGCCTCTAAACATGGCATCGAAAGTTCTTATTTTATCCGCATAAGGATTTGAGTTATCTCGGATTCTGTAATGTAGGGTTATTGGTCTGTAATAAATAAATGCGCTCGGGTCAGTTACATTGTAACTTGAAACAAAGACTATTATCATACATGAAACTTCTTAATTCACAAAGGTTTCTTCTGTATTGTGACTGGAGCTTAATGCAGCAAAATGACACAGCATTAAAGCTTAAATGTAAGGTTTGGTTTAGGAGAGCACAAACATCTCAAACACCAGGACTGAAGATGCAGTCTATAGGAAGGAAGTGATTTGGCAATAGTGAACAAACATAAATGCTATATTTAAAATCAGTAGCTAAACTTCTGAATTTGGGCTGCTTGAGTTTAGTTTAGTTTAGTTTAGTTTAGTTTAACTTAACTTAATTAGCTTAACTTGGCTTAGTTTAGGGATACAGCATGGAAACAGGCCCTTCGGCCCACCGAGTCCACACCCACCAGCACTATCCTACACACTAGGGACAATTTACAATTTTACCAAAGCCATTGACCTACAAACCTGCATGTCTTTGGAGTGTGGGAGAAACACATGGAGAAAACCCTCATGGTCAGGTGGGGAACGTACAAACCCCGTACAGATAGCACCCGTAGTCAGGATCGAACCCGGGTCTCTGGTGCTGTGAGGTAGCAACTCTACTGCCGTCCAGTTGCCTTTGTAGCTTTCTTTCTCACTCTGTCTCTTTCTTTCTTTCTTGCTCTCTTCCTTATCACTGGATGTGCCTCTGGCTAAGTCAGCTATTTTAATTGAAACAATTTCTTGTATTTTCCTTTCCCTCCCAATTCCGTTGATTAGTCAATCAGCGCACCTTTAACAGCTACCCCCACAGGCATACTTAGGGTGGTTCCCCGAAGGAAAGATGCAGTCTGGTTGTGTGGGATCACACAGACTAGTCAACCTGTCAGTGACCCAATAATGCAGGAAAATCAAACCTACTGAACAATTATTTTTTTATCATAGCACTTACCAATATATAGGAGACCTGTGCTCCAAGGAATAAAGGAGAGGTTCACTAAAGAGATCAGAACACAATAGGGCCGGGATAACTCAAGTCGGTAGAGCATCAGACTTTTAATTTGAGGGTCCAGGGTTCAGGTCCCTAGTCGGGCGGTTACTTTAGGGCGGCACAGTGGCGCAGCGATAGAGTTGCTGCCTTACAGACTCGGGTTCGATCCCGACCACGGGTGCTGTCTGTACAGAGTTTGTACGTTCTCCCTGTGACAGCGCGGGTTTTCTCCAATATCTTCAGTCTCCTTCCACACTCCAAAGACGTACAGGTGTATAGGTGAATTGGCTTAGTAATGGTAAAAATTGTCCTTAGTGTGTGTAGGATAGTGTTAATATGTGGGGATCGCTGGTCTGCACAGACCCGATGGACCGAAGGGCCTGTTTCCACTCTGTAACTAAGCTAAGCAACTAAACTAAGCTAAACTCTGCCTGGGTGGAAATGTCTAACATTAGAGGACACAGCTATAAGGTACGAGGGCGAAAGTTTAATGGAGATGTGTGGGTGGTGGAAAGTTTAATGGAGATGTGTGGGCCCCCACCACCCCACAAAGGGGTGGTGGGGGCCTGGAATGCACTGCCTGGGGTGGTGGTGGACGAAGATACAATAGTGGCATTTAGGAGGCTTTTACAGTGCCCTCCATAATTTAGTGACACACACACGCATGCCCATGTGTCTATCTACAGTGCCTCCATAATGTTTGGAATAATGACCTGTCATTTATTTGTTTGCCTCTGTACTGAACAATTTGAGATTTGTAATATTAAAAAATCACCTGTAGGTAAAGTGCATATTGTCAGATTTATACATACACACCCCCGCCCCCATAATGTTTGGGACACATGTCTTCACAGGTGTTTGTAATTTCTCAGGTGTGTTTAATTGCCTCCTTGAAGCAGGTATAAGAGAGCTCTCAGCACCTAGTCTTTCCTCCAGTCCTTCCATCACCTTTGGAAACTTTTATTGCTATTTATCAACATGAGGACCAAAGTTGTGCCAGTGAAAGTCAAAGAAGCCATTATGAGACTGAGAAACAAATATAAAACTGTTAGAGACATTAGCCAAACCTTAGGCTTACCAAAATCAACTATTATGAACATCATTAAGAAGAAAGAGAGCACGGGTGAGCTTCCTGATCGCAAAGGGACTGGTAGGCTAAGGAAGACCTCCACAGCCCATGACAGAAGAATTCTCTCTATAATAAAGAAAAATCCCCAAACATCTGTCCGACAGATCAGAAACACTCTTCATGAGTCAGGTGTGGATTTGTCAATGACCACTATCCGCAGAAGACTTCACGATCATAAATACAGAGGCTACACTGCAAGATGCAAACCACTGGTTAGCAGCAAAAATAGAATGGCCAGGTTACAGTTTGCCAAGAAGTAGTTAAAAGAGCAACCACAGTTCTGGAAAAAGGTCTTGTGCACAGATGAGATGAAGATTAACTTATATCAGAGAGATGGCAAGAGCAAATTATGGAAGAGAGAAGAAACTGCCCAAGATCCAAAGCATAGCACCTCATCTGTGAAACACGGTGGTGGGGGTGTTATGGCCTGGACATGTGTGGCTGCTGAAAGTACTGGCTCACTTATCTTCATTGATGATACAACTGCTGATGGTAGTAACATAATTAATTCTGAAGTGTATAGACACATCCTATCTGTTCAAGTTCAAACAAATGCCTTAAAACACATTGGCCGGCGGTTCATTCTACAGCAAGACAATGATCCCAAACATACTGCTAAAGCAACAAAGGAGTTTTTAAAAGCTAAAAAATGGTAAATTCTTAAGTGGTTAATCACCCAATCTGAACCCAAGACTAGCCGCCAAACCAAGCACGCTAAAGATGGCTGCAATACAAAGTATCACCAGAGAAGACACCCAGCAACGTGTGATGTCCATGAATTGCAGACTTCAAGCGGTCATTACATGCAAAGGATATGCAACAAAATACTAAACATAACTACTTTCATTTACATTACATTGCTGTGTCCCAAACATTATGGTGCTCTGAAATGGGGGGGACCATGTATAAACACTGCTGTAATTTCTACGTGGTGAAACCAAAATGTATAAAAATGGACTTTATTAAAATCTGACAATGTGTTATTACAAATCTCAAATTGTGGAGTACAGGGGCAAATAAATAAATGATGGGTCTTTGTCCCAAACATTATGGTGGGCACTGTATATAGGCGCATGGGCATGCGTGTGTGTGTGTCTGAGTGTGTATACTGAACTCTGTTTATGGTATTATTCTATTGTGCTGCTGCAAGTAAGAATGTAACTATTGTACCTGGGACATATGCCAATAAAACGTGCCACCCAAGTACCTCGATATTATGAAGTCTCTAAGACAAACCACAACAAGAGTAGAATGGAGGAGAAAGCAGCACAAAGTCAGATGTTTCTGATGAAGGCTCTCAGACCTGAAATGTTAACTCTGTTTCATTTCCCACTCATGCAGCCTGAACTGTTGAGCATTTCCAATATGTTTTTGTCTTTATAACAGCACAAAATAATATCAGTTACAACTTTAATGAGATCGAGCATACACATTAAATAGAATCTATTTTCATTTCTTAAATTCCTGTAAGCTTGGAGTACTTGTATTTAATCATGTAATATTTAGCTATTAATTCCCAGCATCAATCTCCTGACCAGGAGTATAAATCTGCTTTGTCCTAAGTATTGCTGGGCAACAGTGTATTGTACACCAACAGGATAAAGGAAATTGAGTCCAACACACACATAATTATTTAGTGTTGATCAACAACAGGCCATTGTACAACAATGTCCAATTAAGAATTATTAAAGTTACGAGGGAAATATTCACCGAAGTTCAGGTTTTGGTTTCGTTTCTCTGATGGATTGCTTGGAGACCTGCAAGTTGCTGCCAGGATAAGGAAAATCCACCATCTCCACTTGCTCGCTGTAAACACGGAGTGGTCTCAACTCTGGTCTCAGTTTCAGGAGGTATTCTGTATGTAGCACAGGTATAAATATTTTGTAAGCTGATTTCATTAACAGTTAAAGCTTATATATATATATAAGATCTTTTGGACTTTAGAGATACAACGTGGAAACAAGTTATTCGGCCCATCGGGTCCACCCCGTACACTATCAGTACCCTACACACCAGGGACAATTTACAGAAGCAAATTAACCTACAAATCTGTACGTCTTTGGAGCGTGGGAGGAAACCAGGAACACATGGAGAAAACCCACATGGTCACAGGGAGAATGTACAAACTCCATACAGACTGCACCCGTGATCAGGATCGAACCTGGGTCTCTGACGCAACAACTCTACTGCTGCGCTATTATGTCATCCTGCAGTTCTTATATGTCGTAACCAACTTTTCATGGCTCGTTAATGACAGCGATTATCAGATGTTTTAAGTATTTATTCATTTTTAATTCATGGGATAAAATATTTGGCATATTGGTTGGTTCATTTGCCTTTATGTTAATATTGGCTGCATTTCTAAAAACAAAAGTGTTTAACGTAATAAGATAATCCATATAGGTAATTTCTTGGTTATTTTAAAAGTGATCATCTGGCTCGAATAGACTCGAGGTTTTCTGAATAAAATCTTTGTGTTATTTCATTGGACATTTTTTCTCTGGTGTAGTTAGAGACAAATTAACGAGTTCCTTTGAACCATAACTTGTAAGGGCTTGATGTTGAATGCCCACACAAAACTGAAAAATATGATGTTTATCAACATTGAAATGCCTCATCTTCTTGAGTATAAAATTGCATTAAATATTCATTTGAGATGTTATGACAAATATTACACGTCAGCTGGCAGGAAAGTGGGACTATTAAATAGCTGGCATTGTGAACTAAATGGATTGTTCAAAGCTCGGCTGCATATAGTCATTTTGTACCTTTGGCTGAACCCTACAAATGAATTGCAAGTACTGAGTGAGTGTGTGTGTGCAAGGGTGTGTGTGAGAATGTGTGTGGGTGAGTGTGTGAGTGTGTGTACGAGTGCGTGAGTTTGTGAGTGTGTGGGAATGCGTGCGGGTGAGAGTGTGCGAGTGTGCATAAGAGAGTGTGTGGGAGTGTGTGCGTGCGAGAGTGTACAAGCCTTGTGCATTCATACATGAGCATATTTAATAAGTATTCATGCCAGTAACCTACTTTTCATATTATGTTAATATTATTTGAATTATTAGGTGGTGAACTATCTCACGTGTATACAAGACCACATGTGATTCACTCATGTGTCAGTATGCATGCAAGTCTTCATTGAATTTGTGAGGCAGTATTAAATTAATAAGTTAATAAGATTACATTAATAAGTGTAAATGTGCAAATTAATTGGAGAATGAGCGTAAAATACTCAGGGAATAACCACATCCCTAAAGGGTATTGAGGAGAAATCAGCTTCTGGAAAAGGAGGGGAACATTGACCATTTATCATAAAGCCGGTATTCAGAAGGTGATGGTGAACATCAGGGGAGTGCTTCTCAGAAGTCAGAGGTCAGAGGTCATGTTGGGGAGTCCGACTGGTAGTTCAGGGAGTATGGATTTGGTGGGTCAGATTGAGTGAGAATTGCATGGCACAATGTAGAGGGGTAGAGGGATGAGAGCTGCTACAGCGAGAGCTGATTAAGTGATTAGATAAAGGAAACTCAGCCAAGGCTAGTCCCAGTACTGAGCTGCCACTTACTTTAGCAGGTCCTGTTAAGTTATACAGAAATTTTTTTGTTAAATATTTTTATTATAGAAACATATTAATTAAAAAAATTACAATGTTTTACATAAATGTATACAGAAATTGACCTCACATGCACTATGAATACCTTCTCGAAATCCAGTGAATAGTGTGAAGTAACATTGACTATTATACTTTGCATATGTCCAATGCTTCATAGACATTAGTGTATAATGCTCATGGAGGTCAAAGAAAGAGAGACAGAGAGACAGAGAGACAGAGAGACACAGAGACACAGAGACACACAGAGAGAGAGAGAGAGAGAGAGAGAGAGAGAGAGAGAGAGAGAGAGAGAGAGAGAGAGAGAGAGAGAGAGAGAGAGAGAGAGAGAGAGAGAGAGAGAGAGAGAGAGAGAGAGAGAGAGGTGAACCTTACCTTACATGTGAAAACAAGAGAGTAGAAAGGAAACCAAAAAAACTGCAGAAGCTGGATATAAGACTGCAGATCCAAAATGTTGATGTACATCTTTCTACGCTGCCAACACATTGTACTTGACTCCAATTTTCAATTACTTTCCAAATGCCAAGTAATAAATGAATTTCACTTTACCAGCAACAACATTGACAGATTTATTGGAAGGTCCACAGTAAAGTATAGTCTTTCCCTTTTGTCCATCTGTTCCAGTTTGCAGAGTAAATCCACTGTTCGCTAGGTTCATTCGATGGAACCAATACACGATATGAACCCCAACCATAGTTTTCCCTGTTCCTATATTAAAAAAGTTAGCAGTGTGAATGTACTTTGCATTAAGAAACATAGGGGTGGATCATCACATATAACTCAGAAATTAACACATTACATTAATAAGGATTTGGACAAGTACATAGATAGGAAAAGTATAGGGGGATATGGGCCAAAAGCAGGCAGGCGGGACTGGTGTAGATGATCATTTCACGATGTACTGATGTTATCAAGTCTCAGTTAAAAACTGATTGAAATGGATAGGAAAGGTTTGGAGGAATATGGACCAATTGGGCATGTGGGACTAGTTTAGATGGGAATCTTGGTTGACATGGTCAAATTGGGCTGAACGGCCTGTTTCCCTGCTGTATAACTCTATGCCAATAATAATAATGGGAATAGGTTCAGCTCTCAGTACTGGTCAGGCTGCCTTAGTGATTTCCATTCTGGGTAAGTCAAAAGGGGTTTCATTGCCTAGAAATTGGGCAATGCAGGAGATGAGGGCATACCAGAAAGTAGGAGGAAGCTACAATGGGGAAGTCAGCAGACTTCCTGGGGAGCAGAGAGTCTACTCCCCAGGAATTACCACCTGAGAGCAGGCCCAGGGAACGCTAGACGATAAAGTATTTAAAGGGAGCTCTCACATGACATGAAGCAGCTCTCAGAGCCATCATGATATGACCCTCCATGGTCTAGGGATGGCAAGAATCACACGTTGGTGAATGACTATTAGGAGCATCCGTGTTTCTCTTCAGGTTAGCATGGCGGAAACACATGATGGAGCGGATACATTGAACTTGATTTTCAATTACAATTTGCCCTTCCATCAACATTTAATGAGACACAGCATGGATACGTGGCATTTCATGATCCAGTATTTTGACACAAAGTGCTGCAGTAACTCAGCACATCAGGCAGCATCTCTGAAGGACATGGATGGGCAATGTTTTGGGGACTGGACTCTGGAAGCCACGTGGCACAGGATGGCAGCACAGACAAATGCTGAGGAAACACCGAAGGGTCCCAACCCAAACACATTGCCTATCCAAGTCCTGCAGAGATGCTTCCTGGCCTGTTGAGTTCTTCCAGCAATTTGGACAATGCAGAAGATGGAGGTCAGATGCAAGAGTCTAGCATCTACAATTCCTTGTGTCACCATTTATTTGCCTTCTTACCTGGTGGGCCTTGAATAAGTGTAAAAAGCATTCTGGAGAGCAGAACGGATTGCAGTTACTTGGCTTGGGTTGAGATCTGGCAGCTTAGGAATGTTGTAGTTATGCTGCCCTTTTCTCTTTACAATAGTTTCCAAAAAGTCAACTGTTAATCATGAATGAACAATAATCAGTAAAGTGAAAACACAGGAGTGAAATAAATATCTCAAAATGCACCTAAAAAAAATAACATCTTTTATTCATATTTTTTCAGTATTACCTAGTAGTTTCTTCGGCAAGAAATTGAGATGAGGTGAATTCTGAAAAATTAGCTGAAACCACCAAAAGCACAATCATACCCAGCGGTTCCTGGAATTGTGAGCAAAACACAAAGTGCTGGAGGAACTCAGCGGGTCTGGCAACATCTGAGGAGGGAATGGACAGGTGACGTTACGGGTCGGGACCCTTCTTCAGTCTGAAGGAGAGTCCTGCCCAAAACGCCATCTGTTCACTCCCTCCCTGCATGCTACTAGATGTGCTGAGTTCCTCCAGCGCTTTGTGTTTTGATCAAGATTCCAGCATCTGCAGTTACTTGTATTAATGGTCACTCCCAGTAGAGCAACTAAAATTGGTCGGGAAATTGTCAAAGGATTGAGAGAAGCAAGAATTAGGGTTTAAAGATAAACCATATTTAATGTTAAATGCCAAAAGCAGGTGCAACTGTAATAATTAGAGCTTTTTCATGGGTCACGGGCTCAATGTTTGCTGAAGCCTCAGAGATCGCAGAATCCTATCGAATCCTACAATCTCCTATTTATTAATCCTATTCAGTAACTGCGGCATTAAAAAACATTTTATTGCAACATAAAACAAACTTTGTCTTCCTAAATAAAGTAAATTTGACTCCAATGTTCAGATTTTAGCTGGTTTAAGATTACTTTGTTGTGATTTCTTGCTTTTTTAATCTTTAGACATAAAGCATGGAAATAGGCCCTTCGCCCCACTGAGTCCATGCCAACCGACAATCACCCCGTACACTAGCATTATCATATACACCAGGACAATTTATAATTTTACTGAAGCCAACTAACCTACAAACCTGTACGTCAAGGGGCCGAATGGCCTAGTCCTGCACCTGTTTTTTTTAATTTTATTTTTTAAAAATTTTTTTTTATTATAGAAACAAAGTAATTACAAAGTACACTCTTATACAACGATAAAAAATATATAATATTAATAATAAATTGATACTGTTTATATTATTTGTAATATTATCAATTATACATATCAAGGTTAATTATTTTGTATAATTGGGAGTGTGTATAGTACATTCCTAATATTAGCAATATACTCATACTACTCATAATATCCATATTTCCTCTGATTTCAAAATACAAGTCCCCCATGTTATAATTGTATAATACACAATATTAACCGAACTTCTATAATATTCATTATATTTTTCATAATAATAAGAGTGTTTGTATTATTATTGACTTTATATTTCTAAATTATTATATAGTTGAAACTACACAATTTTATGTAATTAAAAATACAAGACATCAATAATATTTTCATACAAGTAATGATATCTATATTCGCATTAATATTAAAAATTTAATATAATGTGTTTCTATACTTTTTTTTCTAATTAGGGATAGAAAAAATAAAGAATAGAAAATAGAAAAGAGAGTGTTGAAAGTTTGATGGAGATTGGAATATTACTCATTAATCCGTCCTTGGAGATATATTCATGATTTATTATATATATTTCTTCATCCATTCAGATATTCAGGCCTCAGTCAAGTCTTCGCGCCGAACCGTTATGACCCTGTAAATATTTAATATATGGAGACCAAATCTCTCTGAAGAGATCTAACCTATCCATAGTCCTGCACCTGTTGTCTATTGTTTATTGTCTATTGTCTTTGGAGTGTGGGAGGAAACCGGAACAACCGGTGAAAACCCACCCGGTCATGGGGAGAAGGTACGAATTCCGTACAGACAGCACCCACAGTCAGGATCGAACCTGGGTCTCTTGTCCCGAGTAAGGCAGCAACCCTACCGCTGTGCTATTGAGCCATCCCAAATTTATGTGGTCCAAATTCTAAATATTACATCAGGTTCACAATTCATCGTTTGCATCGTGTGGGCAAAGGAAAATGCATTCTGAAGATTTTTGTGGCCTAGAGTTTCACTTTAGTTTTAGTTTAAGGGCCTGTCCCACTTTCACGACCTAATTCATGACCTCTGCCGAGTTTGTCCTTGACTCATACATGCAGCATGGTCATCACGAGGTCGTAGGTAGGTCGTGATGCTAATCGTAGGTACTCGTGGCATCAAGTAGGTCGGGGCGTTTTTCTAGTCTGATGAAAAATGTCCACGAGTAAAAAAGGTCGTGAATTAGGTCGTGAAAGTGGGACAGGCCGTTAAGTTTTAGTTTTAGTTTTAGAGATACAGCGCGGAAACAGACCCTTTGGCCCACCAAGTCCGTGCTGACCAGCAAACCCCGCACATTAACACTATCCCACACCCACTAGGGACAATTTTTACATTTACCAAGCCAATTAACCAACAAACCTGTATGTCTCTGTACTTCTAAGATGTAATGTTGGTTAAACAATAATAGCTGGAGTCCAATAATTGTTCAATGGGAAGTGACTTTTCCAACACTCACACAACATGCAAACCACATGGTCTATTCCGAAGTAGACACAAAAAGCTGGAGTAACTCAGCGGGTCAGACAGTATCTCTGGAGAAAAGGAATAGGTGTCGTTTCGGGTCGAGACCCTTCTTTCAGACACAGGACCAGGCAGACGGCTCAGAGATGTTTGAACAGGAATATCATTTATATGAATTGCTATTAATTCAATGAGTTCTGACGTCACAAAAACTGTAAATCAGTAGATAAGTTCAACTCTTCACAAATGCAATAAAAAATGGTGGCGATCTATCCAATAAAATTTACAAATGTTCTTACTTGGAGAATTTGTCCGACGACCTAGAGCTATATCTTGAGCAAGTAACGATGCACGAGGAAGGTTCTTAATGGCTTGCTCCTTGCGTCTGAAAATTCAAAGTGAAGATACAAGGATTGACTATGTCCAATGAGGAGTACTACTGTCATTTCTGCACTTTGCTTTACACATTCCAATGGCTCGATTGTAATTATGTATTGTCTTGCCGCTGACTGGTTAGCACGCAACCAATGCTTTTCACTGTACCTCGGTACACAGGAGAATAAATTAAACTGTCTTCCTTCCTGTTCACTCTACTCATGTTGGTTGAACTTGGCCTCAACCTCAACAATTTATCTTCTCATTTCTCTCGTTTTCATTGACTCAAAGGTGTAGCATGGGCTCTAGCTACGCCTGTCTGATTGTTGGCTCCATTGAACATTTTTAATTCCAAGTGTCCCCCATCACCTGTCCTTAACTCTTTCTTCACTACATTCAGGACTGCACCCATGCATTAGTCGTCAATTCATTAACTTCACCAACAACTTCCACTCTATCCTCATATTCAACTGGACCATCTAACGCACCCCCCTCCCATTTTGTGATCTTTCCATTGTAGGAGACAGACTGTACACACACATCTACTACAAACAAACTGACACCCACAGCCACCTTAATTACACCTAATGCCTTCCTTTCCTCACAGTTTCTCCGTCTCTGCTGCATCTGCTCTTGACATGAGACTTTATACTGTCCGACATCTACACACTCTACGACATCTGAGATGTCCTCTTTCTTCGGCTAATGTGTTTCCCCCCCCACCCCAGCAGTTGTGCATGGAGACCTCACCCATGCCTCCACCCAGAGAGAATAGGGATAGAGATCCCCTGGTCTACGCCTTTACTCTCGCTACCTTTGCGGTCTCACGGATCTCAGAAGCCCTTCCAGGTGTGACAGAGATTCGCCTGTGCCTATTCAAAGCTCATTTACTGCATTTGGTGCTCCTCATATGGCCTCCTTTACATCGGTGAAAGCAAGCATAGACTAGGCAACGTCATCACCAAAAACCGCAAAGACGTACAGGTTTGTAAGTTAATTGCCTTGGCCGGTCGGCGCAGACTCAGTGGGCTGAAGGGCCTGTTACTGCGCTGTATCTCTAAACTAATCTTGCTCTCTGTCATCCAATGTCTGTCGGAGCTCCCCATTGCTAATCATTTTAATTCCCCATCCCATTCCCATCGTGATCTGTCTGTCCTTGGCCTTCTCCGATGGCAGAGTGAAGCCACACACAACCTCACTGCTCGCAACGCAATGGTATGAACGTAGAGAATAGACATGGAAGATAGATCGTATGAATATGTAATTCTCCAACTTCAGGTAAACCCCCTTCTCCAGCTTGCAATAATTGATCAGCATGAAAAGAGACATGTTAATACCAAAAGTACAGGAATATATGGGGCAAACATTTTCATTTCACTATGATTAGTTTATAGTCTTTTAATTTAATTGATGAAGTTATGGACAAGCTGAATGCAAGTAAAGATGCAGCTCAACAACTATTTACAAAATTTACCAAATCTCATTAATAAATTGGTATTAAATATGATGGATCACAAACGTGATCCATCATATGCTTTACAAAATATTCATGCAACATCGGGACGTTGTTTGAGTTGAAGTGTTACATAAGGTCATAAGTGATAGGAGCAGAATTAGGCCATTCAGCCCATCAAGTCTACTCTGCCATTCAATCATGGCTGATCTATCTTTCCCTCTCAACCCCATTCTCCTGCCTTCTCCCCATAGCCCCTGACACCCGTACTAATCGAGTGTACACTTACTTTGTCAACTGTACAGTGCATAGAGGGAGAAGGACTGATGCCGAGTTCACAATTTATCAACATTGAAGAGTTTTCATGTAATTAAACTGGGACAAACTTAGTTCGGAGATGTTTGATGCTTAAGAACCTAGAATTCTCATTCCTATAAACTAGTACAAAATCACACCAGATATTATACAGTGACTGTGCATTCACAATACTTACATTTCAGGAAGTTGTTTTGGAATTACTTCCACAACGAATGTTGTATCCTTTTGATATATTTCATTTGGGATGGTATCCATGGGCATTTGGTGCACGGTAAAGTTTGTCTTAATGTCGGCTTCCCTGTCAGGTTTTTGATCATCATTGGAAAATTCTTCTATCACTGCATGTGCCACCCAAATGTAGCGGTTTGGGTCAATGTTTAGTTCTGGAGAATTTTCTGAAATGTTCAGTCTCTTCAAACTCTGGTGAAGACTCCCTTCGTTTTGGGTCAGATAATTGTCCACATTTTGTTTCAAGTCTCTGCACCGGATGCACAAGTAACACTTAGACAGGGCACTTTTAATCTGCCACTTCTCACAAAATTCTTTGGGAATAGAGAAAGTGCCATGCAGAGTTTGACGTTTCTTTGCCCAAGCTATCTTAACACCATAAATGATGATAACTTCATTTTCAGCCACAGCGCTGGTCACAGATTCCATCGCACACAAAGGTAACCAGATCGCTTGATATTCCTCTATTTCCAGGTAGGTGTTTTTGGGCGACTTTGAAGCATACTCCGAAAAGCTGGTCACAGGATTTTCTGCATGTTCCACGCAAATCTCAAACATCGGTGTTACATTAAACAACTGCACGGCTGGCACCAAGAAACCATCCTTTTCTCCTTTAGTCAGTTGCAACTGCAAAGCATCCCCATTTTTCACGTTCAGAGAAATGGTTACGTGATGTGAAGGATTGCCCTTGCTGGCTTCTATCTTGCCAAAATTTGCTTGCGCCACAGTAGATTTGGGACGTTGGCTCTCCTCCAAGACAAGGATTGATGCCTTGGAATATTCATCCAATCGGACCGCCTTCACAAATTCCTGCCAAGTGTTACTGCTAATCGTATTGATGTATGGGTTACAGAACAGCCCAGGTGGAAGAAAATCTTTTCTCGATGTGTCTAGGCTGTAAACTCTTTTCCTCCATTTTAATTTCATTACTTTAGTTTCCTCATGGAATGTAGGTTGGGCCACCAGCTGAAGGGTTCTGTAGTTTATTCTTTGGATCACTTGTAGAGCATCAGAGCTCATTGGGAATAAGACACCAAAGTACCTGGACAATGGAACAACATTAAAGGTAAATGCCATCTTTTGCATGACTTGATTTTGAAGTTGCGTTGCCAAGTGAAGAGTTTGAGCTCTTTTTTCATAATCGGAAGCCCTCCTTTTTTTCCTGTTGAAATCGAGGCATAATTTGTCGATTTCCTGTGGGCTGTATGGAATTTCTCTTTGGCACAAAATTTGAGTAAGGAGACGTTGGATAACAATGTCTGGATAGCGTCGAATCGGTGAAGTGGCCCAAGTGTAAGATTCAAGGTGAAGAGAATAATGCCCTTGCTTTGAAAGTGATGTTGAGTTGGAACGAATGACGAAGGATTTGAGCATGATTCTCCTCAGCTCCAGGGAGACTGGTGCAAGATTTGGATGGACATCATCCGTCCCAATGAAGTCTATCAACCTGTTGATGTCATTGTCCTCTGCCGCTTTCACCAGACTGTTCCATATGGAAGTCAAGATCTGGAATTCCTGACAGGGTGGAGGTTGAAAATTTGGTCGGACCTCCAGATGATGCGAGAGATGAATGGAAAGGTTGACCAAGTTTATATGCTTTTGCTTTAGAGTGGCAATCTTATGAGGAGCAGGGGGGCCCTGACATCTCAATGGTATCACGTTCATTGTTTGCGGCCTGTTGGTCAGGAATTCGGCCACAAAGCTATTCATCATTATCATGAGTTCTTCAATCATTTGATGGGACCGCCTGTTCCCTAGATGTCTATGGTCATCAGGCTTTTCATAATAATAACCATCTTGCAGTCTATACTTTCTGTGAACTCTTGAAAAGTGAAAGGCCACGGCAACTGAATCTTCCAAAGTTTCAAATCTCAATTCACTTCCACTAAAATCGTTGATGTACTCCTCCGCTTCTTCATAGGTGAGTTTCTTGTCTGAACGGGCAAGAGAAAGTGAAAAGTTTCTTTTCACAATTCGGTCTGTGCCTTTTTGTATCTCAACAAATAAAGAGATGACCTTGCGATCTTCTCCTCTTCTATCCCTTCCTCCTACTCCTTATCTAACCATACATATCATCTTATCTTATTCTTCAATTCCTTCACCTCTCATCTACCTACACTGCTATCCTACTCTACTCTGTCCCTTTTAACTGTTCATCTATTCTTCGCCTAACTACTACCTAACACATCGTCATTACCCTTACCTCTTCCTGTTTTTCCTACCATACTCCTACATCCCTCCCTTCCACTCCCATTCTTGCTCCTATCCTATTCTTTTCCTCTCCCTCTCTCTCCCTCTCTCCTCTTCCCTACCTTCTAACACAACCTCCGGTTGGAGGGGGGGTGGGTCTCATCTCACTCCTCCTTTACTATCTCTCCACTCCTCTTTCCCTCCGGTTCCTTTACATCTGTTTTACTGTTCTTTCTTTGGCTCCTACTAATCTCTACGCCTATGTCCTTTCCTCCTCCTGCATTCTCATAGCTCCTTATTCTTATTGACATTCACCACTATACTAAATTTCTATACCTTACCTTATCTAATCCACTCTCACCGACCCACTCCTGTTACTTCCCTGTAACCCTACTACGAGGGTGACTTTTACCTAATTTCCTCCCTCCACTAATGTACCCCCTATTTCCTAGCACTTGTAACTGCCCTCGATACCTCAATCATCATGTCTTTGTTCTCTCCTAAACTTTCTTCCTTAAACTCCTAAGTCTCTCTCTCCTTACCTTAGTTTCTACCGTCCTTCTTACTTCCTACCTAACTCGTCCATCACTTCATTACTCACCCTAAACTCTTCTTATGGGTTACTGTGCTCCTATTCTAATCCATTCCCTCTCCCTGATCAACCTCCTCTACTACTCTTCCTCGTCCTCAGAAATCTCTACTCCAAATCCTATAGTACTCATATCTCCTAGCTACTCTACATCCATCTAGTCTATCACCTACTATCCTTCCCCTTCCCTACCTATGGTACTGACATCCTATACCCTCTCCTTCCGTTCAGTGCATCTCCTACTTAATCCTTT
Source organism: Okamejei kenojei (assembly GCA_035221665.1). Classification (NCBI taxonomy): domain Eukaryota; kingdom Metazoa; phylum Chordata; class Chondrichthyes; order Rajiformes; family Rajidae; genus Okamejei; species Okamejei kenojei. Next base: position 40,966,180 of record CM069150.1, read on the forward strand.
ATGATGTAGCCGGTAATAACTCCTGTATCTTTATCCTACCCCTTCTCTCTATTTTGTTCTTCTAACTCTTACCTCCTCCCACCTCCTCCCTCGTATCCTTATGCGTAATATCCTCTATCCTTCCATCTAGATCCCTTAGGGGGGTCGGGTGCGGGGGCGGGGGGGGTGGGTTCTAGTTGTGGGGGTTTGGGTTGTGTGTGTTGTTGTTGTTGTGGGGATTTTGTTAGAAATGGTTTGGGGTGAGGGATTGGATCAGAGGGTGGGAGGGGTTTGAGATTTTTGGACTATTCCAGTATGTTGAAAGAAACTTTATCACGTGCCTCTGCCCGTCTCAGGCTGTACAAAAACTTCAACATTAATGAATAAGCAATGCTCTATGAAGAAAAGCGCTGGAGGTCTGATGTACATCATCGTTCTAGAAGACCTAGACCAGGCGCATTATGAAGCAAACACCAAATCCTATACAGCTAATGACAAAACGAACCTGACGAAAATTCTTATCCGATGACCTGTCAGTACCAACCTGAGTACAAAGCTCTGGAGCAAAACAATAGTGTGTGCTATTCATTATTTAGTGGAAAGTGACTATGAGATTGTAAACCTTATTAAATCGAAGGACATGTATATCAGTTGCTCAGTGTCCTCTCACTTACTTCAATTCTGGGTTGTAGTTATCCCCAGGAAAGGGTATACGGACGTGCAAGATACGTTAGGAGGTCCGCTGTCATCGATCAGCATAGTGTAATGAGTCAATAACGCGATCTCGATGGACCTTCATAACGATAACATGCAAGCGGAACGCTATGTTCAAGTTCATTCTATCAATAGGGACTTGATAGAGCCATCTACCGAACTCAAACATGTTAATTTAGAGGATGACAATCGTCTATGTTATGCTCGATTAAATTAGACCTCAGACCAAATACGGAATAGGCCTGCTGATAACGAATCGAACGCTGAATACCATTGAAGAATGTTCAGGAGCGGCCCCTGCTCCTCATTATGATATGAGCGGTGCTAAGCCTCTAAAGACAAAAAGGCATATAACCATTGGTCAATGTGTGCCGGGCCACATTCCGCATCGTGCATCTTCTACGTCATCATCAGGAAGGTTGGCCCTCCTGAAACGACCAAAATTCATTCTGGCGACATCGTACTCATTCTCTGACCCGGCGTGTGGGATGGAAAAGTGGGTCTCGTTGCTTTGCTCGTAAACATGGAAATTTAGTCGGCAGCCTTATATCGGTTTAGTACGTTCCACCTTATTAATCCCATTGAGGGAGTCATTTGCCTAGATCAGGTGACAAGTGCGACCAGTACATAGTGTAGCATTAGTGAACATCAAGGTCCAGCAGAAGTGTAAGAGATCCCAACCTTATAGACTTCATTTCCGTGAACAGGCGCTATGATGATTGCCATCCAAATCCATTGCACCAGTCTCCTGCGACCTGAGGAGAATTCATGCCTCAAAATCCTTCGTCATTTCGTTTCCAACTCATGAAACTGTCTTAAGATAACATTTACGTTCTTTCAAAAGCACGGCGATTATTCTCTTTCACCTTGAATCTACACTTGGGCCACTGCCTTGACTAACATACTCTTTCCGGACGATGGCGAGCCGACATGCTGAGTCCCACGAACATGCAATGGCTACAAACGCGTAGTCTGCCTACCTCAACTGATGCTTTGATGCCAAGTTCAGAGATATATATTTGCATGACTCAGCGATTGACTATAAAGACACGCAAACAGTGAACAGTGAATAGCGACAACTATTACATAGTTGCATAGCGTACCTTAGATATCAACCGCAGTTACATTCATAAGGTGAAGATTTGACTTGTTAGCCACTAAGACGCACCCTGACGACTAAGAAGAGGAGCGAGATCATCTCTGAGCTCGACGTTATTTATTCTATAGTCTCTACATCGAATTGAAGTAATGCGAGGTACCTAGTAGAACACTTTGATACATCTCAATCAATATTAAACAGCTATGATGCAACGCTATACTGTATCGTCAAAATCATAGTCTGATCCTACGTGCATGTTTAATATAGCGGTCATGGGACAGCATTTCAGCCTTCTCTCTGCTGTCCTGCTTAGCGAGTTGCTCGGGCAGTGTAGATCTGTATTCGTGTATTCACTCAATGCAGCGTCGTGTACTGCATCTAACAACACTGTCGACTAGCCAAAGAAAAACTACCGGCGCGTTGCTAGCGTAGCGCCTTCTATTCGATCTGTTGGTCCACTGCCGGGTAACAACAATTCAGTCTTAGAGCTCACCCATAGCACGGAGAAACTAGATCCGTCAATGATGTGAACACCTATCTCATAGCATTCACCCAGGTCTCTCACAGAAACTTATATCAATGGATGCAATAACTGGAAATGGACGTATAGACAACGCTTACGTGGAATATCACAGTCGAAGACAATACGGATCCTTTTACATCGAATTGCAACATCAGCTTAGAAGGTCTTACGTTGCCGGGCATTCTCCCCAGTACTCACCGACATATTGATCGTCAACTGAAGCGCTCATAGATACAACTATTCCGTGTTGTCACAGAATCTGTGCTGAGTGTGCGGGACCAGATCGCATGATCGTGTCTTCCAGACGTGTCATCTACTAGCGAGCAAGTCTCTCGATAAATGAAAGCTGTTGCGGAGTAGACAGGCCTCGAGGGACCACTGATCCGTATGCTTACGCTTATCTAGCTGTAGTTTCTCTATTTCACATATCATTGTCATTACGTTAATGCTGCAGCGGGAGTATGCTTAATTCTCTGAAGCAATTCCCGATAGGAAATAGATCACTCCACGGCATGAAGGGGCAATCCTTCGTACAATGCAGGCTGATAACCCCCGATATGAGCAGCTTAGTCGCAGTAGCACTCACGTACGAACAGATAAGAAGATCTGTGATACGTCTGCATACAGTTGATTCTTTACACAGAGTACAACGGTATTGGACATAAGTGATGGTATTGTTAAAGAGGATGATGTACACAGGCAATAGCGTCACCGACTTAGCTTGCGTTGAGCCGTTAGACCGATGAGGGGTCTAGATTGCCCCCTTTATTTTGCGAAGCGTCCAGTTTGTTAGTGTATATCAGACGTAATTATTAAATTCGTCCGATGGTGGGTGATAGTGTGGGGTGGGGATTCGGTTGATCTGGGATACTTCTTCGCTTAATGCGTCGACTCACACAGTATAGATGGGAGCTAGCTAGGACCTGGAAGTTAGATTACACAATATTATTGATAATGGCAATCATGATGACTTTAAGAGGACACTCAATTCTACATAACGATACAAAGCAGACAATAAGGCCGTACCTGTAGGATTGCGCATAGTAGTGCACCAAGAGGTCCCTGTGATAGAGGCTCAACCGGAGTTGGATCACGAATGTCACGTTATTTGGCGCTCGGTCCAGATACTATTATGGTCCATAGTTCCAACACGTACTTCGTCCGTTGGGCCATTAACACATTAGACAGCTTTTCAGCTTAGCTCTGAGGCTCTTAGGTAGCAACTATTCCACACTCGGAAATAGAGCGGATCTAAGCGATCTGACAATCCGGTAGGCTTGAGTCGTCATGTGTGTTCTTATTTTTCCATAGGCCATGAGCAAACACAGCGGTTTGCAGTACACTTGCGCATGCCCGACATTTCTAGAACTTCGTAGATGAGACCTGTAGCAGCAAGACTCGTAAGATCCGACTCGCAGAAGACTAGATACGGTCAGTATCATCTTTGTATGATGTAACTAGCAAACAATAGAAGTTATCATTCGCCGACTATATAAGGAACGACCTATCGTGTTAACAGAATCGTCCTAATAAGTTGCGCTCTTACGCTGAGCGGGTTAATGTCAGGTTTACATCATTCTTTTTGGACTCACTTGTTTCGCCAGAAGACCAAAAATCTCTCGAAGAGATAGTGATCTTCATGAAGTGAAGTACATTTAAGCATCTAGCCCTGTTCATAGCTCTCTTGTTATGCCTTGAGCGTGACTATTGCTAGTGTCAATGACGCGGAACGCTCCGTAGAGCAGACTAATAGCCAATCGGCGAGGATGGTGCTTCAAACACTGATTATACTTGGGTGTCTAATGTCACTCATTCTAATGGTGGCCGTGCCAGCGGTACCCTGGCAAAAACCGAAGGTCCGAGCTGGGCACGATGATTGCGTCACGTCGAACGTACGTAATCATCTGTGGACGGTTATGATGAAGCATGTGACATCAGTTATTTAGCAGTAGTTGTGTATATCATCGTCGCATTATCGTTTGCCACCTATTTCATGTCAGTTCATCTGAGGTCCTGTCGAGGTATTGCCAGATCAATTTCAATTTCTCATTCAGGAACATCCAGACCGCTTCGATCATATCACGATCTTTAAAGGAGGTAGGCTACTTATCGTTCAGTGACTATGTTGGCTGAATACTAAAGTAAGTTCGAAACCTAGGAGTACTTATTACACTCAATCGAATGATGTTCTTGCGTCACAAGTTGTCTGCAACTACTGATATCGATCGGCGAGAGGGGTCGTGTCGTGTGTGCATATGTATCTGTGAACGTCGCGAATTAATTTACATTGGGGTCATAATGTGTATATGTCATATAACATACTTTCACCCGATATATATGATTGTTGTAGTAGAGTGGGTGGTCTGTGAGATTCTCCTTTTCTGAAACTCGATACTAAAGATGCTATCCTAGTAATGCGTTTTCCTATCCCTTTGATTGGTATATGCACTAAGATTGGTCAGATCTTGATATGTTCGAATGGAGTTTCTCAACGTACCCTGGACGGCCTGGCAGAACATACAAGTTGCTTCAATGAATCAATATCCTTTCTTCTTCGAAGGATACTAGCCTTAATTGCTTAAGATGCATTATATAGTAAATGAGAGCATTGGTTCGATGATCCCACACGTGCGACTAGTGCTACAGGTGCTATATAAGAGCAAGGTTATCCACGGTCTGCACAGTAAAATTCGTAATAAGACTCTGAAGGTCGACGTCACTCACGATGCCCTTAGACACTATGATTCATAGAACGTGACTATATCTGCACATTTTCGATCACCGAGCGATCTATCTTCTAATTATCAATCGCAACACGAACTCTCTTATCAGTCTTCGTTCAACATCAATCGTCCCACTTAGATTTACCATAATAGCAAAATCCGGCTGGATTATTATCTTATCTCTGTGCAACTGTTATTGATAGACTAATGTGCATCATATCAGTCATCATTTAGTGTGGTCACATGAGATGCGTCTGCGCTCTATATCGCACGATTGGTGGTGGGGGGAGGGGGGCTGTCTTGGAACTATGTCTTTTAACAATATAGACATATTTGAACACAAAGTCGTTCATGGTGCTTAACAGTGTAGTCTGGTAGGGTTTGGGGATAGGGGTCTTCTTGATTAGTTATATATCAATTGCATAGGGATATGGAGGGGGGGGGGGGGGGGGGGGGGGGGGGGGGGGGAGGGGGGGGGGGGGGGGGGGTGGGTTAGTTGGTCGATTTTAATGGGTGGGGAGAAGATGCAGTATTATTAGGAATTGTTATGGTTGTATGTAGTTGGATATCTGATCGGAGCTAGTCAAGGCAGGAGACTCATATATTGAAATGTCAGCACCATAAGGATCATAGATGTACAGTAGCGACAGAGCATACGATGTACGTTGCCAAATACGGTGTCCAAAGTCACTTGAAAAATAAGGCCTCGGTCATTCTATATCCGTTCAGATTCCGATATGCGATCTTATGGACCTTTATGTAGGAGCACTGATATTCTAAGCTCATCACCTCCGGACTTACCGAATCTGGTGTCTGTGGGATTACTACAGTGCGAGCAGCGTCCGCACTGTGCTCTTGCGAACGATACTAGTAATACGTATAAACAGACATGACTCCATTCCTCTCATGTCAAGTGTAGATCCATCTCATTCAATTCTCATAGACCTGTACTTGGTATTTACATAATAAGTAGCACCTAATAGTTGTTATACTTCGGGTCACATTTCTGTCACCATGTCTAGATCCGATAGAAAATTCTTGGTCTACTGATAGACTATCCCGATGGTACACTGCAGTATTTCCAACGGACCACATGAATGTGGTGAAAGGCTTGATTATTCTCCACCTATGCTTTCACGCTCTCTAGTAAAGAGAGGTTAACTTCCTCCTACATTCTCACAAACTCTCATACAGGACTATGAATACTTGAGTCAGATCACAAGGTTCTTGAATTATTCTGGGCAATTGTGCGCAGCTCTATGGCCGATCGAAGTAAGAAATATGCGTTATCATCTCTCTTTTGTTTTATGCATTTACATGGCTCCGTCCAACCTCTGGATATGTTTCCGAAACGTTGATGATCCTAAAAGGATGGTCTATATTATATATGTCTTATATCTCTTTTTTATGTGGGAGTGAGCGAGAAGGGCTGCGCGTGTCGAGTGTGGAGTATGGGGTCTATATATATGGGATGGTCGTGAGTGCGATAGAGTGAGGGGAGCCTTTGATCAAGTGGACGCTCATTCCGGGTCTCCCGACGCAGTTACGGTGCCATTCCGTATGTCACTGAATTCTGGCATTGTTGGAAAGACTACTTCTACATTATTCATCTTCTCCACAGATCCATACTATTCTTACCATGTATATGGTCCATGTTTCTGCTACTGTTTGCTTGTAAATGAAATGAGCGGTCAGTTCTATGTTAGAGGTAGAAGTTTTGGTGTCGAGCTCACGTTCGACATTCTCGACAGCCTTCCATCATTACTATGGCATGCGCTAAGGGATTCTTTCGCTGTCCAGAATAGCAGAGTGTGGACCTTCCTGCATGTATCCATTGACTGTCACGATGGGAAGGGTCGATATATATGTGTCATATATTTAAATTATATTGAATCATAGCGAGATATTTGGAGGGTGGTGGCACATTTTGAAAGGGATCAATCAAGTGGAAGTAGGAGTGCGTAGAGGAGGCTGATATAGTATCTAGAGGACGTATTATCTGCGGACAATGTATATCATCGGACCGTGTCTAGACAATGACACACACATCGAGGTGAGAGCCATTATAGACACGGCCGACGATGTATTTCCTAACAGTTGGTTGTACTATCTGGCAGAGCCGTAAATTCATACATCTTCTGAGCCATACACACTGTATCTAACCTTCCTGCGATCGCGTTACTTTGGTATTAGCGATGGTAGATTCCGGATAACGTGTTGGTAGACAAGACCGAGAAGTGCTTTTGTTAGTCTCCCAACGGTTAGAGTGGCATGAATGTATAATGATAAGCCCTTCCAAATTATCGAATTCTGAGTATAGCTACGCTTATAAGGGTTAGCGGTTCAACTATACGTAGAAGAAGAGGGGTCCCAATGGTAGCTATCATATATATATCTAGCAATATAACTATATGTCATAGCCAGTCATTTTAACGAGCTTTGACACAATTTTAGGGTACTCTAGTATTCGAGGTCTATCACGTGTGGAGAGGGTGTGCGTATGTTTCCTTAGGACCGAAAAGTTGCGAGAGTAATAGGACCGATACGACACAGGAGTATAAGCGACTTCTCACTCGAAATTCTCAGCTGCCGGGGTGGTGCTGTTTTGCTGTGCCTGTCGGTAAATCAGGTGGAGCTCGCGTATGATGCCGTCACGGGGGGGGGGTGAGTTTAGTTGCTCAAGTGCTGACAGACTTGGCTAAGATGGGGGTGTCCGCTAAATTGCAATCTGGCATTATTAGCCGAAGCAATACCGACGGCACATGCGTACTCAGAGACGTCGTCTACGTCGGTGTATATGTCGGTACTATCCGATATATAAGACACTGCTATCCCGTGAAGCATAATGGAGGGATTCGGCCACTGTTCTTGCCTCACTGAAGGCATTCAAGTTTCCGTTGAGGCCCGAGCCAGGTAGAGGACCACTGTGACGGAAAGTGAATTAGTTGCGTGTTGCAAAGCATTGCGGTTGCAAACTCTAGGAACATGTGTCACATCAGTAAATCTAGTACGTCGGCCTGGTGTCTGTTCATTGATGTTGAATAACGGAGTTGAGTGGTGTGATATGTACAAAGCTTATGCAGTACGTCATTTAAGTCTGCTTAAAACAGAACGATATAAACAGACCTATACAGACACTCCTGTCGTCCTAACATCAAATAGAATGTGTTGTACATTGCATCCAGTAAATCACATGTAAGCAAGAAATAAACATTACGGAGACGTGAGTCACTATGTAGGACTAGTATGTGAGCCTATAGCGTAGCATTAGTTTACATGCGATCACAGGTTTGTATCGTGACGTGATTCATCATAGATAGGGTATGTAATCACCGATATCAATGTGACAGAAGTTATGATCTTGCGTTTCGCTAGTGCGAATGTTATGTATGCATCATTATGACTTAGGTACTCAGGGCGCCCGCTTTTACATCGACCTATTGTATATGCTGTCATAAATGTCAAGAAGTACTTCTTATGCCTGGTGTAGTGCGACAGTGACTACTAGCTTAGTGTGGTTAAATCCCTCGTAAAATTTCAGTCGTAGACAAGCTGAGCATTTGGCCTCAAGGTGAAATGGGCAGGACGTCTAGCACATTCGTTAATTCAGAACATCTAAAGACGCTATGTGATCGAGTGGGGCAGAACGGGTATGATTTGCATTGTTGACAATACAGGAGTGGACAGTGCGACTTCTTCTGCTAAGAGCGACCGTATCGACACAGCCAAATGTAATCATTCGACTGATCTCAAACTAATACACGAAGACGAAATGCTTGCGTGGAGGATCTGACTGAATAAGACTTCAATCTATTGTCTTGCCAGAGTCTGTAAGTCAGCAACAGCGGCGCTAACAACTGAGGGTCATGGCCAGGGCGTCTACACTACTGCGCAAGCCTTACAGAGTCTGCAGAAGTAGACACGAAGGAGTGTAATTACAGTCTGAACAGTTTCATACAATATTTGGGATGCTCGTGTAAATAATTACTCTGGTAGAATGTCGGACGCGTAATTGCGACTTTATGCTAGCCTTCGAATCCGGCTGTTTACGAGTAGTTAGGTCTAGTGTCCCTCTAACCTCAGCGGTACATGAGTATATAGGGCGACACATACCACATAATTGACACAAAAGATCACGATCGGACCAGATTGAGTTCGATCTAAACGATGCCACATTGTGACCTTATGTCGGTAAAGCGCATCAGGTAACGCAGTTACTATACAGTAAGGTCCACTATACGGATTCTTTTCGCAATATGAGTACGACAGAGCATAATTCTAGCTTCAGAAATAATAGCGATGCTGATGAGTCGAACTTTCCAACACAGGATTTTGGGACTCTGTTCTTCAAGGTCGAGCAATGGTATGAGTCTGATCTATTCAGACTAGGACGGTAAAAGGTGAAGACATAAAGCACATATAAAAGAAGACACCTTCACATTGAGTCATGTAGCATGATTTCATTTGATTATAGCCTGTATGCTCTAACCTGATATAGCTGACAGTCAGTAGCTCATGAGTTCTCTCGGTACTACCATCGCACATTCTAGCCACACGTAGTACAGCAGATACGATTGATGAAATTCAAATGATCGCTGGATGATGTGTTTCGTGGCCGTTGCAAGCGACGTGAAGTCGGAAATATTATGGGTTTTAAGAGGATGAGGGAGGATTCTTGTGCACGGGCTGTAATATAGATGGTCTAGATATAGTTAGAGGAAAATGTCCTTTATATAGATTATTTCGAGCTGAGCTCGCGAAGACGATCGTTGCAGAATATGACATTTCCACCTTGCTAGCCGTGCGTTCTTGCTAATAGTCGGACCCACTGTCGGCGGACTGAGTACTAAATGTACAGCAGGAGCGGTCGCAGGACACTTAATGTTCTGTAATTCTTTTATTTGCGAGAGTATTGTGATTAGGATTATCCTAAAACGCCAAGTTAGACAGATCTTATCTAGCCGTTAATTTAGAAGATTGTTTGAGACTGCTAGGGATTGTATGAGCATGGGCGAAGTACCTTGTCAGAATCACTCATATATGATACAAGGGGAGGCTGTGGGAGGGGCCGACTAAGAGTATGGCAATTCATATACCGTTACTGCACAAGATGTCTAACGTCATTAGAGAGCGTCGTCTGTCTCAAAACATCTGCTGAGCCAGTCATGATACCGTGCGTCGCTAGCGAAATTTGCATGATATTAGCAAGGCCTCGGCGAATCCTGTGTGATACATAACTCGTCGACAAGCAGTCTGGAGAGGAATATTCCATAGCCTAGGCTGCGCCTTGGCAGGTAGAGCACGCATATTCTCCGAGCTTCAGCTGTAATGCAGTCGGTCAGGCCTTATGCTCTTAACTATTCGCTCTATGACTACTCTAAGACCGGTGCTAAGCTCTTGGTATATAGTCATGCGATAGCACTTGTCTATCGCTTTCTTGCCCCTGTTCCGAACGTACCGTTCGGACTGTGCGGAAGTAGACGCATGGAGTGTTTGTCTATAGGTGATGTGGCACGATCGAGTGATGCGTCACGATATGGGGATGAATCGTACTGTCGCGTCCCGTCTTATTGAAGTAGACTAAACATACTAACAAATAATGATGACTCCAGTGGTCATATTACTTGTTTAAACCAACCTACTTACATCACACAACACACACATATGAATATCAGGACATCACGCTGTGAAGATTATGCCGAAGAGTATTGTCTATCGGTATTAAGGTTATGCGCTATGTGTAATATGATTGAGTCAGAATTGTGACCCATAGAAATAAGGTTAGGTATATTAGCAGTAGTTAACACGGTAAGGCAAAAAGGAGATCTAAGGGGACATGGAATAAATCAAGGTCTATTTGTAGACGATAGGTCGGTCACTTCGGATAGTGTGTGTAGCGAGATTGAGAAAGTGTAAAGCTCATCGTTGTATATCGTCAGATCCGAGCCGCGATGTCAGTTCGGGTCCTGAAAGAGTAAGCGCCACGATAACAACTTCAAGCGCCTGTCACCTTTCGGGGGGGGGGGGGGGGGGGGGGACAGGGGGGGGGGGGGGGGGGGGGGGGGGGGGGGGGGGGGGGGTCGGTAACTGCATATCGTGATGGCCTCAACATTCATGCGCTCGAGCGAATATCTTATAAGAGGGGTACTAGAGATGAGCAATCATACTAGAAAGAATTACCATGCTTGTTTTTTTTATAAGCATCTGCCTTCCCTGCTCTCAAAGTTAATTCAGCATCTTCAAGATGTGTTGATTCTTCTCACCAAAGAGGTACTTTCAAAAATTGGACCTGTCAGATTCTCACTCTTATCCAAATATAATAAACACACTGCAAAATGCTGGAAATAATGGAATGGCAGATGAATAAACAATGCCGTTATGTTTAATGCCCTTGAATGTGGTTTATTATTCTTCAGATCAAACCTTGGATTGACAATGTCTCACATTTTAAAATATTGAGCTCTCATGTGGTTCTTAAAAGTTAATAAGTTGTTCGATGGTCAGGAAAGCTATATGAAATCGAAGACCTGCAATCCAAGGATCGAGAAACTTACAATAAGTGTGTGATGAAATGTCAGTCCATACCGCCCTAAACAATCGCAGAGCATCCATCAACAGTGGAAGCCAATGGAATGAGCTGGATGTGGAGAATATTTTCATAAGTGGGAGAGTCCAGAACCAGAGAATCACTTGCGTCAGGAATTAAAGGGACAATTCCTTTGGAACAGAATGAGGAAGGATTTCTTTGTCCGAGGGTGCTGAATATGTGGATATTCATTGCCACAAAAATGTTGTGTGGAGAGCCAAGCAATGGTATTTTTAAGGCGGAGATAGATAGTTTCTTGATTAGTAACGGTGTCAGTGTGTATGTGAAGAAGGCAAGAGGAATTTGTTGAGAGGGAAAGATAGGTATCACACGCATATTAAATGGTGGACTAGACTTGACGAATGGACTAATTCTGCCCTCCTATCACTTTGAACTACGACATCATACATGAGACGTAACAATGATACAGTTAAGAGAAGAGGCTTGAAGGCTGGGTCATTCCCGTACGGTTTTACAGCAATGAGTGACTATGTTTCCATATCTCGTTGCGCTGCTCCAAGTTAAAAATAAACAAATGGAAACCCCACAAGAGAAAAGGGTTACACCCAACAAGTGTAAACTTTGCAATTCCTTCCAATTTAGTACCCAAACAGAACAGCACAGTGCGCAGTGGAGCCTATAGAGCAAGAGACCTGCGGTTCGATCCTGACCATGGGTGTATGCAATCTTACAAAGTTTATTATGTTTAGGTTTAAGTGAAGTTTAGCGATACAGTGTCAGAACAGTCTTCAAACCACCGGGCCCGAGAGACGACCACCAGTGATCCCGCATAATAACATTATCCTACACACAACACACACACTAGGGATATTTTTTACATTTACCAAGCCAATTCACTGCTACACCTGTACATCTTTGAAGTGTGGGGGAAACCAAAGATCTTGGAGAGAAACCCCACTCGGTCACTACGAAACATACATAAACTCCCATTCAGACGCACAAATGGTCGGGATCAGATCAGAACCGGTTCCCCGGCGCCTCAAGTTCGTAAAGCAAGCAACGTCTACCATGCGCGCATTCTACCAGTTTTCTCATGTTGTCTCCAAGATCTCCTGGTTTCCTCCCATGCTCCAAAAGTGTTCAGATTTGTTGGTTATTGGCCTGGTCGAAATTGTTAAATGGCCCCCCCTAAGTGATGTGTGTAGCGATAGTGCAGGTTGTGGGGAATATGGCTGTCAGCGGACTCAGTGGGTCGATGGGCCTGTTTCCTCCTCGCTTATCCCTTAAACTAAACCAAACTATCTAAAAAAGCAGTTGGAGGTTCCCTCTTCCACCTTGTATCTTGCTTATTTATATTCACTGTTTCTGTTTTGTGTATCTTTTGCTTCTTCTTCCATAAAGTTCAATTACTAAGATAGGCTCTGCGAGGACAATGTCTGGGACCAGATAGCTGGTGCAGAGAGCTAGAATTCAGCAAATAGCCCTTCAGTGTTATCCACATCATGCCCATGAGATTTGTGCAACTTAAAACAGCGATGCAACCAAACAAAGGAACCACACAATTAACCACTTGTAAAACTGAACCAAAAGCCAGAGGAATGCAGCCAACCAAACATTCTCTCTTCTGATAAGGCTCGAGAATAGTGGGCGAAGGCTCTGGGGCTTGGACACTTGTTGATAGTTTTTGCAGGCACAGTGTTCTTCAGGAAGATATCAAGTTTTGACTGTACAATATGTTTCTTCTTTTCATTGTATAATTCCCTAGCGCATTCAAAATTCGAAGTACGGTTTCTACTGAATGTGTATCGCTTTTGCACCCTCGTAAAGTCAAAATATCGCAAGTCGAAGCCTTGTAAGTCGAGGAGCATCTGTACAAGTAATTGATGGCGGCTTTAAGTGAGAGGACATTCATTCCCTTCTGATGCATATTCAGGTGTGCAGAGCTAAAAGGAGACCATTGGTTGGAACCATTCATTTGTGCCCAGGTTTGTGCCTTGGTGAACAGCAGACCTTGCCTTAGAAACAATGGCACACCCTCTCAAAGACAGGCAGTAAAGGCAGATTAAGACCAACTCTGCCCTTTAAACAAACAATGTGGCAAAGGAACTGCATGCTGGTTTACACCAAAGACAAACACAAAATGCTGGAGTAACTCGGCGGGTCAGGCAGCATCTCTGGAGAAAAGGAATAGGCGACCTTCCGGGTCGAGACCCTTCTTCAGGCTCCAGAGACGAGTCTCGATCCAAGACATCACTCCATTCCTTTGCTCCAGAGATGCTGCTGACCTGCTGAGTTACTCCTGCACTTTGTGTCTATCCCTAGAACCAAATTAGCCCCAATAAAATTTACTGTCTCAAAAAATGGCATAACATCAATTATTTTTAAATGGCCCAAGAATGTAAATCTACTTCAGAAACCCCTTTCAAGGCAACCTTATTCTTTGGGTGTCATTAAGTTACATCAGTACATAATGTTAAGCTGTGTTACCTGATATGTTTCAGCTGATACAACACATATTTCCTTT